>BSBK01002124.1:727500-1080000 GCA_027943335.1 Chamaecyparis obtusa | reverse complement strand
TATTTACTATGGTATTTTCTTTTTATTTTATTATTTTATTGAGCTCAAGATCTCAGGTTTATATTAATTTATTTTAATGTTATTTAAACTTTTATTAATGTTTTATTTAAAGAATTAATTATTTGTCATTAATTTGAATACCCTTGCTATTCTCTTCAATTATTTAAATTATTAAGAGGTTTAATAATCTTATGATCCCTAAGTGGAACTAGGTATAGTACTACCCCCTAATATTAATAATTATTTGATTAATAATCATAGCAATGTTTAAATGTTTAAATCTCTAGGGTGGAATATTATTTATGTATATTGAAAATTAATTAAATTATATTTAAATCTAAGGGAATTATAATTTTAATTCATTTATTCAAATAATATTATATTTAAATAATTATAGTTTATTAACCTTAGTTTTGTGTTAGCATTATTATCATGTTCGCATTATAACCCTCTTAATCAATAATTCAAATTCTGCATTTGACCCTAAATGTTTCCTTGGTATTCGTTAGGGGCCATTAGGGTTACGATTTAATTTATGGGGTTGTCCATCTTCAAAGGAGCCCCTAGGTTTGATGGCCTCTTAGTTGCCCTTATTTTATTGACTTAATTTGAATTCTTAGACTTAGGGTTAACCCCTCTTGTCATTTTTATGTTTAACCCTAGCTAGGATTTTGTCAGACTAATGCACTTGACAAGCAAGGGGTGTTGGCAAGCTAGCGCATGCCGTGATTCCCCTTGTGAGATAAATGTTTTGGTCGATGTTTTACGTTTCAAGTTTTAGTGCACCTTAGTGTGCAACCTAGTTGTTTGTGTTTTAAAAAAAAATTGTTGTGTGTGTGTTTTGCCTTTAATTTTGGGCATGACAATTTTGGTATTGTTATCTCAGTGGATTCTGATGTTATCTCCTCAGCATGGTGGGAGTGGTACCACAAGTTTCCACGAGGTCAAGAGGTAGTGATTTACTTACCATTTGAGACTCTGATATTCCTGTACTAGTGTTTGATGATCCTAGTTGTGGTTGCTTCTTATTCTTTCATCCTTAGAGATTTGTTCCTATTCTTTCTTTTATTTTTACTTTGTACTTAGTTATATTTACATACCCTATGACTCGTGCAGTGGATGTGGGTTATCATGTATACCTTATGCTTCAGATGTATTTGTTTATTCTTTTATGAGATGATGTACTTTAGTTTCATTACGTAGAAGATTTATATGATTATTATACTTAATATATTTAATTATATTTACATAATTCTAAGTCAAGGAACCCTTGAGATTTGTAATTTGTAATTGAAATAGTGTATATATGAGTATGTATTGAATTTATGTTATTTCTTCCACTTTTTTATTCAATGTTGTTTGTAAACTCTTAAGAAAAAAAAATATTCTATAAACTTAGTAACAATATCTAGGTTAATCTCTCTTGGGTTTCCTGGCGGGCCATTGTGCTAAAACTTGGACTATATGGACTAGGGAGATTGCATGTTTTTGTCAATTTTGTGTTGCATGTGATTGGGCGGCATGCAAGAATACATAATAGGTTAAAGAATGCTAACAAAAATCCTTAACACGTAGTGATGCAAAAGATCAAGATGATATAGAAAATAAAGAGCTAGATCATGTGTTTGCATCATAAGACTTTGATCATGTTTTGGACCTCATACAACCAGGTAATTTAATTTAATTTATCATTTATTTAAATTACCTTATTTATGTATGCCATATAATATGATTGTATTCAATTTAAATCTACCACTTTATATACAATTAATTTTGGTTTGTAGGATATGTGTATGTTGTTGTTGCACTTGAGGATAATGAAAAGGAAACTAAGAATTGGATAGCTTGATGTATAAACCCTAAGAAAAATTTAATCTGTCAGTGAGTATATGATGATGGTTTTGACTATCTAATTGGTTCTATTGTCCTAGTTGGCACATGGCTACACAAATACCTAAAAAGAAGGATTGGTTTGCCAAATTTTGAAGACTAATAAACAACAAAGAAGATTATTCACTACTTGCATTTGGTGGTGGAAACAAATATTAAATTAGAAATATATTGAGAGAGACCTTTCAATAAATAGTTATGGACACTCTCAAGGGAAGAGAATGAGACAATAATAGATACACTGAAGAAGAGAGAGGTTGAAAATGGTATATTGTATCGAATAAAATACATGTGATTTTTTGGTTCTATCTATTTTATTTTCATAACTTTGATATATAATTTATCCATGTAACCTTAACATATATTCTTCTTATATATTATATATAGCTTATTAATTTTTTATTCAAGTGTTCTAGAACTTGATGGCATGGATGAAAACTACAACTTTTCTTTTTTCAATGTTTGACTAATCAAAATTATAATACTTGGTGAGTATAATTTTCTAATTTAAATTTATTTAAATACACATTTCCTAGCATTAATTGAAGCTAAGATAACTTATTTGTACATTAATTTTTATGATGTAGGTCCCCTAGAAGAACATACACAATATATGCAATAGTGTAGACTTGTATGGGTCCAATTTTGTTTTGTAAGCAATGTATTGGTGAACAATTTCATTTTCCTATGCTGAAAAATGTGGTCGTCCTATATTTTTGTACCATCCTAAAAAGTTAGCACCCACAGTTGGATGCTCTTTTAGTCCCCATTTTGGTGATTTTGAGGTCACATATTCGTTATGCTTGATCTTGAAAACCTGATTCTTCTTTTCTTTCTTCTTCTCTACCATCCTGAAACCCAATTTAAATTTGAACTCAAAACCCCAAGTATATGTTGTTTCAAATGACCTATACTCTCGAGTTTTGGTTTGGAGCTCAATGTTAGGGTGTTATTGGTAGAAATAGTTTGGTGGTTTTCCTAAATCAATTTTGAATCTCAAAATGATGGAGTAAGTATATAAACACCCTATCTCTCCTCATTTTGATATACTTTCATGATCTACAACTTTACAATCAAGAGAAATTGAGCAACTAGATTCAAGATTTGAAGGCAAGAATACAAGATATAGTTTCTCCAATTAATTCCAAAGTGGTCTTCTCTATTGAAGAAAGTTTCTCTCTCATGATGGTCTAGTAGAGTTGTTGGAGCTCTAATTTTTTGTAAAATTTAGATTTCCATGTAAGCATAAAAGTCACCAAAACCCTAAATAATATGCTTGTATATCCTAATAGTCTCATGACAATTCACCTTGTGATCATATTTATCCCTTGAAAATAATCTTGTATACATACTTTCAGCCTCCACAAATCAAAACTGTGTTTTCCAAATATAAAGTTTTAGGGTGCTATAGTAGTTTTATAGTTCACATATTTAAAATCTTCTAGATGAGCCATGTTCCAAACTAAATATCTCATTTCATATCAAACATATGACTAAACCCACCATGCCCCTGCATTTTTCATATGAAAATGTACACCTTTCCCTATTTTCATAGCCACAACCCACCATTATCCTTTTTTAAAGGTCAAAGAAAATAGAATTTCTTAAATTTATCATTTAAGATTTGTAAAGTTTCCCTAATATTCTCCTCTAAGAAAATTTAGGGTGACAATTTATATGATGATCATAGTTTTATGAATATTCATAATAAAAGAAATATGGAAAGGTGATTTTTATCAAATGTTGTAGTTGTACTTTCTCGCATAGACATGAATGCAAAATGTGGAAGTACAAACTAAGCATGTCAATGATATATTCTTACATGCAACATGGAATAAGTGGAGCATAAGAGAAAGTGGAAGAAGCCGAATGTAGCACCTAGGCTCACCAGCAATGAAACAATTAGTGGAGACTTGCTTCTTGTGTGTAAGTTTTGGGTGAAGGCAAAAGCTAGTTTAAGGTAGAAGATCCACCGTGTTACCAAGTGCAAAATATGTGGGGTGAAGATAAATTTTTTAAGAAAGGCATTAAGGGATATGTAGGACCCAAAGCTGAAAGTAGAAGAAGACACATTGCAACACCTAGGTCCACTAGCGATAGAGGCATACATGCATCTTAAAGGATTCGTGGAAAGTGTATGAAGTTTTGGATGAAAGGAAAAGGAACCAAAGTGAACTAACCCCCATGTTTCCTAGTGGAAAATGCACATGAAGCTTTGAGCATAAAGAAAGAAGAAAACATATCTGAATATTTTCTTTGTTGTCAAGTAGCTAATGCACACATCTTCTTAGTGAATGCATGGTGCTTGCACACAGAGTCTTGGTGAAAGGAAAAGGAGAACAAAAAAATAAGATCCACTATGTTTCCAAATGGTAATATCACAGCAAGGAGCAACAAAAGTGGTGATATATTCAATAGAGTTCTACCAATAGGACACCTAACAATATACTAGCAACAAGGTGAATAAAGTGTCTAGTAGATACCTCTTCAAAAGGTGAAAGCAATAACATAGCACATCAATTGTTTGATTCAATGTTTTCATGGATACAAATGTGCATTAGTGGCACACAAAGTGTTCATAAAGTGCCTCAAATAAATGTGGTGTTATGATTATTGTTATGACAATAGTGGGTTATTCACAAGATAAAGTAATGTAAGGGATTTATAAATATTTAATCAATTAAAAACATGATCTATGAAGAAAGACCTTCAAACAAGTCATACACATTCATTGAAAAAACTATATATGCACAATTGCTTTGAAAATATCTATTTTATCAAATACCATAGAAAGATGTTGTCCTCAAGAATGTAATGTGTTGGTGTAATTAATTATTCCTAATTACACTTTACTTAATCTTACTTAGGTTAATGCATTGCATAGTAGTTTGTGATTGAGACACCTAGGAGTGTGCACATCTATTAAGCACATGGTGTAGGAGAAATTCCACTTTTGGTGTGATAGTTGTCTTCACATACCTCGTTGTGTGTGAGATCCACCTTTCATGCTCTTATCACATTATCATCCTAATCTAATGCACATACTTTATTGCATATTGGAGGATGATCCACATTTGGTGGACATGTGATTACACCTAGCATAGGTGATAGCTTATTAGCTCCTTATCATTCTCTCTTATTGCCCTTCCTATATAAGGAGGCCTATTATGTAATCATTCATCAATCATTGAAGGTGAATTCATTGGATCTATTCAATCCATCCTTGCATTCTGTAAGAATTTGCAAATAACAAATATTGAACCAAAATCAAGAGGTTAAAGAAAAGCACAAGAGAGAAAATATGAATGCAAGGATGGATTGAATAGATCCAATGAATTAATGATCACCAATTGATTGATCAATGAAATGAGTACATAATAGGCCTCCTTATATAGGAAAGGAGATAAGAGACAATGATAAGGAGCTGATAAGCTATCACCTATGCTAGGTGTAATCACATGTCCACCAAATGTGGATCATCCTCCATTATGAAATGAAGTATGTGCATTGGATTAGGATGATAATGTGATAAGAGCACAAAAGGTGGATCTCACACACAACGAGGTATGTGAAGACAAATATCACACCAAAAGTGGAATTTCTCCTACACCATGTGCTTAATAAATGTGCACACTCCTAGGTGTCTCAATCACAAACTACTATGCAATGCATTAACCTAAGTAAGATTAAGTAAAGTGTAATTAGGAATATTTAATTACACCAACACCCCCCCTTAGGGAAACTTAGGGGAATGCACTTAAACTCACAATGTAAGATGGGTCCCGGCTACTAGGCCATGTTAGGTACCCATGTACAAGATGCATGAAATGCATAACTCTCATAGAGTGGAGAAAGAGGGAAAACCTCATGGGAAAAACCATCCTCCAAAAAGAGAGAAGAAAACAAGATGCATGGATGGATGGAGTGCTCAAGACCCCCCAAGAACTACATACATCATGTATATACAAAGAAGTATCCCCCCATAAGAAGGATAGTTGGAGACATGATATCCCCCCCATAATGTAGAAGCTCCCATGTTGATGAAGAGTACTTGCAAACAATAGTTCAACCAATGCTTACAAGAGACATGTCTTCCCTTAGGAAGAAATAGATTCATCAAATGATGAAGAAGCCAATCCATGTGCAAATGGAATGAGGAAGAAGATGAAGGTATCCATGTATGAATCTCTGAAGACTGAGTAGGTCTCTCCAAGATCAAAGAATCTATCACTTCATGTGACAAATCAAGTGAAGAAGGAGAAGAATCAAGTATACCAATCTCCAAAGAAGGTGAAGAAGTGTCCCCATCTATGATGAAACTATCATCAAGGGAAAGAGAAACCCCCTCATGTATGTCTTCCAAATCTACATCATGAGAATCAACAAATGTTGAAGATGCATCCAAATAGTCATCACACTCTGCAAGATCTGAAATACTATGATCATCCTGTTGAATAGTAGAGCCCATGTCTGAAGAAGCAGGAGGTGGAGGAGTAGGAAGATCAACACTTGTCTCAACAACAAAATGATTCAAGTGCCCAAAGTTCTCCCCATAAATATCCCTTGGCAAAGGGATGGGTACATCATGTATATCATCATCATTATCAACAAAAGTGGAAAAAGAATACAAGCGTGATGTATAATCAACAACTCCCATAGCTATGACATCTCTAGTCTCCATGTCCCTAATGTAGACATAATCAGGAGTGAACTCAACAATTTTACCTTGTGCCCCATGTGTGATTTGGTAAATAGACAGGAGATTAGTGGTCAAGGATGGTACACAAAGAACATCATTAAATGTCCCTTCTCCAATAGGAATAGAACCTTTCCAACAAACTCTCATGAATGTTTTGTTACCCATCAAAATATTAGGAGAATTACAAGGCTCAAAAGATGAAAACATATCCATAGAAGATGCCATATGATGTGATGCACTTGAATCAAGAAGCCATTTACCTTGCTTAGGATGTATGGAAGCCATGAGTGCTTGTCCTTTACCTTTATCTTTGGATGATGATGGAGATTTAGAAGCTGATAAATGTGTAGAAGAAGGATCAGACACTGATGAGGGAAACTTAATATTGTGTTTCTGAATAATGTGAGTTAGCTCATCAATCTTCTTTTGAAAACACTTATGCTCATCATGTCCTAACTTTTGACAATATGCACATTTATCTCTCTTTCTTCTAGATGATTCTTCTCTTGAAGAGGACTTGGATTCAGTACTTTTTGGTGAACAAGATTCATTACCTTTGTCATGAGGCTTAGGATCCTTATTGTGTTTCTTTCCTTTTCCATTAGAAGCCTTTGAAGTAGACTCACTTGCAATCAATGCTTGATGTGTGGAAGGCTTCAACTGACCCATGTGTGCCAACTTTGCTTGTTCCCTTGTGAGTTGCGCTGCAAATTCATCAAGAGAGGGCAATTTGTATGCACTACCAAGAGAATTCATAGTAGCATAGAATGTAGAAACAAAAATAGAATATTCAAGACCAAGCTTGGAAAGATAGAAAAGATCAATTGTTCATCCCCTTTAACAATGCCACATGAAGAAAGCTATGATCTAATAGTATTGAACTTAGAGAAAAAATCTTGAATATTGTCAAAATCCCTAGGATTAAGACCTATGAGATCATTCTCTAATCTAAATTTTCTCATTCTATCAGGTTTACCAAAGAGTCCTTCCAATGTGATCCAAGCATCATGAGGATGTTTGCAAGATGCAATATGATAGTGCAAGTCACAAGAGATGGATGATCTAAGAGTGCCAAGTGCTTTACCTCTTCTATCAAACCATTTTCTCCTTTCTATAGCACCTGTTTGAGGTTCTTGATCTTTTCGAAGAGTCATTCTAAGCAATCCAAGACTCAAAAAATGATCACTTAAAGAATCTTTCCATTCATGGTAGTTATATAGAGTGAGGATTTTAACCTTTGAATTATCCATATTCCAACCAAATAATGACTGATAACTACTGATAACTTCTTCAAATAACTGATACAAATTAGAAAACTGAAATCCAAGGATTAACCAAGTGCAATTATAGCCCCAAAATGACCTATTTCTGAAAGTGATATGTCCACCCCAAATCACTCAAATCTGATTGTATATCTAGAAAGTAGATGAAAAATCATGCACTTTCAAAAAAAATTTCACCTCAAAATGTTACTGTATGTGCCCAAACAAAGCCCTGGAAGTTGCAGAAATCAGGAACAGACAGGAATAGTCAAAAAGATCTGCAATTTTTGACAAATCTAGCCAAAAAAATGCAAAATCAACACCACCACTAGAAAACTCAAGAAATTCTACCTAATTTCAAAAAAAATTGCACTCAATTTGGAGTCCGGATGACCAAGATATGGCCTCTCAAAGATAGACTGTCAAATGCAAAATGCAAATGGTGAGGGCAAAGAATTTTCAAACCCTGCTGACGTTAGAAAACCACCAGGTTAAATTTGATGGCTAGATGACCATCACATAGTGCAAAAATTTCCACCAATGACGTCTAGACGACCATCAAAATTAAGCTCCTCAAATGATGACATTAGCGAAAAAGGCTCCATCGGCTGACGTGTTTGATGACAGAGTAGGTCATACTATTCCATAAAACTTGCATGGTGGTTGATGTGGCATGTGCCACATGTCTTTGTATGACTGGAGGGTGAAGAGGCTAAGGTGGCATCCGATCTACTGACTGGGCGGTGACTGGTCTGCTAACAGGGGATTGCCGCGTGGCAGCGATGGAAAAAATTTGAAGCCGCGTGTCGGGGCCGCATACTGTCACGTGGAATGTTTTAATTGTGCATTGACTGAGAGTCTACAGGGGCCCATGTGGAGGATTAGAGCGGCGGAGGAGCTGCTACCGGTGGAAGCTGCGGAGGAATGCCGGAAAGAGCTGCCGAGGCGGAGCGGCATTTGAGCAGAGGTGGAGTGCTCGCATGGCGGTGGTGGAGGAGTCTGCCGCTTTGGCTGAGTGATGCTGGAGTGTGTGGATGGGACTTTAGTCCCACATCTATCATACGCAAGGCTTTTTAGCCCTTTATTAATGTGAATCCCCAATGAATAAATAAAATCGAGTGTTCTCGGTGTGGGTTAGCTTTGGGGCTGGACTGCCGGTTGTGGTGCTTGTTTGTCGTGAGCGTTCTGCAGAGATTAGGAATATTCTCTGTCCTCTAACAGAATAAAGGGCACGTACCAGCCCATAAAACTAAAATTTTTGCACAAAAAAATATTCTAAAAAATTTACAAAATAAATTTTTTTTTTTTTTTTTTGAAAAATCATACCAAGAGGCAGATTGGGCCGTACAGCTTGATTTGCAAAATTTTTTTGCCTCAGATTTGACTTTCACTGAATAGGGGCGAGTTTATAGTTGATTTTAACCAAAACAGCCTCTCAGACGCAATGGTGATGTCAAATCTACTCCAAGATGCCTCTATCGCATGCTAGTTGTCAGATCTGAGATTTGGACCTTCAAACTTGCAAGATCTCTCCAAATCGGCTAATCTAAACACTCCAATGGCTCTGATACCATGTAAGAATTTGCAAATAGAAAATATTGAACCAAGATCAAGAGGTTGAAGAAAAGCACAAGAGAAAAAATATGAATGCAATGATGGATTGAATAGATCCAATGAATTAATGATCACCAATTGATTGATCAATGAAATGATTACATAATAGGCCTCCTTATATAGGAAAAGAGATAAGAGACAATGATAAGGAGCTGATAAGCTATCACCTATGCTAGGTGTAATCACATGTCCACCAAATGTGGATCATCCTCCATTATGCAATGAAGTATGTGCATTGGATTAGGATGATAATGTGATAAGAGCACAAAAGGTGGATCTCACACACAATGAGGTATGTGAAGACAACTATCACACCAAAAGTGGAATTTTTCCTACACCATGTGCTTAATAGATGTGCACACTCCTAGGTGTCTCAATCACAAACTACTATGCAATGCATTAACCTAAGTAAGATTAAGTAAAGTGTAATTAGGAATATTTAATTACACCAACACATTCTTATTTTCTCTCTTATGTTTTTCTTCAACCTCTTGATCTTGGTTCAATATTTGCTATTTGCAAATTCTTACATGGTGTCAGAGCCTTGGAGCATTTTTGATTAGCCGATTTAAAGAGATCTTGATGCAAGCTTTGAAGGTCCAAATCTTAGATCTGGCAACCAGTGTGCGATAGAGGCGTCTTGGAGTAGATCTAACCTCACCATTACGTCTGAGAGATTGTTTCAGTTAAAATCGACTATAAATTCGCCTATATCTGGTGAAAGTCCAAATCGAAGCAAATTTTTTTTGCAAATCAGACCGTATGGCCTGATCTTCTCTCTTGGTATGATTTTTCAAAAAAAAAAAAAAACCTTTTTTACTCTGCTGTGATTTCAAATTTTTTTATTTATTTTCTGTAAAAAAACATGGGCTTGGTACGTGCCCTATATCATCAGTGCAATAGAGAATATTTTGTCAATTACAACAATGCTGACATCATCACTGTACCATATCATCAAAGTCTGAATCAAATTCACACAGAGTACCAAAGCCCGCAGGTGAGAGAGAGGCCCAGCCCGTGGAGGCCTTTGCATTAATAAATGGTTTGAAACACTTTTATGCAGGCAATGTGGGACAATTGATCCCACACCACCGCTCCTCTTCTAGCAGCGCCCCTGAAAGTGGCACCCAAATGTCACTCCGCCATCTATGGAGCCTCCTCTCCTAAATGCGCCACCCACACCAGCGCCTTAGCCCGGAGCACCACCGTACCCTCTGACAGCACCATGCCATGCCTCATCACCCAACGCCCCATCAGTAGATCCCCTCTGTAGATCTCGCTAACTAGCACCCCATCAGCAACTCTGCCGAGTCACTCGGAGCGCCACGTGGTAGAGAACAGGCCGCCACACCCGACAGCCCAGTTGGCAAACTTGTGCCCAGTCACATGCATAGTCAGCAAATCAGACAGAGACACGTGATATCCCTTCCATGTCATCAACTTCTACCATGACACTAGTCTGTATAGTACGGATGCCAACTCAATGCCACATCAGCTTATGGAGTGCATTTTCTGCTGACGTCACCCTTCATACGAGCTTAAATTTGACAGTCGTCTAGCTGTCACAACAGGGCCAAATTGGCTTTTTTTGATGGCCATCAAATCATGAAATTTAGCATCATATTTTTCTGATGTCAGCAGAGTTTGAAATTTCCCAGGGTTCACCATTTGCATTTTCATTTTGACAGTCCAACTTTGAGAGGCCATAACTTGGTCATACGGGCTCCAAATTAGGTGGATTTTTTTTTGAAATTGGGTATAATTTCTTGAATTTTCCAGTAGTGGTATTGATATTGCATTTTGGTGGCCTCATTTGTCAAAAATTGTAGTTTTTGATGATTGTACCTATCTGTTCCTAATTTCTGCAACTTCCAGGGCTTCATTTGGGCAGATACAGTAACATTTTGAGGTGAATTTTTTTTTGAAAGTGCATGATTTTTCATCTACTTTCTAGATTTGCAATCAGACTTGAGTGATTTTGAGTAGAAATATCACTTTTAGATATAGGGCATTTTGGGGCTATAATTGCACTTGGTTAATTGCACTTGGTTATCAGTCATTATTTGGTGTCAATATGGATAATTCAAAGGTTAAAATCTTCACTCCATATAACTACCATGAATGGAAAGTTTCTTTAAGTGATCATTTGTTGAGTCTTGGATTACTTAGAATGACTCTTGGGCAGGATCAAGAACCTCAAATAGGTGTTGTAAAAAGGAGAAAATGGTTTGATAGAAGGGATAAAGAACTTGGCTCTCTTAGATCATCCATCTCTCGTGACATGCTCTTTCATATTGAATCTTGCACAAATCTTCATGATGCTTAGATCACATTGGAAGGACTCTTTAGTAAACCTAATAGAATGAGAAAATTCAGATTAGAGAATGATCTCATGGGTCTTAATCCTAGGGATTTTGATAATATTCAAGATTTCTTCTCTAAGTTCAATACTATTAGATTGGAGCTTTCTTCATGTGGCATTGTTAAAGGGGATGAACAATTGATCTTTTCTATTCTTTCCAAGCTTGGTCCTAATTATTCAATCATTGTTTCTACATTCTATGCTACTATGGATGCTCTTGGTAGTGCATACAAATTTCCCTCTCTTGATGAATTTGCAGCGCAGCTCACAAGGGAACAAGCAAAGTTAGCACACATGGGTCAGTTGAAGCCTTCCACACATCAAGCATTGATTACAAGTGAGTCTACTTCAAAGGCTTCTAAAGGAAAAGGAAAGAAACATAATAAGGATCCTAAGCCTCATGACAAAGGTAATGAATCTTCTTCACCAAAAAGTACTGAATCCAAGTCCCCTTCAAGAGAGGAATCATCTAGAAGAAAGAGAGATAAATGTGCATATTGTCAAAAGTTAGGACATGATGAGCATAAGTGTTTTCAAAAGAAGATTGATGAGCTAACTCACATTATTCAGAAACACAACATTAAGTTTCCCTCATCAGTGTCTGATCCTTCTTCTACACATTTGGTAGCTTCTACATCTTCATCATCATCCAAAGATAAAGGTAAAGGACAAGCACTCATGGCTTCCACACATCCTGAGCAAGGTAAATGGCTTCTTGATTCAGGTGCATCACATCATATGGAATCTTCTATGGATATGTTTTCTTCTATTGAGCCTTGTAATTCTCCTAATATTTTGACGGGTAACAACACATTCATGAGAGTTTGTGGGAAAGGTTCTATTCCTATGGGAGAAGGAACATTTAATGATGTTCTTTGTGTACCATCCTTGACCACTAATCTTCTTTCTATTTACCAAATCACACATGGGGCACAAGGTAAAATTGTTGAGTTCACTCCTAATTATGTCTACATTATGGACATGGAGACTAGAGATGTCATAGCTATGGGAGTTGTTGATCATACATCCCGCTTGTATTCTTTTTCCAATTTTGTTGGTAATGATGATGATATACATGATGTACCCATCCCTTTACCAAGGGATAATTATGAGGAGAACTTTGTGCACTTGAATCATTTTGTTGTTGAGACAAGTGTTGATCTTCCTACTCCTCCACTTCCTGCTTCTTCAAACATGGGCTCTACTATTCAACAGGATGATCATAGTGTTTCAGATCTTGCAGAATGTGATGACTACTTGGATGCATCTTCAGCATTTGTTGATTCTCATGATGCAAATTTGGAAGACATACATGAGGGGGTTTCTCTTTCCCTTGATGATAGTTTCATGATAGATGGGGACACTTCTTCACCTTCTTTGGAGATTGGTTTACTTAATTCTTCTCCTTCTTCACTTGATTTGTCACATGAAGTGATAGATTCTTTGAGCTTGGAGATTCCTAATCAGTCTTCAGAGATTCATACATGGAGACCTACATCTTCTTCCTCCTTCCATTTTCACAAGGATTGGCTTCTTCATCATTTGATGTATCTATTTCTTCTTAAGGGGAGACATGTTTGTTCTAAGCATTGGCTTATCTATTGTTTGGTACTCTTCATCAACATGGGAGCTTCTACATTATGGGGGGGATATCATGTCTCCAACTATCCTTCTTATGGGGGGATAATTCTTTGTATATACATGATGTATGTAGTTCTTGGGGGGTCTTGAGCACTCCATCCATCCATGCATCTTGTTTTCTTCTCTCTTTTTGGGGGAGGGTTTTTCCCATGAGGTTTTCCCTCTTTCTCCACTTTATGAGAGTTTTGCATTTCATGCATCTTGTACATGGGTACCTAACATGGCCTAGTAGTTGGGACCCATCTTGCATTGTGAGTTTAAGTGCATTCCCCAAAGTTTCACTTAAGGCGGGGTGTTGGTGTAATTAATTATTCCTAATTACACTTTACTTAATCTTACTTAGGTTAATGCATTGCATAGTAGTTTGTGATTGAGACACCTAGGAGTGTGCACATCTATTAAGCACATGGTGTAGGAGAAATTCCACTTTTGGTGTGATAGTTGTCTTCACATACCTCATTGTGTGTGAGATCCACCTTTCGTGCTCTTATCACATTATCATCCTAATCCAATGCACATACTTTATTGCATATTGGAGGATGATCCACATTTGGTGGACATGTGATTACACCTAGCATAGGTGATAGCTTATCAGCTCCTTATCATTCTCTCTTATTGCCCTTCCTATATAAGGAGGCCTATTATGTAATCATTCATCAATCATTGAAAGTGAATTCATTGGATCTATTCAATCCATCCTTGCATTCTTATTTTCTCTCTTGTGCTTTTCTTCAACCTCTTGATCTTGGTTCAATATTTGCTTTTTTCAAATTCTTACACAATGAAATAAAATGACCACAAAATGTATTGTATGGAGATGGAGGTGTTGGTTCCTTTTTCCCACACTGTTAGATTTACAATTCAATTGACAAATTAATGTCACTAAATCTCAATAACCACTCCAAATTTGACAAGGAAAAGGGCCAATTAACAAGGATCAAGAAAATGATCCTCCTACACTTTGAGCTGTAATGCTCAGGTGAGTATACCTTTGATTCACTTAAAGGAATCAAAAAATATTAAGCATTAGTGTCCTTGACACATTGATTTAAAGATTTTATTATTTATATGTTGGTTGATGATGAAGAACTGCCTCCTGATAATAGACCAGTGTCTTATCCTAGGGCAAAGAGTCAAATACAATATACCTCAACAGAAAACTTAACTCAAACACACTCAAATATAGAATAAGTTCTTTGCCTATTACTCCTCTCACTCTCACACTTGGACATCAGATTCTCACTAAACCATGAATTCTTTAAGACTATCTTTAAGGATTTAATCTTGACTTTGGAAGGAACTCAAAGCTAATTTCACAATTTACTTTGTAAACCATACATTAACCTGCTTTGCAACATTAACATATAAGAATTCAAGATCAAAATAAGAAGACATTCACAAATCTGAGATTGGAATTCATGTGTATTCTCATTAAAAATTTCAGTATTAATACATTGAGAATGACAAAATGCTAGAACTAAACCCTAAATCCAAGCTCTCTCTATTCAGTTACCAATTTCACCATCCTTTGAAAAATACATCAGACTACTATATATAGTCACTAGATATCTTGGAATCCTCATGTAGACATCAAAAAGTGGGCAAGTGTCTTAAAATCATTCAAATTGCAAAATCTTAGCCAAATGCGCTAATTCTCATCAAAATAGATCAAATCAATTTTTAAATGGACATTTATTAATCAAAGTTGGACAAAATCATTAAAATCAAAGAAAAAATCAAATAATGACATTAAATAATTAAATACAAGCTTAAAGGGGTCAAAAACACTATATAATTAATTTTAATCAATTAATTGTATAGTTTTTAAATCAAAAATCAAATTGAATCTATTCCCTTACATGGCTAATTTAATTAATTAATAGAATTTAATTAATCCTAATATCTTTCAACAACAATTTGAGCAACCAATGAGAATTGAGAACAAAAGCACATGGATCACTCCAAAACAGGTGAATCTCAATCAAACATTTCTATTTTTAATCTCAACCACTCAAATTTGTCTTTTTGTCCAAACCTTTGAGACAAACATTTAAATTGTCCCCCCATTTAAAAACATTTCAAAGTTTTTGACTCAACCAAGGCTAAATCATGATTAAATAAATCTACCCCCTACCTTTGGGATTTTACTATAAATAAGAGTCATTTTGAGAGCATAAATATACTAGAGAATTCAAGAGCAAAGCATCATCATTATAGACAATTTCATAGCAATTGAGTCATATTTTAAGCAATATTGTGAGATTGAGAACATATCATGAGTACTTGAATTGAATCTTTGTATCATTTGAGAGTTTGAGAGCTAGATTAAGCATTCCACTATCATTTTGTCATTCTAGGATTGTCACTAGTAGAGAATAGGCTGAGAGCTCTACTTACCAAGCTTGGATAGAGAACCATGAGATGTCATGGATGTTAATTTCAATTCTTAGATAAAATTTTTATTTTATTTTCATAGAATTGTAGTTGATTATCCTAATTTCATGAAGGTGTAAAACATTCACACACAAATGGTGCTCAACGTGGGGCCTTGAGCCTCATTTCTATCAATTTTATCAAGTTTTGTGTGTTTTTGGCTTCACTTTTATGTAAATTTTGCAAAAAATAGGAGAATTGATGCCTACGAAGGATTTAATGATGCTCCTGAACATTCTATCGACGCCTAGAAGAAGTTGACTGGCACCTAAGTGATTCTTTCTCTTCTATTTTTTATTCTTTTGATGCCTGTGAGATAAAGTGTTACACCTGAGAGCGTAAAGCGACGCTTAAGATCTGAGAACTAACACCTATTAGTTGTTCTTTGCCACCTGTGATGATTTCTATTACACAATTTGCAGTGATTTGTCACGACTAGTATCTTTTAAGTAACGCTTAGTAGTTGTTATTTTCCACTTTGGATATTTTATCTTATGCAATTTTCAGCTACTTTTATGCCTGTCAGTTAAATTGTTACGCTTAGTGATCTTTAAAAGTTTCTTGAGTCACTATAAAGTGACGCCTGTGAATCTTAAAATCATGCCAGCTAATTGTTAACTGACACTCTTTAGCTGATAAATGATGCCTAGTGTTTTTTGCTTAAATTTGCTGTCAGATCATTAAATTATGTTTTGTTACTCTCTGTCTATATTTTTCCTCTAGATGAGCAAACATAAGAAAGTATGAAAACTAGAAAGTAGAGTCACTCAAGAAAGCAAAGAGGTAAGAATCTAAATAAAATGTCAAAAAGAAATTCATAGTGCTTCGATTCTAGAAAGTTTGGGATTAGAAGAAAAGTTGTATTCTCGTTACATTAAATTTTTGGATGCTTACAAAAATAAATTTCCTACTTTGAATTAAATTTGCTTGCATTAAGTTGTTGAAATTTCTTGGAAAAATCTTGTCAAAAACACTTAATTGCACTTCAAATTGTTCCTTTGGTTTCCTTCATTTTGTATGGCTATGTTGACTAATTTGTTGGAGGAGTTGGAGCGGGAATGATAGCCACTAGGTGAGTAAGCAAACAAATATCAAAAACCTCAAAAAACACCTAGCCTTTTCTAGCTACAAAAAGAGGTATTTTTCACATCAAGCTTGCTTTTCTTAAATTGTGGCTATTCTTTGGATCTAGCTTAATAGGAAAAACCTTACTATTTATCAAATTGAACAAGCATTAGGCATATGCTCTCCATTTTTTGAAGTGGATCAAAAAGCCAAACATGTTAGTTGAATTTGGTAGAAAGAAAGGGAGGAATTAACCAAACATTTCATTTATAAGAATCTCCTTGTCAAGAGATTGAAAAAGATCAAATCTGTTTGAAGTGTTTGGAACAAGGAAAGACAATAGGGATATGCTCTTCAATTTCTAAGTGAACCAAATTCCCAAACTTGTTGGACTAAGTTTGATTTCTTGTTTTCATATACATGCTAGATAAATTAGAGCATTAGAGGGCCTGCCTCCCAAGAATTTCCTTACGAGGATAGTGAGAGGGAACGACCCAAGTGGGAGACAATCGCTTTAGCCACGATACTATCCAACCCACTATAAACAAATACATTCTTCCTTAATAGGAGAGTGACTAGATTGTGTGCAAGTGTTCTTCACTTCCTCTGGAAGTCCTTTTGGATTGCACCAAATTGTGCTTTTGTGCATGTGGGAAGCCCGCAAGTGGGTAAAAGAACTTGACATGATCTAGAATGGAGGTTTTCATTAAAAACCTGCTAAATAGTAATCTCCCTTTTAAGAGCCAAACATGTTTAAAATCCAAATCTAACTCTAGGTAGATTGCTTGGAAGATATTCTTGTTGATACTTGTGAAAAATGACCAAGAACATATAATTTTAGTGTGGTTTTAGGGATATGGTACAAATTTGATGTGTGTGTTGCATTTATACTTCATTTTCAAGTAAGAATATTTTGCAGACCTGATCTTACAACTTTTAAAATTTGAAATTTACAACTTGGTCTGCGAAGTGCCACCTGCACATAGAGAGAAAAATCACTTATGAATAGTAAAGTCACGCCTGTGACTATCTAGGAAACACCTGTCAATAAGAAAGTCACGCCTGTGACATTTCAAGAAATGCCTAGAAAAAGTTAAGAAATGCCTATCAACAAAGAAAAGTCACTTGCTGACTTGCAGAGCACCGCCTAGGCATATTCCAATAACCGTGTACCAATTGTTAAGTCATGCCTACACACAGGCAAGTGACGCCCATAAACAAAGAAGGGAAAACAATGAGCATTTATTGGGGGTTTAAAAAAAAATTGATTTCATATTCGGATACCCTTTTGGCCATTCTATCTACTTCAATATCCAACTAGGTCAAAAAATCCTAGTTTTGAACAATTTTGAAAATTTTATAAGGATTTGGCTACAAGCAGACGGAACTTATCTAAGGCAAGAACTTTTATGCTCATGTCAGATTTCAATCAATCATATTACATAAAGAAAACCTTGCAAGCAAAAAGAACTTATCTAAGGCAAGAACTTCCTTTTTCGAGTGATACATTTACTGCTCCAAAAATACCACAAAAACCCGTCCAAGAAGTAGGAAACAACATGATTTTTTCAAGCAACTCAGGTTCAGATCAAACCAACAATGGAGGAATAGACCCTAACAACCAAGGGTTATATAACACTAACAATGGGGGCAATGGTGAACCAATTGCTGAAGATGCAACCGATGAAAAGGTTAATGAAGTCATACAAAGCCCATATTTCATGAAGCTTATGGAAAAAGCATTAGAAAGAGATAAGGAGATGTACTTTCTAGACCTAGCTCAAAAGGGTCTTAAACTCCCACATGACTATGATGTCAATCAACTTAAGAAAGAGGTACTTGAAGATAATCTGATTGATATCATGAACAAGAATTTTAAGTTATTCCAAACACAATTGGACACAATAAAGCAAAGTGGGGCTCCAAAACCCTTTTCAATAGAAGCATTGCGTCCATTCCCATTTGATAAGATTTTAATTATGATACCATTCCCTAGTAATGTTGTCTTTCCTAAGTATGACAAATACAAAGGACCATCTGATCCCCAAGATCATTTAAGAGAATTTTGTGCATTAAGCTTAGAGTTCATGCATGACACCACTTATTTAATGAGGTTTTTTCCTAGAAGTTTGGGAGGCATGGCCATGGAATGGTTTTCAAAATTACCTTCTGGCATTCAAAATTTTAAAGAGATGGCTTCTAAATTTGTAACACACTATTCATATAATATCAAACATGAAGTTACAATGATTACCTTATGCAACACCAAGCAAAGAGATGGAAAAGTATTCCTACTTTTCTTACAAAATGGAGGATAGTATTTGCTAGATACCCTTGAAGTGTATTGGAAAAGGAAAAGATGGACATATTTATAAATAGCTTGAGTAATGAAATGAACTATCGGTTAAGGATGCAATGTCCTAAGACTTTTCAAGATCTTATTGAAAATGGAGTGACTATGGAGGAGGTATTGGTTAAAAGTGGAGAACTAAAGCTGTATAAGGATAACAAGAATGGCAGCAACAACAATACCTCCAACAACAACAACACCAATCAAAATAAGAATTTTTCTAATAACTATAACTGATTTGGGTTGAGGAACAACAACAAAGGTGTGGTTAATGATGGGGTTGTTGACTCTAATAATTTGAAAGTCACTCCTTTTGCTCTCACAAGAACACCTACTCAAGTGAATAATGCAAATCAAGTTTCCAAAGGGCCTTTTAATAACAACACCAATAATAACAACTTTGGGAATAATCAAGGGGCTAACAAGTCTAAGAAATTCTTTGCACCATCTCCCAAGAGGAAATTCACACCTTTGGGTGAACCCCTAGAGAATGCATTGAGAACTCTCATTGCTAATAAGATTATTGATTTACCTAGAGCTCAACCATATGAACTGCAAAAGAAGCCCAGTTGGTGGAGTGATTTTAGTCATTGTAAATACCATAGAAATAGAGGACATACAACAAATGATTGCTTACAGTTGAAAAATGTGGTACAAGATTTGATTGGAAATGGTGTGATCACAATAAAAGGGCCTAAAAACAATGGAGATCACACAACATTTAAGCAACCTTTCTATAACCATGAGAAGGGTGAATCTTCTAATTTGAATAAGCAAAGCAGCAATAATGTCAATTTTTCTCCTCCTTATGACAACATCATCAATACTTTATCTAGACATGAGCATGGTGTCAACGTTGTCGTAATCAAGGAACAACCCAAAGAAGAAACATCTTACACCATTACTAGGGGGAAAACTTCAAGGATTACCCTACAAGGGGTTGATCCTAAACCTATTGGTCCTACACAATCAAGTATTGTGGTTAAGAAACCATCTACAACAACAAATTCATATACCTCGGTGGACAAATTACAAAAGACTCTAGCTCAAATCTCTATCTTGGAGTTGTTAAAATTATCTCCAAATTATAGGGAGATCTTGGAACAAGACCTATTGGGGACTAATGTTCCTATTAACTTGGAGGAAGAAAAGTTTCAAAACATGGTGGGACACCTCACAACACCACATTGTCTTTCATTTTTAGATCAAGATGATATGTCCATCACTCATCCTCAAAATTTTCCATTGCATATAAAAGTCCTCATTAAAAGACAGGGTTAAGAGAGTTCTCATAGATGGTGGAGCTGGTCTTAATATTTGCACTTTAAACCTTGTCAATTCTTTAGGCTTATCCGAATCTTCTATTGATCCTAATAAGAAAATTACCATAAAGGCTTATGATGAGGAGGAGAGATCTTCAAAAGGCATGATTGTCTTACCCATTCAAGTTGGACCCATAAAAAAGGACACCATATGTCAAGTCCTAGACATGAAGTTAACTTATAATATATTATTAGGGAGGCTATGGATACATGAGATACAAGTGGTTCCTTCTACCTACCATCAATGTATTAAATTTTTGTACATGGAAGAAGAAATCACAATCGGAGGGGATTCAAATCCTTTTCAATATTGCAACACATTGAAGCCTCTTCATGAATCATTTATTCCTCATAATAGCGAATGGATTGTTCCAAATGATACTATTGAAGAAACTAAGGGTGGTGATCCTAAGCTAACATCAAATGCTACCTCTACATCAAACCCTATTCAAACTAACTCAACAACATCGACTAAGGGAAAGGAAAAAGTGAGTAATGAGAGTCCAAGTTCAAATGAGAATTCAGATAGAATATCCACATAAAAGGTGGAACTTGCTAAACCTACTAAAGAGGAGAAAGATAAAGCCAAAGAAGACCAATATAAAAAAATGAGTGAGATGATGCATACATTTGAAAAATGATGTAGAATTGGTTCTAAAAGAGTAGGGGAATATTCTGTTTCTCTATTTGATTTACCTACTTCTCCAAAAATACATCGAAAACCTTCTAAGGAGAATCTTCCTCACAAATATAACTCTCATTTTGTAAGGGATAGTGACAAATCAGCATTTGAGAAAGAAGATGATGAGGTTCTACAATGGCTTTACAAAGATGAAAGTGATACCTTAAACAATCCTGTGGAAAGTGTTCAACACATTAGTATTCAAACTGACCAATATGGAAAGGGTTTTGAAATTATGAAAAAAATGGGATATAAGGGAAGAGGACCCTTAGGTATGAGAAATAGAGGTTTACTTGAACCTATTGAACCTTCATGGAGTTCAAAAGAAGAAAAATCAGGAGTAGGTTATCAATATAAAGGAGAAAGTTCTAGCCCTATGCATGATTGTTATGAACCAGTGAACATGGTAGAATTTGACGTTGATAGTGATGATTCTAGAGAATATGAGTGAGATTCTTTATCCTAAGACTCTTGTCATGACAAAGAGATTGTCATCATGAATTCTTATACTAATGTTCCTAAAGAACAAACTCAAAATAGTGAAGATCCGAAGATAATTCCTACACACATGCAACTCAATCCACAGGAAGCTAACATAGGGAAAGCACACAATTATCAGTGGGTAGGTGAAACTTGGATACCCTCATGGTGGGATGAATTGTATGGTAGGTTTATCCTGCATGTTTTCTTTCCTGGAGAAGTCTTTGAGGACTCAAGTGAAGAGGACTTTGATCCTTCTTCCATGGATCATCTTGAGGAAGCTCATATTATTGAGCTTAACGATAAAATGTATGAACCATCTAATGAAATCATGTCCATAAACCCAACCAATGACAACTTTCCAATTGAATCTTTACCCTTAATGTATCTTGAACTCATTGATTGGGACCTAACCGAACCAAGTGACTTACTCTACTTTCCCAATGACCAAGCAATGACACAATACCTAAACACAGTTGAGCCCTCTTTCACCAAAGAGTTTAATCCCAACATGATGAGAAAGGTAGGGGTCCAACCTCTTAATCCAAAAGAAAAAATGAAAAAAAGTAAAAAAATGAAAAGTTCTAGTGGTGAAAACCACCATGTGGCAGCACTAGAACCAAAAAAAGTAAAGATAAAGGATGTTTCCTATGGTGAAAACCCAACTGTGGCACCTAAGGAAGAGATTTTGGACACCTTACCAGCACACGAGGAAGAAATATCACCAATTCTTATAGAGCCAACGGAGAAAGTCAACATTGGAACTGAATTGGAGCCCAAATTCATACACCTAGCAGCTTCACTTACACCTTTAGAGAGAAAGGAGTTCATCAACTTTTTCCAAGAAAAGAAAGTGAATTTTGCATGGCCCTATGCTGACATGCTAGGGTTAGATCTTGACTTCATCATGCATCATTTGAATGTCAAACTAGGAGTTAAACCAGTCAAGAAAAAATTGAGGAAGATGCATCCACACATAGCTCTTCTAGTTAAAGTAGAATTGGAGAAATTGTTAAAGGTGGGGTTTATAAGAGAAATTGCTTATGCAGAATGGATATCAAATATTGTAATAGTCACCAAACATGATAATCCATTCGCGTATGTACAGACTTTAGAGATTTAAATCTTGCATGTCCCAAAGATGACTTCCCACTTCCAAGCATAGATGCAATAATGGACTTAATAGATGGTCACTCCATGTTTTCATTGATGGATGGTTTTAGTGGATACAACCAAATTAAGATTGCACTTGAAGATCAATAAAAGATAGCATTTACATGCCCTTGGGTGACTTTTTGTTGGAATGTAATGCCTTTCAGCCTCAAAAATGCCGGAGCTACTTACCAAAGAGCAATGACCACCATTTTTCATGATATGATGCACACTTTCTTAAAATATTATGTGGATGATATATTGGCTAAGTCAAATCAAAGAGAAGATATTTACATGCTTGGAACAATTCAAAGTAAGGCTCAATCCAAAATAATGTGCCTTCGGTGTTCAATCTGGGAAATTATTAGGCTACATAGTTTCGGCAAAAGGTATGAAAGTGGATCCCGAAAAGGTTCAAGCAATCATGGACATGGAAATTCCTAGAAATATTAGCCAAATGAGGTCTCTTCAAGGAAAAATTCAATCAATAAGGAGATTCATTTCTCAACTAGCTGAAAAGTGTCACTCATTCACTAGATTGCTACACAAGGACACCATTTTTATATGGGATGAAGAATGTGACAAGGCCTTTACCTTGTTGAAGACTTAATTAATCAATCCACCAATTCTCCTACCACCTATCAAAGGAAAACCATTTCTCTTTTACATATCAACAATCGAGAGGTCTTTAGGAGTTCTTTTGGTGCAAGAAGATGATCAAGGAAAAGAGAGAGCTATCTATTATTTGAGCCGAACATTGATCAAGTATGAATTAAACTACACATTCATGGAAAGAGCATGCCTAGTTGTTGTCTTTGCTTCTCAAAAGTTGAGACACTACATGTTGATGCACAAAGTGAAGCTCATTGCAAAGATTGATCCTCTAAAATACTTGCTTAGCGAAATTGCTCTAACGGGAAGAATAGAAAGATGGGTCATGGTGTTAAGTGAGTTCAATATTGAATATGTGGATAGGAAGGCCATTAAAGGAAAAGTGATAGTAGATCACTTAGCTGAAAATCCATTGGTTTCTACACATCCTATTCAAGTGGAGTTTCTTGATGCAAAAATTGTTAATATAGAAGCCAAGACATGGAAATTGTACTTTGATGGATCATACACACAAGGAGGTTCCGGAGCCAGTATTGTTGATTACCCCTCAAGGTTATACTATTCCTAAATCATAAAAGCTCTTATTCCCATGTACCTACATGATGCAGGGGCATCCAAGGTTAAGGTAGGGAATTCTCTATCCTTGGTGAAATTGCATGGGGTGTTAGTATTTTGGTTGGTGTTACTCAGTTGTAGCCTTGACCGACGGTCTCGATCATTGAAGGAAGCTCGGTCACTGAAGGAACTTGGTAGTCTTTGGTGCTTAGTGAAGTGCTACTCAGTCATGCCTATGATGCTCGATCGACACTGGTGCTCAGCAATGCCTGGCATGCTCGGTGAATTCATTATCACTCAGTAGTTCTGGCTTACCCACTGGAGTTTTGTGTGATTTGTTGAGACGACTTGGTGAATTTATTGTTGGTAGCTATTGTTATAGGCCAACATGCTGAATTAAATGTTTGTATACATTTGTAAGCCAACTTGTATGGCATTTAATTATTTGTTTGGGAGAGTTAAGGGTTTCATATTGCCGAATTGTGGCTGATGATTAGTATTTAAGGAGTGCTTGGGTAGATGTTTAGGGAGATCAAAGAAGTTCATGAATTGAAGACTTAGCAGATCTGGGATATCAGATGCAAAGCTTGAAGCTGAAGTTGGTGAAGTTGTGGAAAAGTTCTTGATGATCTTGCAGATCAGATTGATATCTGATAGTTGTTTGTAGCAGGGCTAGTGGTTGCATACTTGGAGACAAGGAGATTTCTTGGAGGCTTGCGAGCTCAAGTTTAGATCTACCTTAGGGTTTCCATCATCTTTTGATTGTGTTCAGAGTTGGACTAGCTGATATTGTATTGGATCTATTTATGGATCTTGCATAATTGTTTTCTGATTGTAATTGGCCATAACCCGAAAGGCCTTACAGTCGGGCATGTTAATGAAAATTAGTGTTAAACAATTACTTTGTGTTGCATTGTTGAGTGTTTTGTTGTGTAATTATATTGGCTACAAGGTTTGGACTGTCCTTAATTGGATCCACCATCCTTGACTGCATCACAACAACATAGCCGAGTATGAAGCTTTAGTCATTGGTATCAAGAATGCCTTAGAATGGAATATTATAGAGTTACAAGTGTATGGTGATTCTCAGTTAGTGATCAATCAAGTCAATGATGAGTACAACACAAAAGATGAAAATTTAATTCCTTATAAGACAATGATTGATGCTTGGAAAAAATACTTTGTGTTGATAACTTTTGAGAAAATTCCAAGAGAGAAGAATAGAGCCTCCGATGCAATGGCTACCTTGGCTTCATTACTCCAAAAACCTGATCAAAATGAAAGGTATGAATTCTTGGTGGAAGAGTTGGAAAAATTGGAATTTGACCTTCCCGATACCCACATTATTGCCTTACTTGACGGACATGAGTCCCCTTGGTACGAACCTATCTACACATACCTTAAAGACCAAGTATTACCTGAAAACCAATCTCAAGCCCAAAAATGACACTTCATAAGATAATCGGCTCGTTATATTATCCTTCCCAACACATTGTATTGTAAGGGTCTTGATAGTACTTTACTTAGATGTTTAGAGGAAGAAGAGTCTAAGGTAGCTTTACATGAGGTTCACGAGGGCATTTGTGGGTCACATTCAGGCAGTTTAAACTTAGCTAAGTAGATCCTTCACATGGGGTATTTTTGGAAAACCTTAGAAAAGGATGCTTGTCACTTTGTTAAGATATGCACAAAATGTGAATATCATGGTGATATGATACATGTACCAGCATAAGAATTACATCCTTTTGTTACACCTTGGCCATTTTATCAATGGGGGTTTGACTTGATTGGCATGATTTAACCATCGTCATCCAATGGGCACAAATACATCATCATGGCTATGGAATACTTCACTAAATGGGTAGAGGCCATTCCTTTGATCACCGCTATAGGAAAGAAAATCTCCATGTTCATCCTTAATCACATCATTTGTAGATATGGTATTCCTTATGCCATAATTACTGACAATGGAAAACAATTCAAGAACAAAGATGTAGATGAACTTTGTGATAATTTTCATAGTACTCATCACTCTTCTTCCATTTACTATCCACAAGGAAATGGACAAGCTGGGGCTACTAATAAGAATATCCTTAAAATCTTGAAGAGATCAGTGAACAAATCAGGAAGAGATTGGCATGTACAAATCAATCCAGCTTTGTGGGCTTATAGAACTAGCATCCGAACACCTATAGGAGCTACACCATATTCATTAGTTTATGGAGCTAAAGTTGTTCTACCTTTGGAGGTTGAAATCCCATCCCTAAGAGTATCATTGCAAGGATTACTAACAGATGAGGATTATAGGGTTTCCCGACTTCAACAATTGGAATGTTTAGAAGAACATCAAGCACAAGCCTATGAACATTTGAAAGTGTACCAAAAAAGGATTTCAAGAAACTACAACAAGCACATCAAACCAAGAGTCTTTCAAGTGGGTGATTTAGTGCTAAGGGAGAACCCTAAAAATCAGGCAGAAAGGGAAATGAAGGGTAAATGGGAAGCAAATTGGCTTGGTCCTTTTGTCATTGTTTCTTCATTTGGAATGGGGACTTACAAATTAGCCAATTGTGATGGGGAATAATTACAAGAGCCCATTAATAGAATCCATTTAAAGAGGTTTCATACCTGATCAAATGAGAGAGTATTAGAAGAAAGAGTATCAGACGAGTGTGTATCCGATGACTCAAGCATCACTTTTGTACATGATAAAATCAAAAAGACCAAAAACATTGAGAAAAGTTCAAAATCCAAATAAAAAATTTGAAAAATTGAAAAAAAAAAAAGTGAAAAAGATAAAAAAGTGCCTTGGTGAAAACCTAGCAATAGGCGCCTTAGTAGCAAAAAAAGTGAAAAGGTGAAAAAGAGCAATAAACCCAAAAGGTGAAAACTTGTCAATCAAGCACCTTTTGTTCCCCTAAGTCTTTCCTAGTTGCATGTGTACATATTGCATTTCCATCATCTCACTTGTAAATCTTCATTGCATCCGTCATTTGTGCATAGTCATAATAAAACCTTTGAGTTGCAGTTGTTGCATTGCCTATTGCCCTAAGTTTGTCACACGATCACATTTATCACTTGGGGGCAGGAAAGGATTGGATTTTTTGTACAAATGGATTCAATAGTGCTACATCCGGTCGCACATCAGAGAGACTTATCAGAGCTTCAGAAGAGAGATATTTTGTTGAACCTTTCATGGATATCATTGTTCACAACCAAGTATTTTGATCCTACAACTTGATCCTTGATCCTTGAACCTTCATTGACTTTATTATTCAGGATTAAAAATTGACATCACTTAAATGATCAGAATGTTTGGAAATTCTTTTTTTAAAAATCTTGATACATTGCAAAACACTTGAAGCTTTTTGATGATCTTTATTGACTTTTTATTGTGTCTTTTTAGCTAATCGATGATGTTTCAACTAGATTGGCAATGATGGAGACATGATATTATTTTTCTTCTTTTTGAGTGACTGTCTTGAAGGAGATCCAACAACTTATGTGAATTCATCTAATGACATGGTCATCAAAGAACCACTGAGGACTTTCATATAGGATGGAGGATTGACCTTTGTTTGTTTATGCAAATGGGTACCTTGGCTATTTAGATCTTCCATACCTTAATACCAAAATCCAATTGCAACATTGAATCCGTTGAAACCAGTATTCATACTCCCATAGTTGGTCATTCAACTAGTGAGGGTTGTACTAGTTTCCTAAAAGGGTTACCAAATGTGATATAAAGTGATATTCATATCATCATGATGTGGTCAGTGATGGTTGTACTTTCTTTCCAATCCTACAATGCTCAATGATGAAAATATTTCTCTATGGCATTTCTTTGCTAAAAGCTAGTGACAATTAGTTGCATTGCATTGCATTTGCATGTTAGATTAAGTGCATTGGTTTGTAGTTATTTTTCCAAGGGAAAAGAGGTTCAGTCATTATCTTGATCAATAAATAAAAAGGGGGTTCAATCAACACTTATCCTTGGTTCAAATCAATCATGTGAGATCATCTTTTGCATTCATTCATAGCATTACTCATTATTCATTATCCTTATATCAAAAAGAAAAAAAATTCATTAATTATTCATCATTTGCATACATTTAGTTAAGGATAGCTCATTAAGAGTTGCATACATAAAAAAAAAAAACATAGTTGCATTCATTCATCGTATCCATATTTCCATAATAAAAACATTTGCATCCATGCATTGAAAATTAGAAAAACATATCAAAATTACATCATCATTTGCATTCATCTATTTATATCATATATAAGATACATTGCATCCATAACTGTAATGATCCCTTTTTGGACCCTTCCTTGATTTCTAAAATTCACAATTAGAATTTGAATTGCATTTGGGGATGGCACCTGCAATGGTTCATATTGTTGTATAATACCTATGTGAGTCCCCTCTCAAATATTATATGGTCTCTTCTTTTGTTCGTTCAAGACATAAATATATGGCATAGATGACACCCGATGAAGACCTAAATGTTCTCCATGTTCTATGATCATCCCCTAATCAATATAGTATCTTAATTATAATTGATATCTACTGTTTGATTAGATAATTGTAGACATTATAATGTCCCAAAATCCATTATCAGATTTCAATGTTCGAGAAATCTATAACTTATTCATTGACGTTGCTTTAGCTAGTTGTCTTCTACCATATAATCTTATCGCTTGTGTAATATGCTTCTTGGGTCTGATTACTCTTGTTTCGATTTGTAGTGATCTGAATATGGAAATGGTGTCGACTGTGTTTGAGATAATGAATCTATACGCTAGATATGCCATCTCTCTGTATTGCTTCCTATGGTCAATGTTCATTGTAAACTTGGATGCTGTTTATTAGTACTGAGTGTCTTTGAGGTTATCCATCATTATCCTCCCTGTTCGATGTTGAAATACCTCCCGAGCACCTCATGATTACTTAAGGGAGTTTCATTACAGAATTCTTGGATGATCTTGACCGCTGTTTGTAAGCCCTAGTTGGTGTTGAGTGTATTGTTCCTGTATTGTTTGTTGACTGTAATATTTAAGAAATGCTAATTGATTCAAATGTAGCAAGTGTTGATTATCATCCTATCTGATACAAATCATTGGTTATATATCTTGATCTTCCTGAATCTATATAAATCTACCTGTCTATATATGTGTATTGCGTGTGTGTCTGATATATATATAGGATCATATATATATTATAGTCATCTCATCTTTGTATACATCTCCAAGAGACACAACCATTGCCTCTTCCTAACAATTAGATTAGTCTATGCTTAGCATAAATCGATATCTCAATTCATCCACCGTCCAGATATTAATCGCACAATTTTGTAACAGTCCTAATATCAATTCATTAGCACGTGATTGGTTTGGATATTCTATACAGATGTTATCCATAAGACATATGATAGCTATATTATGAGAGTCATTATCTCATTAACTGGCTGATATAATAATATCTATCGATGCCTATATTAATAATAATAGTTGGTGTTGGTATTGACGGCTGCCAAGTGGTGGTCTCGATGGATGCTTCCATTGTAATTTGGGATATTGCTGTAATAAGTATTTACTCTTTAAATTTGGGATATAACCTATAATGTATTTCATATCATTATGTCGATATTAGCTAATATAAATATATATTTATTTATATTAAGTTACATAAATAGAAATTAATATTATGATAATGATAATATAATATATAATTCTATTATTAATTATTATTATCATTTTATCATATTCATTAACATAATATTGATTTAATATTAATTTAATAATATATCATTATTAATTTATTTAATATTATTATTTATTATAATATTATTATTTATGCTATGATTATATCATTTATTCATTTTCATATTTGAAGATTATTATTATATATATTACAAAAATATAATATAATATGTATTGATACTTATATTATTATTTAATATTTGATATATCAATCTTTATATTTCGATTATTCAATATTAGAATTGTATTATATTATTTTAATTGATATATTATAACTTATATTGTAATTTGTTTATTACTAATATTCATAATGATTATATATTATATATATTAATAATATATTATTCTATGGATTGATATTAGTAATATTATTTAAGATTAATATTCTATTAATATTCAAATCGAGTTTACTCATTTGCATTGTCGATTACGGCTCATGACAGTCCGCCCCTCTTGAATTTGCTTGTCCTCAAGCAATAAACATTTTAATATTTGTTTTACAAGTTGACTACTGGATCCAATTCAATTTCTACTTGTAATGTTACTTTATTTTATTCTATAAAGAGTCACACATGAAATGCATTTGAATGCAAAATATACATATGAATGTATGAAGACATGAAGCATACATGGAGCATACACATTAATGCATGAAGACACAGAGCATACATGATGTAGACACATCACACACATATCCTTGATTAGTCCCTAAAATTTACAATTTGTAATGACTTAGGGTTATGGAAGTGTGTTTACAAATTTACTTCTTCATTAGGCTTTTGATTATGAACCCTGCAACCACAAAAAATGAGCATCAGTACATACGTATATAAACTTCAAAGGAAACTTGAGTAATGATAAGTTAGTCCAAGCCAATCCCATACTAAGCCCAAGAGAAGAACTTTGGCCCCCTTGGCCCCGATGGCAGGTGTTAGGCATCCACACGAGGTGGTCTACTTAGTGGATTGCTTGTTTTTCTTATCTATTTATGCCTCATCTCTTTTTCTTTAGAAGATAACAAGGTGCTCTTAGCATCTTTCCCTTAACTAGTACTACAATAAGGTGTCTTAACAGACCTCCCTTAATTGTAGACTCCATAGGAAAGCTACATATAGTAGGGTTTCTATACAACCTTTCCCTTAACTAGTACTACAATAAGGTGTCTTAACAGACCTCCCTTGATTGCAAACTCCATAGGAAAGTTGTAATGTAGGATGGTGGATTCATTGTGCCAAAGGATGTGTGAAATAGTCTAGAAGAGGCTCCCTCATGGTTCATACCCGTTTTGGAATTCTCCACCTCAATGTGACCGGATTACTCCGCCTTTCCCTTCACAAAATACCCATGATCTTCAACATGTTACTCATCATATTAATCTCTAACTCTGAGTAATGCCTGCATCATCACACATATAAATTTATCCAAAAATAATTATTTTAACACTTAATATAATAATCATATGCATAATTCTGAAAGGAAACTTTTTTTTCATTACTAAAACAATATCACCATTACTTATCTTTCTTTATGGGCACGATGTTCGGTAATAGGATTGTGACAATTTGTTCATTTCTCCATAGCTCTTCTATCTGACACATTAAGCTTTCATGGTGAACGGTATTTGTATATCTTCCTCTACCCGACAGGATGGCAAGATCATGCTCTGATACCACTTGTAATGATCCCTTTTTGGACCCTTCCTTGATTTCTAAAATTCACAATTAGAATTTGAATTGCGTTTGGGGATGGCACCTGCAATGGTTCATATTGTTGTATAATACCTATGTGAGTCCCCTCTCAAATATTATATGGTCTCTTCTTTTGTTCGTTCAAGACATAAATATATGGCATAGATGACACCCGATGAAGACCTAAATGTTCTCCATGTTCTATGATCATCCCCTAATCAATATAGTATCTTAATTATAATTGATATCTACTGTTTGATTAGATAATTGCAGACATTATAATGTCCCAAAATCCATTATCAGATTTCAATGTTCGAGAAATCTATAACTTATTCATTGACGTTGCTTTAGCTGGTTGTCTTCTACCATATAATCTTATCGCTTGTGTAATATGCTTCTTGGGTCTGATTACTCTTGTTTCAATTTGTAGTGATCTGAATATGGAAATGGTGTCAACTATGTTTGAGATAATGAATCTATACGCTAGATATGCCATCTCTCTGTATTGCTTCCTATGGTCAATGTTCATTGTAAACTTGGACGCTGTTTATTAGTACTGAGTGTCTTTAAGGTTCTCCATCATTATCCTCCCTGTTCGATGTTGAAATACCTCCCGAGCACCTCATGATTACTTAAGGGAGTTTCATTGCAGAATTCTTGGATGATCTTGACCGCTGTTTGTAAGCCCTAGTTGGTGTTGAGTGTATTGTTCCTGTATTGTTTGTTGACTGTAATATTTAAGAAATGCTAATGGATTCGAATGTAGCAAGTGCTGATTATCATCCTATCTAATACAAATCATTGGTTATATATCTTGATCTTCCTGAATCTATATAAATCTACCTGTCTATATATGTGTATTGCGTGTGTGTCTGATATATATACATAGGATCATATATATATTATAGTCATCTCATCTTTGTATACATCTCCAAGAGACACAACCATTGCCTCTTCCTAACAATTAGATTAGTCTATGCTTAGCATAAATTGATATCTCAATTCATCCACCATCCAGATATTAATCACACAATTCTGTAATAGTCCTAATATCAATTCATTAGCACGTGATTGGTTTGGATATTCTATACAGATGTTATCCATAAGACATATGATAGCTATATTATGAGAGTCATTATCTCATTAACTGGCTGATATAATAATATCTATCGATGCCTATATTAATAATAATAGTTGGTGTTGGTATTGACGGCTGCCAAGTGGTGGTCTCGATGGATGCTTCCGTTGTAATTTGGGATATCGCTGTAATAAGTATTTACTCTTTAAATTTGGGATATAACCTATAATGTATTTCATATCATTATGTCGATATTAGCTAATATAAATATATATTTATTTATATTAAGTTACATAAATAGAAATTAATATTATGATAATGATAATATAATATATAATTCTATTATTAATTATTATTATCATTTTATCATATTCATTAACATAATATTGATTTAATATTAATTTAATAATATATCATTATTAATTTATTTAATATTATTATTTATTATAATATTATTATTTATGTTATGATTATATCATTTATTCATTTTCATATTTGAAGATTATTATTATATATATTACAAAAATATAATATAATATGTATTGATACTTATATTATTATTTAATATTTGATATATCAATCTTTATATTTCGATTATTCAATATTAGAATTGTATTATATTATTTTAATTGATATATTATAACTTATATTGTAATTTGTTTATTACTAATATTCATAATGGTTATATATTATATATATTAATAATATATTATTCTATGGATTGATATTAGTAATATTATTTAAGATTAATATTCTATTAATATTCAAATCGAGTTTACTCATTTGCATTGTCAATTACGGCTCATGACAATAACATAATCAAAAGTAAATGCATCATAAACATCATATAGAGCCACATATAAAGATGATCTCACATCAACACATCACAAGAATCAAGGGAAGTATATCATCATATAAATGTTCATAACATCCAAGATCCATCAAATTCGTATATCACAGATACAATGTCAATAACAAAGTGGTACATTAAAGTTATGATCAATAAACATCCACATGATACAAATCATCAAAGAAGATCCATAATGAATCTCAAGATCCTATCAGGCCACCCGATCCATCATCAAAAACTAATCCATCTGGACCCCTATCACTTGGTCTATCCTGAGTAGGAGGAGTCTAACTAGTCCTAGCAATACTCAGCCTCTGAACCATCATAGTCATGAACTACTGCATCATTGTAGCCACCTGATCTAGTTGACCAACCACTACTAACAAACCTGTCCGTAATGTCCTCACATCTTGTGAAAAAGTATCAATGCTAGGAGAAGCTTGAGAAGTCTAACCCATATCTTGAGACATAGGTATCTGTGGAGGCACCTACTGTGCTAGAATCTGCCCATACTGAGCTACTAAAGCCTTATGTAACTATACCAAAGGATCCTTTCCACTAGGAATCTATCTAGCAGCATCAATATGCACTTATCACCTGACTCTTTGTTGTCTCTATTGTCCATGTACTAATGAAGCTCTAGGATGAACAAACCTAGGTCCCTGATCTAGCTGAACCTATCTGACAGCCCTATCCCTAAAATGTCCACCTCATACCTGTGGCCCAAGTCATCCTCTAGTAATGATCCAGGGAGCTCTTTGTCCTCTATGAGCTCAACATCATCTAGGTCTACCACCATCATCCCTACTATCATCCCTGCCATCATCATTGCCATCATCATCTGATCTCTCATCTTTGTCTAGGATTGGCTCCGTAGGATCTGTAAATATCAAAAATCTATTCCAAGACCACCACTCTCTATACTTTGCAAAAATTCCACCATCTTCTACATGCTCTAATATATCCCATCTGATGTATATCATCCTAGAAATCTGGTCACAAGAAAACTAAAAATCAATCTGTGCCCCCACACCAATCACTCTACCTAGACATGAGCATACAAAGCCATACCCTGCAACATATCCTAATATCTGTCGTACTATCTAGAAACATGACCAAAGCAAAATCTCTCAATCACAAGGGGTGACCGACCAATCATCCATCGAGGAGAAAACATATAAGGGAGCTCATCATCATCCTCCCACCAACCCTCGCAACCCAGATATGGCCTCCATGTGACCTGATCTATATCATCGATCATGCAACACCAAAACTCTAGTTTTCCTAGATGATGCTGGACAACCATGCTGCTATATAAAAATGCATAAGGAAATCCATGATAGCAGATACGATCTGACAATGGCCTAGTGATGGGAAGATGTTCCCATACCCATAACTGTAATATCACTACACCTACTGATAAGGAGGCACTCGATCTATAAACCACCTTGTGCAAATCATGGTATAGTTGTGCTAGAATGCAAGAGCCCTAATTAAAACATCGAGGCTATGCAAGCATATCCTCTAGAATGCGGCCCCATCCAATAGAGAAACCTTGACTACACCTGTCAGGAAGTAGTAAACCGCCTATCAATGCACCTAATACCACAGGAAATGTGGGAAATGAAGCAAAATGTACCCATGTAATGGTATCATCACCAATGGTATTATCCCCCAAAACTCATCTACAGATAGTGCCATCATATACTGAATCATAATAGACCATCTCACCCCAGGTTAGAATGTGAAGTAATTTTTAAACATCCTCTGGAGTGATAGTCATCTCCCCAAGTGGTAAATGTAAGGTATTGTGGTCAAAGTGCCAACACTCTACCACAGCTATCAATAGACCATGGTTCAGCTGAAACCACAAGATGTCTAGAAGGAAACTCAACCCACACATCTCAATAATGTGAAACTCTGGCTGGGTCAACTCCTGACCTAGGTCTAAAATCCAGGAAGCAACAGTCCGTATATATAACTTACGAAAATGTGCATGTTTGAAAGATCAAGGGAATCATATCTGTATTCTGTATCAGTGGATTATTTTAAGTCAATCAATCAAATTTCAATCAATCAAACTATCACCATCTTGTTCATGTCTCTATGTCTTGAGAGCGAATTATCAGTTATCTACCTATCAATGTTTCACTATCAGAGTTTTTCTATTAGATCAGATTGACAAATCACACATTCATTGGCACCATTATCTTGATATCCTAATCAATTGTTTTTTTTAACTACAAAAGACCTATCAATCTTGGAAAATCAATTATCCAGAGTCATCAAATTTTATCAGAAAAATCAAGTTGAGAATCAAATTTATCAAAATTCCTGTAGGCATCATTTTCCTATGCGAAGGTGAAATTTTACCTTAGGTGGTGAACACCTTTTCACACATGGCATTTTATCAAGAAAAGGTGGTATTTCATCTATTAATTTGCATTTCATGACCCTAAGCGACATTTCATCATGCCTAGGCATCATTTAAAACATAGGGATTTTTACGTGGTGTTTTATACATAGTTTGATAAATTGCCCTAGTTCTACGCAGTATCAAATTTTTCATAGGTGAGTTTTAACCTATCTAACATGAAATTTCACTATGCGGATGCGGTACTTCATGAGCCTAGGTGTCATTTAAACTATCCTAGGCGGCATTTTACAAAATTACAACTAAAAATCAAGAAAATCATCCAATAAATGCTAAAAAAGTTGTACTAAATGCACTAGGAAGGTTAGAATCACTTATCAGAGGTCCATAATCCAAAGGTCTCTGATATTGGTGACATCTCTCGAATTAATGCTCTTGAATAGGCACAACCATCATGATCAACTATCTCAGGATCAGAGCAAAATCTCAATAGTCAAAAGTGCAAATGAATAGTAAATTTGGGTTTTTCAACCTATTTATGCTAATTTGACCTAATTTTGAGGTAATTTTTTACCTAGTGACCTATATCAACATATCAATCAAACTGGGGCATTTGTTGAAATCTAAATATCATCAATGTTTTTCAAAAATAAAAACATATTGGATCAACTATCAATCAATTTCATCATATTTTTCTATCAAGCGATCAATCTATTTTCATTTCTGAGGGGGCATCATCCGAGTATTAAATTGGCATCAAATATCATTGAATCTGGGGCATTAAAATTTTGAACTATTATCAATGGGGCATGTGGCATCTTCAATCAAATTAGGTTTTAAATCAAGTTTGTATCAATCAATCAAGAATAAGAATCAGTGATCACGACATAAAAGTTTCTTTGAATCAATGTGCTACGCACATCAATTCAAAGAGGGGCATTTGTAGACATCAAAAACTAGGCAAGTGTCTTAAAATCATTCAAATTGCAAAATCTTAGCCAAATGCACTAATTCTCATCAAAATGGATCAAATCAATTTTTAAATGGAGATTTATTAATCAAATTTGGACAAAATCATTAAAATCAAATAATGACATTAAATAATTAAATACAAGCTTAAAGGGGTCAAAAACACTATATAATTGATTTTAATCAATTAATTGTATAGTTTTAAATCAAAAATCAAATTGAACCTATTCCCTTACATGGCTAATTTAATTAATTAATGGAATTTAATTAATCCTAATATCTTTCAACAACAATTTGAGCAACCAATGAGAATTGAGAACAAAAGCACATGGATCACTCCAAAATAGGTGAATCTCAATCACACATTTCTATTTTTAATCTCAATCACTCAAATTTGTCTTTTTGTCCAAACCTTTGAGACAAACATTTAAATTGTCCCCCCATTTAAAAATGTTTCAAATTTTTTGACTCAACCAAGGCTAAATCATGATTAAATAACTCTACCCCCTACCCTTGGTATTTTACTATAAATAAGAGTCATTTTGAGAGCATAAATATACTAGAGAATTCAAGAGAAAAGCATCATCATTATAGGCAATTTCATAGAAATTGAGTCATATTTTGAGCAATATTGTGAGATTGAGAGCATATCATGAGTACTTGAATTGAATCTTTGTATCATTTGACAGTTTGAGAGCTAGATTAAGCATTGTACTATCATTTTCTCATTCTAGGATTGTCACTAGTAGAGAATAGGCTGAGAGCTCTACTTACCAAGCTTGGATAGAGAACCATGAGATGTCATGGATGTTAATTTCAATTCTTAGATAAAATTTGTATTTTATTTTCATAGAATTGTAGTTGATTATCCTAATTTCATGAAGGTGTAAAACATTCACACACACCTCAAGAAAGGATGCAACAAGCTTCGGATAGCTAGGACAGAACTAGGGTTTTCAACCACTTTACCAACTAGATAATTAAGAAATTACTATAGAAAAGACATGCCAAGAAAGCCAGAGAAAATTAGGTCCAAATTGATTTTCATTTATGGCTAAGATCCTAAATGGTACATTAGAAATTGGAAACTGCATCATTTTAGCCCTCTGTTCACTTTACCTACATCATAAATGGTGTGACTGATTCACCCATTTCTCCATGTCATGGAGAACCTCCATAGACAAGCATCATTTTTGGGCCATACTGTGATAGTGTTCAAGATCAAATCAGGTAGATCATCTGCCCAAGCATTAAATAACCAGTCCTTAACCTAAAGAAAAACCCTTAAACAATTCAAACTCTAGTAGCAATGGTCAATCATATATGTTTAAAATAGGACCATTGATCTCTACCCTTTCCCGGCACATTGAACAGTCTTCAAAATTTGACAAAAGTCACTTAACCCTTAAAATATATATGGCCACATAATTTACCTAGCAACCAATCAGAATCAAGCACATCATCTTGACTTGGCATTGAGGACCCACCTTCTTATTAGTCTTTTCATCGAATGATTGTCACAGTGTCACGATAAACATCTATCCTGCATCTTCCCTTTGCGGAATCATGACCTCCATTGGATCTTCTTGGACTTGCAATCTCTTTATCTTTTAACCACAACCAACCCCTTAACCCTTAGTCATCTAGAGATTACATGACTAAAGGAATTCTCCAAGTCTCAAAATATTTTACTTAACCACGGTCTGATCAAGAGATCACGTGAATGAAGCATTCGCATGATCATTGAGTCTTTCTTTAACTCTAGGTCCCATCAGGAGAACTAGTGATAGTCTTCAATCTATCTTCATCTTGTGGTCCTCATTCTATCTCCAAGTCCTTTATCTTAACTCATCTTCAACCTAGTGAACACATGAAGACATCTCCCAATCGCTTAATATTTAACTCAACCCATGTCTGGTTCAGAGATCACGTGATTGAAGGCATTCGTATGATCTCATAATCTTTTCTTGACCCCTGGTTAAATCTTGGGACTAAACACTAGCCATTGATCTGATCATCCATCCACAGTCCTTGCTGAATCTTAAAATGTTTCATGACTTAGCTACCTTATCAGGAGATTCAACGACAATAGGAAAACTTGACCACCTGCTAGATCACTGAATGTTTTCAGCTAACTACCAAGAATTAAGTGAACACACAAACACTTTAGTTTCCAAATCACTGAATAGATACTTAACCACTAGAGATAAACATTTAACTTAACCTAGGCCCATTCGGAGAATTAGCAAACAAAGAAAACTCAAATTTGCTAGACATTTTCTTGACCTGAGGTTAAAACTAGAGAACACGTGAATGCCGTCGATCACAATCTGCATCAACGATTCTCATTTAATCTTTGAAATATTCCTTCCTTGATTGGATATTTGGAGATTGCGCAATTGAAAGAAGACATAACCGCCTGCTAGGTCGCTAGATGTTAAGAACTTAATTGTCAAGATCAGGAGAATGCGCGAACACTACATTCATTGGATTGCTAGGTAAAAGGACTAACTACCTGGGAACTTAGAGAACTGGCGAACACCTTAGTTGCGTAATTACTGAATAGGAACTTAACTACCTGGGAAAGGAAATAAGACATGTGCACAAAGGGAGACTAAGTGGCCTAAAAAGGTAATGAAGAAATAGACCTGTCTAGGGTTTTTGGACTTCAAAAATTTCATGAAGCCCTAGGATATGGATAAACCCTAAATTCTCAAACCTTCAAACATCAATATCTTTCTGGTTTTTGCATTTGAGCACATGCAATCTTAACTGAAGCTTGGACACACCATAAAATATCCTTGGTAAAAGGTGCAAGCCATGAAACTTGATTAATTTTCTCTGTAGATCAAAACAAGAATGCAACAGGACATGACAATTTTACAAGATTTTTGCAGGATAAGACCATTTTCTTAGGATTTTAGTTATGACAGGAAAATGGCCTAACAGGAGGATCTCAAAGCCTTTGAACAAACAAAGAACTTACATAGGGGAAGTGAAGAATAAATGAATAAATTACAAGGAACACAATTAACTCAATAAATATTTCACTTTTCTCATAAAAAATATCTCATGGGAAGGCCTAAAGATAAAGGAAAATGAAATAAATAATTTTAGATGCACTGGTCTTTTGTGTCTATTAGTCTAGGTGATTAGTTTGAAAAATGAACTAATTAGCTAAATAGTCATACTGTTTCATTGCCAAAAGATATAACTATTCATAAGTTTTCCCTTGTGTATACATGGGGAAACTAAAGATTGGAAGAAGTGGTAGATGGTAGCAGTAGATTTCATGAATTCAGATTTTAGAAGTTTAGATCCAAATGGATAGACAAGATGTAACACATACACAATTCAATAAAGTTCTAGTTTCTTTCTCTACAATTATGGTGTGGAATTATTTTCTTTTCAAATTTGTCCTTTGTGATTATAAATTCAAAGAATTAATTTCTATTTTTAAAACTTGTGCAAAGGGGCTATTTCTCCTACACACTAATTCGAATATCAAGAAGCATTTGTGAAGTGTTTTCCTTATGTTTCTTGTCTGATTTTATTTCTCAAAGAGAAATTAAAATCAATTAGACTGATTGGTGTGTTGTGTATTTGATCATCTTGCATTGATAGGATTGAATGGTTGATAGATTCATGTAAAGGGTGAATTTAAACATTGTCTTGCAAAGTTGTACATGAGGGTTTGAGGAGGGGTGACTCTATAACAAATGAAGATAAGCGATTGGTCTTATTCATAAAGATATAAATTTCAAGACAAATCAATTATTACTATCAGTAGGATCAGATAAACAACATAGAAGTAAAATCATAAAAATAAGTATATCAAGTATAGCAGCAAGGAAAACAATTGATATTAGAAGAAGTAGAATCAGAAGTACTAGATAGATATAGGAGAAGGAATTTAGATATCAAGATAGAAATAGAAATAAAATAGAAAGAAGAAGAAATCAGTTAGAAGCATGGAAGTAACAAAGAAAGACAAGCAGAATTAAAAGAGAATCAAGTGATCAACAAACTAATCATTCTATTTCAATTATATGCCACTTTGGAGCATAGGTTAGAAGTAGAAGGAATATCACTACCAATCTTCTATAAAAACTTCAACCAAAGGAGATAGTTGAAGAATAGGTGCACCCACCTAGGTTCTATAGAGCCTGAAGTGTAGGGGAATTTAACCACAAATTGGTTAAACTCATTCATTGGCCAAGTCACTTGGAGAGTTTGAAGACAAATATTGGCATACTTTAGGAACTTTCCAATCTGTTGATTTGGGAACCATCAAGAGTGACTATCTATCAAGTAAGAAAATAATTTCATATCTTCCATCTATCTACATTCATCTCTCCTTCATTGCAAGGGATTATCAAGCATATCTACATTGAAGATCTAGGAGTGGTAGTAATAGATCTATGCATTTGTGAGGGAATTATTGGCATTGATCAACTAACTGGGAAAGACAAAAAACCATGATACCTATCTGATCAAATATTGTCATTGATGGTCAAATACACTACAAAATCTATCAAAACAATTGTAAAATGGAGAATACAATTGGAACAACCTAAAACTGGTTAAGTGACATGAGTGGCAAGTAGGAAGAACAACAACATGATGGAAAACTAATGAATGTATATGAAGATTAAAATATAATGTAGAGCGGTTTCATAGGATGATGTAATAAAACATTTTAGAGATGAATTGTATGACTAACTTTTGATATGTTAATGTATTATTTGGATTTGAACTATTAATCAGTATTCTAGAATAAACTTTGTAACATTATTTCTTTGACTGCTAAATGAAAAATTGACATGGATTTTGAGGTGAGATTTTTTATGAAATTTATTTGAGTTGTCAAGATTCTATTGGTTTAAATGTATTGAGGATTTTGTCTAAGGTTAGCAATAATTTGGAACATTCTACAAGCAGTTGAACCTAAAGAGGAAAATAACTTAAGCAAGTGTGAATTCCAAGAGAAAAATGTTTTACTATCTTGAGATTGGTGAATTGAGGGATAGGAGAGATAAAAAAATTAAGAGGCATTTATTTAATGATGTTTTTTAAGTGGTGAAAACAATAAGGAATCATATAAAAGATTATATGTAAGAAGGCTATAGTTGTATCCACCCTAAAATGGTCACCTAGACTTTGGGCCCCCATTCAGCAATTTATCAAATCCCTGAATCAATATTTTCAAAAATCAACATTTTATCAATTATATCAAATTCCTTGATCAAATCCTATTTTATCATATTCAATTATTTGCCTTGGGATAACCATTTTATCCTAAGTCTTTATTTATTTATAAGAAATATTTTCTCCCCTTTTAATAAATAAAAAATCCCCCACTTTTCCTCTTATCCTAAGTTGCACAAATAAAGCATTATTCTTATTTTATAAAAAGAAGAAAAGCACTTTTTGTCTCATATGGACACAAAAGTCAACTCTTTTTTTCTCATTGGAGGATATTTGTGCACATGGATTTCTCCTCTTTGATGCTCCACCCTTGATTAGATCTTTTTCCTCTTAATCTCCATGATCCATTCTTTCTCATTTCTTATAAAAAGAGGGCTCTCTTTCTCATTTGCATATAATCAATCTTTTATGCTAATGTTATGCTGCAGGTTTTCTAGGTCACTTTGGAGCTTTTGAAGATTTGGAGCATTCTTGGCTTTTGCATCTACATTCCATTCTTAGTTTCATTCATGCATAGTAGCTTCATGTTTATGCTTTCATAGTTTAGATTTCCTTTCAAGCTTTAGAGTAACTCATCTAGTTTAACTAGGAAGGCTTGGTAATACTTGTACTTTCCTTTTCATAGCTTAGCTTGCATCTCTCATTTCTAGCTTGCATATTCATCTTAATCTAGCTTGCATTTGTATTTCATAGTGATTCTTGGGGATATTGGCATTCTTGCCCTTGTCTTCATTTGAATCTCTCATTGTGTGGTTGACTAGCAAGGTCATTAGCTTAATAGCTCTAGCTGAGAGCAAATTTTAAATAATCTTGCAACTCCATGCATAAAGAGCTCTAGGTTGCTTTCTCAAGGTTTCCCATTTATGGATTCCCTTGGATATAATGACTTAGAGAAGTGCACCATTTGAGTGTGTACATTTTTGGCGCCCACTGTGGTAGAGCTTTATGGTTTTGTCCTTCATTTCATGCATTTTTGGAAATTTTTTGTCATAGTTTAGCGTCATTTTCAGCTCTTTGTTTTTCTATCTCAGAGTGTTGTACAATAGTTTTCCAGTGTCATGTGATAGTTTCTTGTATAGCAGGGCGACACTTTACCAGTTAAAAGTGTTGCACTGTTTGTCAGATAGTGTCGCATTGTTTAGTATAAACTATCACCTGTAGGTCAGTGAACTGTCGCACAGAGATAAATTGTCACCCCCGTATATAGAGAAGTGTCACATGACATTTTTGGTGACTGTACTATCACCTGTACCTGACAATGAGTTAATTTTTGAGTTTTCTCTTTTTTAAAATTTTTTTAGCATTTTCAGAATTTGACACCCATTTTTTAGAAATTTTCACATACGGTATCAAAAATTTAAGTGTGATATATTGTTGGAAAGCTCTTTCCGAGCCTAATCCAACCATGTTGGTTTCATTTTTAAATTTTTCCATTTGATTAGCTATTTTACTTGTAGATTAGCTAATTTTTGATGTGCTAACCATTGTGGGGCTAACAAGTTGTTCTTGTAGGTGCTCTCATTGCTTAAGAATTTTCTTAAAAGAACGCATGTCAAAGCTTCAAATGCACAAGGGTTACTAACAGTTTTTGTAGTGCTACCCAAAGCATAAAAACCCAATCAAGTGCTTGTTGTTTATTTCATTTTCAAGTGTGGCAATTGCTAGTTGTTTCATTTCATAGGAACATAATATCTTGTTGTAGGAATTCTTGGGTGGTAGGAGAAGTATGCTCTTCACCCTTGTGGTGAACTAGAAAATCTTGACCCATCTTTGGATTTTGAAAGCAAGAGGGTAATTGAACATTTGCTTGGTGTGTTTGGAAAAAAACTTTGAGATAGGGGAGTATGCTCTTCACCCTTGTGGTGAAACAAAAACCTTGAACCTCATAAGTTGATCCACTCTTTGTTTAGCTTTTAGAATCCTTTAGCGGGATTTCTCTTGAGTAGTCAAGAGGAATGACCCAAGTGGGGACAAGCTAATACTGAGCTATTCCAACCCACTATAATCTCAAGGTTATCAAGGACACAAAACCTTGGTAGACGTAGTGCTTGTCTTCGCTTGATGTGAGTACTTGTGGGATTGTGACCATGAGGAAAGTGTTGAGAAAGAATGCTTAAGGTACTCTTGTGGCCGCGAGGTCCCAATCCTTTTTGAGGAGCAAGAGGGGTGATACGAACGGAAGCCCTTACTAAGAACCATAGATAGAGGCCACCTTATTTTGCCGCTTAGCTTCTTGGTGCAAGGATTGATCCAAGTGGAATAACCCGGATCACCCCAAGATTACTCACCATTTGTGTTCCTTTGGTTGTGTCATTGGAACTTCCACGACAAAGCCAATATCTATTATGGGTAACCACTTTGTGTGAGGTAATGGGACATGAAATGTGGGCCAAGTTGTTAAGTATTGAGCCATTGACCTTTAGGCTAGTAAGTTCTTGAAGTGTTCTCGTTGTGATCTACCTGTGTAAATGTTCTCAAACATCAAACATCACGGTAGCATTCATAGGATTTTTCACTTTGATATCACAATTTCTTGTCTTGGCAAGGTTGCTTTCACCCTTGTGCAAGTGTTTTATGACATGTTTGATCACCTACTATTTGCAAACTTTTTTGATTACTACTAGTATCGTATTCTGAACTATGAAATTGAACTTTCCAAACTGAAACATTGACCCAATTGCTTTCAAAACTGAGTTTTTTCACGTTCACTAGTCAAGAGTTGCATTGCTTGCCTGGAAAATATCGCACAGAGTTCTTTTGTTGTCTCACTGCTACTTGCAATCCGAAGTTGATTTGTGTCACTTCTAGTCTTCCTTGGTTAGTCCAAATCTCAAATCTTAGGTGCCATGACATGTTGCTCAATATCCAAATAAATTTCAATGGTATCAAATTGCAAAAAATGACTCTTAGTCTTCTTTCTTCTGCTTCTTCCATGTCTTCCTAGTCTTCCATTTTCATCCTTTCTCTTCTTTCTTCATGCTTCTTCCTAAATTCTTCATGTCTTCTTGATTCTTTTCCCTCTTATTTTCTAGTCTACCTTCTTCTATTTCATCTCTTCTATTCATTTCTTCCATGCTTGATTCCTTCTCTTCTACAACCATGAATTTCAACTATCTCATTATGGAACCTCTCGTGAGAATGGATGATCTTGAACTCATTGCTCAATTCGAAGAATTTTATTCCTCCAATAGTCCTTCTAGATATCTCATGGGTGACAAACTTAAAGAAAAAAGAAAAGAAAAGATGATTGAATCAGATGCCTTTGCTAGGATCATAGACATGATCATATCATGACCTCCTTCTTCCAAACATTCTTCATCATCTAAGTCTTCTTGTCATTCCTCATATTCCAAGTCTCGCCATGATTCTTCTAGACATTATTTGCATTCTTCATTATCCAAGTCTTCTTCCTCCACTAGGTCTTCACTTTCCTATTCTTCACAATCTCATTCCTCTTCTACTTCTCTCAAGAATCTTACTCCTCAATATGAGCAATATAGTGACACACCCACCTTTGATGACTATGATGACTATTATGATGGCTATGATGATGAACCATAAAGTCATACCTATGAAACCTCTTTTCCTAAGAGTCCTCCTCATCGTGTGCTCATGCTTACTAAAGGGTCATCCTATTGGATAGATCGTGATGGTGATCATATGATTTTGATTTTGAAAGAGACTTTGATGAGTTCTATGAACAATACCTTGATGATGATCCATCTACTACTATTGAGGACTATAAAATGTACCATGTTGATTTGAAACATAAATATTATAAGAATCCTTCCTCTAAGAACTATCATGCTGAAAATAAAGATTACACTCTCGAGCAAGATTATGTTAATGATGGACCTTTGTCTTGTGATGGTTCCCTTCCATCCCCTACTTCTTCCAATACCCATACATTTCTTAAAGCTTCCAAGTCTTCCAAATCTTTCACAAATCCTTCATCCAACAAAAATCCTAATACTTTTCATGTGGTTCCCTATAGTTATCCTCAAGGGCTACCTCTTAAAGAAACTCAAGCTAACCTTCACTTGGCTGCAAATACTTCCAATAATGCTACACCTAGTGAGCCTAAGCCTTTATGCGCTACAATGCCTACTTCAGCTAGTCTTTCACTATCTCTTCCAAAGTCTTCCATACAATTCCAACATCCTTCCTTGTCCTTAGAAGTGGCTCCATGTCAAGAGGACTCTAAAAATGATAAAAAAAAAGAATATAAAGAAAGATCAAGATCAAGAACCCTCCATGTCATTCAATCTTTTTCATGATGTCTCTCATTTGTTTCATGGTTCTTTTGATCCTCTACGCCCTTCCTCATTCATTCCACCATGTCTTAAGTCTTCTCCTAGGCAAGATCAAGCTACTACTTACATTGTTGAGCTTATTGACAATCAAAATAACCTTACTACACTTTCACTTTCCAAAGATGATACTTCCATTAAGGTTATTGAAAATGGTGTTGTTACTTCCAATGTTAAGCCTATTGAAAATCAAGAAAAAAATGATGCGCTTATGCCATCCAAAGCAACTTGTCAAGATCAAAACCTTCCATCTTCTTGTTCTACCATTCCATGTTCGCTTCCAATTTCTACTCTTCCTAAGTCTTTGCAAGCTTTGAAAAATCCTATCGAAGAAGTTGCTCCTATTCAAGATGTTCATGATCCTATTGCAAATCCTAATACTCACTCTAAAGATGTTGATGTCCTTAGTTGTCATATAGATGCTGATGAACTTATTGCTTATCCTTTTGCATCTTCCATTTCCATCCTTGGACCGCTTCCTCCACCAATACCAAAGGCTTCATGTCTTCCTTTCATCTTGGGCCCTTATGTCCCTTCACTTTCCCCTCCTAAGTCTCCTAATTCTTCATCCATCTTGGGTCCTTACGTCCCTCCATCTCCTATCTTTCCTCAAGATCAACATAGATGCACACCCTTGAATCCTTTTCATCCACCCACTCATCTAAACCAATCATATTCTCCTTATTCTTCCACAAGTCCCAAGTCTTTTGGAAGTAACTTGAATGTTCAATATAAGAAAAAGAAGCAATACAAGAATCCATCAAAAAAATAAGATCACCATGTCTACTCTAATTGACATGGAGGCATAAAGTCAAAAGAGATATCTAAGAAGAAAAGTACAAGACAAGTATGGGTTCCAAAATTTATCATTGAAGATATTCTCTCTAAATCATCAAAAAGAAATGAAAAGCCTAAGGCTATATGGATTCCAAAGTCTCTCTTGAGAGAGGATAATGTTGAGCAAAAAGTGAAGTTGACATTCAAGCTTCCAAAGGCTTCCACTTCATCTTCTTCCAAAAATATTCTTCCATTCCATGTGCTTGAACCGCAACCTCTACTAAATATTCACCATATTCCTTCTCGTATTCCTTCATTCACATCTCCTCCACCCTCTCACCACCCTTCAAGGTGTGTGTTGACATTGATCTTGCCTTCCTTTTCATCTACCCTTTCACAATCCTTCCATTCATTATCCTTCTACCTTCTATCCTTTTTCCCCATTTGCCTATTCCTCCTATCTTCCAACCTCACTCGCTTTACATAAAACCTTATCCTCCATTTTTCTCTTTCATCTTCCTTTCCCTATCAACATCTTTGAGCATATCATTTTGAATCCTTGAAATATCATGGTTTATCCTTTTAAGGAGCATTATCTAAAAAGCTTGCCTTCTTCCAAAAAAAATAAAAAATAAAAAGAACAAAATTTTTAAAATGTGCCTTGGTGGAAACCTGAAAATAGGCGCCTTGGTAGCAAAAGTAAAGAGAAATAAATTCATCCTATGGTGAAAACCACTCCCTTGTGGTGCCTTGGATAAGTACTATGATGAAAACCTGGCAATCAAGAATCATGCATAGTTCTTCTACATATTTCATCCATTTCCGTCTTCTCTCTTTGATCTTGATAATGTTGATATATACACAAACATTTAGCTATCTTGTGAGCTATCTTATGATGATCTTGCTTTCATTTCATTCATGTTTAGCCTTCATAATTTTCCTCCATTCATTCCAGCCTTTCGCTATCTATTTCCCCTTGGTCTTGATCTAATAAAAAAAGAGTAAAACATGATGCTATGAAGCTTCTTGACATGTCTTCTCCTTTGGATTGCATCCTTTCCCTCTTTTGCATTACGCTTTTGTGACTTATCCTATGCTAGCCTTTCATTGCTTGTCCAAATGTTCTTTACATGATAATTTTTCCCTAGCTTGGGTACTCTTGAGGAGTTTTCTCTTGAGGATTTCTTCCCTTCATTCTCTTTCATTCTCTTATCTTCCATCTCTTCCACCAGCTTGCTATTCCCTCTTGTCCTCCACCTTGCTAGACATTGGGACTACACGATGTGATCTTGCTCGGGAGTTTGATGCCCATTCTATCTGGGGGCATTCTTTGTATATACCTTATTGATCCTGAAAAAATCCCCAAAAATGATATATTGTCAAAAATTCTAAAAATTTGAAAGTGTCCTGAAAAAGTGATCATCTTAGTGAAAACCTAGCAATAGGTTCTTTGATGTATCTCCAAAAAAATTATATATTTCAAAAATACCAAAAAATAAAAAAATTCAAAATCCCAAAAATAGTCACACTTACCCAACTGTGTTTTTCAACACTCCCCTAGTGTTCAAATTTTCTCAACACTTATCAGATATCCTACCCGTAGTCTACCATGATATGATATTTCCATTGGCAGATGTGATACTCAAAGATTGATTCTATGACCTACACACACGTACTTAAACACTTGACTTGCTGTAATTTTCTTTATTTCTTTGTGCATTGTCTATGATGATTTCTTTGATGAGTGTTCTCTGCTTAATAGTTTTCGATGATGCCGAGCTAGAAGACTGGGGGCATGAGGACATATTTTATTGCTTTTTTTACTTGTAGGTATATTTTGTTGGTCCTAACTGTCATTAGCATTTATGCTTATTCCACTTGACATTGGGATCTGCAAGGTATTATCATTGACTATTTTATGTGAGTGCATGCTTATGGCCATCTTGGCCTTCTTACGTCTTGATGCAAGCATAATCTTGCTATAGAAAACTTAGGAAATCTCACTGCACTAGTCATCTTGACCTATATGTCTTTGGTGCCTAGGTGGGATTCCCACATATCTATTTGATATAGATCATATTCAGATTCACATAGTCATACTAGTGTGTATTGTATGATCTTATGACACTACCAATAATGCTCGATGATGATTATTAGATGTCTATTAGCATTGTGACCTTGCAATTAAACCACTTTTCATAGTAGCTTGCATTTTTAGGTTCATATTAGTTTAGTTTTGCATCTTGCATATGGAGAGAGCTCTCCTTTCATCTTTCATGGACTTATTGGTCAACTATGCTCACCTTTCACTTCTTCTTGATCGTGTCTTTCACTTCTTGTCTTTCATATCATGACCTTTTTACCCCCATTTATAGCATTTTGACTTTTTTGACCTAATTTTCAAAACACCTCAGAATTGTGCAAAAATTACACCCCTAGCTAATTTTGATGTCCTGGATCCATTTTCAAGATTGAAATCAAAATCTAAGTTAATCTTGATAGTAAAAATCACATTTCAAATTTTCCCCCTCTTCTGCATAGTTGGCTGACCATTTGAGGCTTGATCCTTCGATCTTCACTGGGGCACCTTCATTTCTTCACCCCCATCTCTTCCAAACTTCTAGTCTTTCATTCATTTTCATCTCCACAAGGTTTGACTTTATCTTCATTTAATATCTTTTCAAGTCAAACTGGGGCATGTCTTCACTGCTTGATGGTTATCCTATCATGTTTCATCTTCGACTATGATTTCTAGTGACTTGATCAAGTTTATCAGTTTATTGTTTCTCCTCTACTTGATTTTGATTTCGAGGGGGCAATACCTATCAGCTTTAATCTTTGATTCAGCTTATCATTCAGCTCAGCTTGAGATTTTTATTTTGAGACTTGATTATCACTTAATAGCAATGGTGTTGATCTTGTCTTTTGATTCTTATCTCTTATTTTGAGACTTGACTATCACTTAATAGCAACGGTGTTGGTCTTGTCTTTTAGCCAGTTTATTTTTGTCTTGGCATGTTCCCAGAATGATCACACGTCTAGATTATTTTGTGATCCCAAATTGATCTCACATTTTAATTCTTCTTTGACCATGTGTTCCTAGAATGATCACACATTAGTCAAAGAGGGGAAAATGTATGCACCCTAAAATGGTCACCTAGACTTTGGGCCCCCATTCAGCAATTTATCAAACCTTGAATCAATATTTTCAAAAATCAGCATTTTATCAATTATATCAAATTCCTTAATCAAATCCTATTTTATCATTTTTTATTATTTTCCTTGGGCTAACCATTTTATCCTAAGTTTTTATTTATTTAAAATGAATATTTCCTCCCCTTTTAATAAATAAAAAAGCCCCCACTTTTCCTCTTATCCTAAGTTGCACAAATAAAGCATTATTCTTATTTTATAAAAGGAAGAAAAGCACTTTTTGTCTCATATGGAGATAAAAGTCAACTCTTATTTTCTCATTGCAGGATATTTGTGCACATGGATTTCTCCTCTTTGATGCTCCACCCTTGATTAAATCTTTTGCCTCTTAATCTCCATGATCCATTCTTTCTCATTTCCTATAAAAGGACGGCTCTCTTCCTCATTTTCATATAATCAATCTTTTATGCTAATGTTATGCTGGAGGTTTTCTAGGTCACTTTGGAGCTTTTGAAGATTTGGAGCATTCTTGGCTTTTGCATCTACATTCCATTCTTAGTTTCATTCATGCATAGTAGCTTCATGTTTATGCTTTCATAGTTTAGATTTCCTTTCAAGCTTTAGAGTAACTCATCTAGTTTAACTAGGAAGGCTTGGTAATACTTGTACTTTTCTTCTCATAGCTTAGCTTGCATCTCTCATTTCTAGCTTGCATATTCATCTTAATCTAGCTTGCATTTGCATTTCATAGTGATTCTTGGGGATATTGGCATTCTTGCCCTTGTCTTCATTTGAATCTCTCATTGTGTGGTTGACTAGCAAGGTCATTAGCTTAATAGCTCTAGCTGAGAGCAAATTTTAAATAATCTTGCAACTCCATGCATAGAGAGCTCTAGGTCTCTTTCTCAAGGTTTCTCAATTATGGATTCCCTTGGATATAATGACTTAGAGAAGTGCACCATTTGAGTGTGTACAACAATAGGTTAGGCAGTTTGGTGGAAAAATAAGTATTTTGTAAGATCAATTAGCAAATGTTACATGAGATTGTGATAAGATTGGAAGCAGAGGTTTGAGTAATAGATATTATGGAAGTGTAAGAATCAACAAGACATAAAGGATCTTACAGGAAATGAGTGCTACTACAAATCAATTACTTTTTTTTCTCTCACAATTAAAATAGGTTAAATCCTCTTTCTAGGTAGACTCTTACAGGTCTTAGTTATTAAATCCTTTCATAGGGTGAATCTCTAGACTGAGGTTTCAATCCTCACACGAGGTAGAATTTCAAAGGTCTTAATTGTGAAGAAGGAATTTGAAGGATAATCAGTAGATATGTGTGAATATATTGAACAAAAGAGAGCTATAGAATATGCAAGGAAAGAACTTGAAGAGGCAATGAAAGTAAAGGAAGAAGAATGATATCATATCAATAGAGAGAATGCTATAATGCATGAAAATTTTCATGATGCAAATGAATAAAATGAAGAGGTTATCATAAAGAATGAAACCATGAGAGAAGTGAGTGCAAAACTAAGAGATGAAAATGAAATGATGAAGAATGAATTAAAGAAAGCGCAAGAACAACTTAAGAAAGAAAGAGAGGGACATGAAAATATTAAGAGAGGACATGATAGTACCTTGAATATCCTTGAACAAATCAATCATCAAAGGAAACCTAATGACACAATTGGATTGGGATACACTAGAGGGAGTACACATGAAATAGGAGAACCATCAAAGAACAAGGAGAAACAAGTCATCAAAGTAAACCTAATGACACAAATGGATTGGGATACACTAGAGGGAGTACACATGAAATAGGAGAACCATCAAAGAACAAGGAGAACCAAGAAGAATCCAAGTCACCTGTCAGTAGTCAAGGAATAAAAACATCAAAGCCTCCATGACACAACTGTGGAAAGCCTTGACACACATCAAATGTTTGTAGACATCGACTGGTAAGTCCTAAAACTTAATCTTTTAATGGATATTATTATAACTATAATCAATTTGGAAATAGAGCAAGTGAATGCAGTCCTAACACTAAGTACAAAGAAAGATTTGAGGGATATTTCTATAATTCCAATAAGTATGGACATAAAGAAACAAAGTATAGGTCAACATTGAACAATTTTGGATCATCTAAGCCACTAGTGAATACTTATGGTAGAGAATAGAAATTTGGTGTAATTTGTACAAATTGTGGAATTCATGGACATATTGAAGAAAATTGTTGAAGAATGAACTTGAGAAATTATTATGGACCATGGGGATCAACTGGAATGATCTATTATGCATGTAATAGAATGGGTCATCTAGAAAGAGATTGTAGAAATAGTCCAGTGAACCGGTCACCACAAAATAAAGGAAAGAAGATTGTAAATGTTGAAGAAGTGAGAATTAATATGAAGAAAATTTGGATTAAGAAAGAAGGAGGACTAAGCTCATCCGAATTGGAATCTCAACCATTGAGTGTTGAGAATTCATCATCTAACTAAGTCAAGAAGTTGACTTTAGGGGAACAATACACATGTTCTATCCATTGGTCCCCTAAAAATTATTGGTAAGTAATCCAAATTAGCATACTAAGATGTGAGGTGATGTCACTATACCTATCCTTAATAATATTATGAAAAATTTTCAACCATTATAAAATATTACTGTTGGAAGAGAACCAAATGGTATAATTATGCATTTAATGAATAATTAGTAAGATGGTTAATCATTTAAATAGGTAACAGTAACTGGACTGAATGGTAAAACCTCAATGGAATTATAAAAACATGAGAAGAGATCATTTTCACACTTTTCCTTCATGAGAACTATTTATGAGCTAGTGTGAACTGAATTTGAGTAATCATCTACTTGAATTTCATTGGTAACAATAAAATTTGGAAAGTAAGAGTGCTAAACCCTATGGAAGATGAGAAAGATTTGAAGTAAATAATTTAATCAGTTGGAATCAAGTTTTGGATTTTGATTTTTGACAAGAGTTGAAGATGGCACAAAAGACTGATACTCCTATTCTAATTGCACATGTTGAAGAACCACAACCATAATTCAAGTTGCATCCAATGAAGACAGTCGAGGTTGATAAAGTAGGAGTGTTTTCATTGATCCCACCTAGATCCCTATTAGTCTAAGACATCCATTATTTTATTCATAAAAAGATGGAGGAACTTTGAGAAGAAGATATCAAAATAGGCTATGTAAAGTTGTGTGAAAATGGAATCTTAAAGAATGAATATGCACATTTGATGAACAGTAGTATTTTGAATGCACTTTATTTACCTAATTATTTTCACAATGACTAGATGACATATGTATTGAGAAGGTTTCACAATAAATTCCTATGGCTGGATGAGAACCACAAGATCATTTGCAAAGTAATTAGAAGAGTTACAAGTTTCAGCGCTACCAGTGAGATGCCTACCCCAAGGAAAATGTCTAGAGAACTAGTTGCAGAATTGACAAAATCTCGAAGAGACAAGAGAGCCATGACTGTGATGGATATCCTTGATGATGCAGTGAGATTTGTAGTGATGGTTTTTGGTTATAAGGTTTATCACTTGAGAAGATACAATAACATTCCTCATGGAGTGGTATATATTGCATATAAATTGGTAAGTGAGAATGTACCATATTATCTATGTGAATTTCTAGCTAGTTAGATGGTTGTTAATAGGGAAAACATTACAAATGATAATAAGAAATCATTCACGTATGGGTCATTTCTTGTATGTATTATTTTATTTTCAAAATTATTTCCTTGGGAAAGGTCATGTTGAATGGAATGAAGATAGACTTGTGGTAACACATATCTTTGATTATATTAAGGAATTGGGAGACCAATTAGATACTCATATGTGGGGGTATTTTAAAGTTTTCAAAGTTGTAATGTACAAGAGGTGGAGGATACCACCTGGTATGGTTGAAAAGTATAAGGATGAAAGATGTTTCTTAGTTTATGTGAGCACATGTATACTTCAACCTGTTGTGCTCAGAACATTCTGGATACCTGTAATGGGTTATGAAATCTATGAAGATGGGATTAACAGACATGCAAAAGTATTGCTAAGTAAACCTATATATCAAATAAAGAAAAGTTTTGGAACATTTGAAGAAGCTAGATCTAGAATTAAGTTCGAACTTAAGAAGCCCATAATAGAAAGAAAAACAAGGGAAATGATAACAAGACTAGAGGATAAGTTTGGAGAAGAAATTTCTACATCTCAAGAAAAACTAGAGGACCCTTCAACATCATCTACACAATTGGTAAATGAAACAACAATAGAACCCATGAAAATATTTAAGAGAAAGGTGAAGTAGAAAGAAAAGAGGACTCCTACAAAGACCTCATCATCAATGTCTACGAGAAGAACACTAGAAAGAGAAGATAAAGGAACTGAATCTTTATCAACTAGACAAAAGGCTAAGTTATCAAAAGATGATGGTGATGAAACCCCTTCAGATAAGGAAGTAAAAGAGGTAAAGGAAGTAGGTAAAAATTCTAAAGGAATTTCCATTGATGAATTTATACAAGCTATTGAAACTTCTAGAGGACTATGTGGGTTTCTAGGAAGTATGATTTATTTTGTAGTGATGAGATCAAGAGAAGATTGGAAACTGATGTTATAAAGAGCATGAAAAATTTCAATAGAGGTCCTATAGAAATTAGAGGTCATATGTCTAAAAATTTGTTTGACATAATACATGGGAGATGGAAAACTGCTTTAGGTATTGACAATGGAGTAAGACAGAAAACATTGATGAAGTTTGATACTAGATTAGATGTTAGTGAAATTAAATCCTTTGTTGATGCACACAAGTATGCTTTCCCTATCAAAATAAGATTCACTGGGATTAAGTTAGGAGAAACATAGGGCCTGCATGAAGAAACAATTAAAGCTTAGAAAGATTATATTAATAAATCTAAAAGAGCTCAAGAGGAAGGAGATGAAGAGGAAGAAGTTGATGAAGCTGAGCATTCTATTGAGGAAGAATAATAGGAATTATAGAAAGATGAGGTAGTAATCCTTCAACCACCTGGTTCACCCTCTCTTCCTAGCACTTATGCTCCATCATAAATAATTGAGCAAGTTCTTGAGGCAATCCCTACATAGGTAGAGGAAATAGAGAAGCAAGAATAGAAGAATATAGAGGAGAAGAAGAAAAATAAGGTAGTTATTGAGGAAATACCTTATGAGGAGTTAAATAAATCACCAAGAGTTACACTTACCCCTCCTACTACACATTTAGCAATACTATTGGTAACCCCTACTGATGTTCAGACAACAACAATAGTAGAGAAATTGGTTAAGAAAAATTTGGAGATTGATAAGTTAGTGAAGAAGAGAAGGGTGAGTATATAGATTCCTAAAGTATATGAGGAAGAGGAATCCATTAAAGAAATTAACTTAGAAAAGGTATACTTCAAACTATCAAGTCCTAAGGAAATGATGGCACTGTTAGATAAGTTAAAACTAAAAGCTGAGAAGAATAAGGAAAGACTAGAGAAGAAGAAGGAGAGAGTGATTAAAACAAAAAAGGAGATATTGCACACCTTAGTACCTGATGTTGATATTGATGAAAATGATAATATCCTTGATCAAATAGACAAGTTAGTAAAGGTAATACTAGAGCATACATCATTGTTGGATAAAGTCTCAATGTCTATAACTAAAGATGCCTTTGAGAAGAAAAGGATGAAAAAGGTAAAGGAAAAAATTGCCAAAGACAAAGAAAATTTGTAGAAAGAAGTTGAGATTGAAAAAGGTAACCTAAAAATTGTTGGTGGAATAGTAAAAAAAGTGGAAAATCTATATGAGTTCACCAATGATATAGAAAAAAAGACTGAGAAATTTCAGAAGGAATTGGATGAAACAATTGAGAAGTATGATATAAATTCTAGAAATGCTACAATTTGTGCAGCTAAGGTCAGAGAGCTAAGAGGTAAGCTAAAGAAAATTTAGGATGATCATAAACAAAAGGTGAACACTTTACTTGACTTGAACTCATTTTTTGTCCCTACTACTGATTTAATGTTAGTTAGTGTTAAGAATGCCAAGCACTTGATTGGGCAACCTAAGCCAGCTACACTGGATAAATTAGAAGATTTGTCAATTACTATTATGGGTCAAAATATTTCACTTGCACACTTAAGGACAACTTGGGATACTACTTTGAGTACATATTAGACAACTTACACTTCTATATTTGATAAGTTGTAGATTCATTTGATTGAATGCAATGTGGATTAAAATTTTGATTTACACCTTTTTCCTTGATGACAAAAGGGGGAGAATGTGATGGACAAAACAATATGGTGAAAATGTAAACTATTATGTCTATTTTGAATTTTTTGTATCATGAAAGGGGGAGAAATGGAATCAAACAATATTGTATGTATGGAGTACTATCGGTTAATGAAATGAAAATATTTTGGTGAAGTTTTGTTGTGAGTTTATTTGAACAATATGTTATGCAATTTTCATTTTATTTTTCATTATTTTGTAAAATCTTGAAATTGACAAGCTTTTCCATTAATTCCAAAGGGGGATATTGTTGGCATTGATCAACTAACTGGGAAAGACTAAAAAAAATGATACCTGTCTGATCAAATCTTGTCATTGATGGTCAAACTCACTAAACAACCTATCAACACAATTGTAAATGATCGATAATGGAGAATCTAATTTGAACAACCTAAAACTGGTTAAGTGGCACAATTAGTAAGTAGGAAGAACAACAACATGATGGAAAATTGATGAATGCATATGAAGATTAAAATATTGTGTGGAGTAGTTTCATAGGATGATGTAATGCAACATTTTAGAGATGAATTGTATGACTGACTCTTGATATGTTAATGTATTATTTGGATTTGAATGATTAATCAGTATTCTGGAATAAACTTTGCAACATTATTTATTTGATTTCTAAATGACAAATCAACACAAATTTTGAGGTGAGGTTTGTTCTAAAAGTTATTTGAGTTTTCAAGATTATATTGGTTTAAATGTATTGATGATTTTATCTAAGGTTAGCAATGATCTGGAACATTCTACAAGAAGTTGAACCTAAAGTGGAAAATGACTTAAGCGAGTTTGAATTGCAAGAGAAAAATGTATTAATATCTCTAGATTGGTGAATTGAGGGAGAGGAGAGCTAAACACTTAAGAGAAATTTAATCAATGGTGTTTTTTAATCGGTGAAAATAGTATGGAAAAATATAAAAGATTATTTGTATGAAGGATATAGTAGGTTAGATAGTTTTTTGGAAAAAGAAGTATTTTGCATGATCAATTGGTGACCGATTTAGGAGATTGTGATAAGACTAGAAGGAGAGGTTTGAGTCATAGATATTATGGAAGTGTAAGAATCTATAGGACATACAAGATCTTACAGGTCATAATTATTAATGTTAGAAAGTAAAGTCCACCAAGATAACTGAGAGGGGCGGGGGGTGAATCAGTTATCAGATAATTATAACTTTTAACATATTCAACAACATTTAACCATGTAAGAAATGCAATTACTAACCATACAAAGATATTCATACACAATGACACAATAACACAAGATATGTTGACTAGGGAACCTCTTGATCAAAGAGTAAACCCCTGTGGGAATGATGCCCACAAAAGATGCACTAATATGAATATTCCTTGTGAGAGGATGGAATTTTTTAGGAGTCTTATGAAATACATTCAGTACATATAAATCCCTGTTAGGAAATTTTGAATCCCTGTTAAAAGATTCTAACCCTGTTAAGAGTTATGGAAGACAAAAGGACCCACTGCCCAAACAGCTTCAGGGTAAGATCACTGAACACACTGTCCAAATAACCTTAATATTATTCAAGAGAATAATATGAAATATGCTACCTCCTTACTATGCCAAACCACACTCACTGCTACACCAAATCTCAATTCCAAATCTTTGTACTTCACATGTCTTCCTTCACAATTTCCCTTTCACAATCTCTTAGGCTCTTTTCTTCACTTCATGCTTACATTCACATGCAACCAAACCATGCTTACACTTCTTTCACATTTTTTAACTACATAAAATAAGGAAAAACATTCATTCCTTTATACCACACTCAAATAATTACAAATGAGTCAGCACACAATTACAAAATAAAAGTTTCCATACGCTACATCAAAATTACACAAAACTATCAGCTTCCAAATGCAATATCTCTTCACTTGTGTGACCTCAAAGTTTGTGCTATGAACCACATCACCATCAATGTGTCTCAAACTTCCCTTTAAATATGAAAAACTAGATTCCATACCGATTAGGAGATATCATTTGATTTCCATAAACCGCTACTTAGGAACACTGCCTGAATATTGCTTTTACCAAAATGCTCATAACTTTCATGAATCAATGAATTACTATCTGTGCTCTTAACCATAGACATATAACATATAAAATAATATAACCTCAACATCACATAGCTCCAACTACAATATCCCATGTGTGCTAATCCAAACACTATTTGCTTCTCTGCTAGTCTCCAGAAGATCACTGTGTTGACATCAATGACAATCATAGTCATCAATGCAACAACAACTGCTACAGAATGACTGCCAAAATCCAGCATTCATTCCTCACAATTAAATCCTTTCAGAAGGTGAGTCTCTAGACTGAGGTTTCAATCCTCACCCGAGGTATAATTTCAAAGGTATTTATTTTACATCTCATAGTATACTAGACATCTCTCTTAATATGAATGAATCTCTAAAAGAGTTTTTGTAAGTCATTCATAGGGCACCTTCTAGCTGCAGTAGAGAAGATTGTGGGTTTCATCTCCATTGTAATTTTTCCCTCTTACAAGGGTTTCCATGAGACCAAAATCATTGTCACATGTGTTAATGGTTGTGATTTTTGGTTTACATTTACTTCTTTATGTTTATGACTGTAATCAACAATAATGGTTAATGTAGCAATTATTAGTTTACTATTTTGTTTGTAATAGGTGATTAGAATTGGTTGAAATTGTTGAAGTGGTTATTGCATTGATTCACTTCCCCCTCTTAGTGCATTATATAGTTATTAATACCCAATAGGAATAATTTATTTCTATTCTACAAATAAAAGTCAACTCCTTGATTACAAGTACATTCAAGCATCTTCATGGGTATGAGAAATTTCTACATCCATCCATGAGGGTTTGTGCAAGGTGAATCCAACATTTACCTTTTTACATACTTTCATGTATGAAATTTTAATTCAATTCCAAGGTTGATTCATAAATAGGTTTTTGACCAAGGAAAACCCCTTTTTCCCAACCTTACCCCATTTTTCTATGTATAGGAGTAGGCTATGGAGTTGTCAGATCTTTTTTGGGAATACCAGGAATAGTTAGACAAACCCTAAAAAAATTGGGAAAAAAAATTGGGCATACGTCACCTCAAACAACCTATACCCTCAAAAACATGCTTAAATTTGACATGCTGGTAGATTAAACTATCCGGATCTTTGCAAATTAGTTACAAGTATTTCCTACATTCTATCTGTTAGTTATGTAGATATGAAGTTACTAGTTTCCTATTTCATTCTTAAATGAGAATAAACCATTCCTAATTTACATTTCTATCTTTATCATTTATTTTCCATTTACAAATTATGTTTTTGGTGAAGTAAACATTGTCCCCATTTAGTGGTTGAGTCACCTCTTGATCCTATTGGGGGTATCTTCATCTTGAATGTGCAAAGATATTGAAATGAGAGGTGATCTACCCTAATTTTGTATTGCCTCTTATTTCACATTGTACATTTTGGTGAACCTGACTTAGTGACATTTATTCTTTTGATATTGGTGTTAGATTCCCTTTGTGTTCTTTTTGGTTCACATTTTGGTTAACCTAAATCTTCTTACATAATTTTGATTTGGTGTCTAGATCTACTTTGTATGCATTGCATTAATCGCTATTTATAGTACATCCTTGCTACATTATATGCTTTAGATCTTCATATTTAATTTGATAGTTAGATTTTATTTTCATTAGTTGTACATTATGTTGCACATGACTTTAAAATTCAATTAGATCTCTCTTTTGAATATTCTAGAGCATGATTATTATTACATAAAGTCTTACGTATAGAAGTCTAGTTAGGAGAAGCCTTTGACTTATGGGTTCCTTTGATTTTGAGTCCTCCTTTTTTCTTAGGAGTCTTGATGAGACCAACATTCATACTAATGAAATTACTCCTATTATTGAGAACCACTCTTCCCACATTTTCATGATGAAGATGAGACTTTAAGAGTTCCTCCAATCTAAGTTCAAAATATTTCTCATGATTTTGAAAAATTTAAGCAATGGTTAAGATAAGAAAAGTCCAATCCTAGGATCATCTCCATAGTAGATGGTTTGAGGAAGATAATTCATAATGATAAACATGGTGTTAATATATTTTTTAGTATCTGTCATCTCATTGATAACAATTCCAAGCCTATTAGAGATTGTGGTCTTAAGAGTTAGCTTTCATTCTACCTACCATTGGTGTTGAAGCCTCTATTCCTATTTCTACATCCATACCTAGTGTGTCTACTTATGATCCACCCATCATAACCATTTCCATTCAAAATACTAATTTAATATACATGTTAGTGTTCCTAATCCTATTGTTACTCCTTCAATTTCTCCATGTGTTTCCTAACCTTCATCCATTCCCACTTACAATAGTGTGCCCTTTTCATATTCTACCATTCCTTATATTTATTATAATGGTCCAAGTATTTCATATATATAGTCTACCACTTTTATTATCAAATCTATTATCAATAGCTTGGCTCAATCCAAAAAAAAATTTCCTTTATGACTCAATCCAAGCTTAAAATTCCTACCTGTGATAGTGATAGTCCTTTTTCCTTAGATATCATTCATTCCACCATTCCTCAATACATGTAAATTCCTTATATATAGACTTATAATGGTATGATTGATCCTTTGACTCATGTTAAAGCCTTTGAAACATTGTAGATTAATTTTTCTCATAATCATAGGCTCATGGATAAACTATTTGCTAGCAATTTGGATAAGAGGATATGATAAGGTTTCCATTAATGGAAACCTAGACATATTTTAGATAGATATAATCATCTATGAAGCAGGTATAGTTATAGCTAAAGTTTGGATAAGGAATACTTAGAAAATTATCTAAGTATAAGGTAGTTTATAGTGAGCAGGTACAAAGATATATTCAACAAGGTTTACTATTGATAGTTAGACCTTAGAAATATTTACTACAGATAGTATGGACATCATTGATGATGTGTATGATCCCACTAAAGAATATACTATGTTTCAATTATGTTTATTGATGATTTCTTAAGACATCCTATATATCGTAGAAATAGGGCAAGTTAGAGTATATCGAGTTTTTGGCTAACACGTTATTTTTTATTGTAAAACTAATTTATGGATTAGTTTGGGATGACATCCTATATGTCCATCCTAACATGGTAGAATGAGATATTAAAGTTTTGGTAATGTATAATTAAGTAAATATTCGATTGAACAAAGTGAAATGTATAAAAGGAAGACACTTTGGTTAAGCGAGGTTACCAATTGTATTGTAATGAAATGATTGACATATGCACACTTTGTATGATATATATAGATTTGAATATTATGATCAAATAAGACTAGGATAGTTATATGTTTTATTTTATGCGGGCACCTACAAGGACTGATTAGATATTGAAGATATCAGCAGTAGTCAAAGTTTTGTATTTAGACTTGCTAAGTTGTATATGTATTGTATGTGCAGTGAGCACCTTGTATAACCAATAAAATTCAAATTTTTATTGTATAATTGACTCCTCATAGAGTCAAAGGATTTTAATAGGGACTATTCCTCTCACAATGACATATAAACTATATAGATGTAATGTCCCCAATTTGGACCTTACTTGATTTGTCTTAAAATTCATAATTAGTATTTGGATTTTCCTTGGGAATGGTAATTTGTAATGTTGTATACTAGGAGGATGTCAATCCCCAATAATTATAATACATCATTATATAATTTTATACTTATAATCACAAGAATTCATAATTCTTTATATAATGTATTTATTTCATATTATATATTAGTTAGTTATTTATCAATATATTTGAGTTAAATTATTTCAAATGCAAGTTTACTTCATAACAATATTACTATATTTCATAATTTATTATTTAAATTTTCATAACTTATTATTCTAAAGTTTATTTCATATTATTGTTAATATCTAATTCATACAATACTAATAAATAAATTAACTCAAAAGATATACTTACCTTCTTTATGCCTTTATTTTTAGCTTATTCAATATTTATTTCCTTTTAATATTCTCCTACATTTCCTCCTTGATCTTCTCCTATATTTGCTCCTTGATTTTCTCCTACATTTCTTTTCTTGTTTTCGTTGGAATTTGAATAATCACCTTTTCTTATTATTCTTCTCATTTTTATTTATTTCTTCTATGTATCTATCATCCGAGAGGAATGGATTTGATATCCATTATATACATTTGCATGTTGAAGGGTTGCCACCTTTAGATTTAGAGACATGCCTCTATATTTTTATTTATTTATAATAATAATAATTATTTATTATTTATTTATAATTTATTTTACTACTTTATAATTATACTTATTATTTATATTAATTCTATTGATTCAATTATTATTATAATAGTCTAGGTTTCATTATAGAATGAATTTAATAATAAATTATATTTATTATTATTTATTTGTCTATTAACTAGTTGATTGTATATTGATCAATTATATATTTGATTAATTATTATAAATTGATTAAAGAATATTGTTGATTGTTGTAATGTCCTTATACGTTTTCAAATGTATGATTATATTAAATATAGATATTATTAAAATTTATTTGTTTATTACTAATATTCATAATTATTTCAATAATATATTATTATATATTAATATTTAATAATATATTATTTTATGGAGTGATATTAATGTTATTATTGAGTAATATTATTTAAGGTTAATATTCTATTAATGTTATTATTAATATTAATAATTAATAATTATTAATATTATATATAACAATTATTCATAAGGACTCATATATTTATTATTATTCGAATAATGTTCAAATCAAGTTTACTCATTTGTATCGTCAATTATGGCTCATGACAATAGATGTAATAGACTCCTCACAGGGTCAATATCTTTCACAAGATACTTTTGATTAGTAGATCATTTTGTGGGTACCATCCCCACCAGGGTTTTCCCTTGGCCAAGGTTTCCCTATTTAAAAATATATGGTGTTATGTGTTTCATTATGTTAAGATTTATTTTACTTTTCAGTACTTTTTTGTATGCTACTATAAAAGTGGTAAATGATATCCATAGTTGGGCAGAAAGTTTTTTAAGTTGTATAATTGATTCACCCCGCTCTCTCAGTTATACCAAGGGATCTTTATTCTATAAAAATTGGTATCAGAGCCTCAGGTTCTCAAGGGGTAACCTGACAGCTTGAAGGAGATCACTATGGATTCAGGGTATATTCAAAAAAATCTCAAGGAAGCTCTTGACTAATCAGATCAAGTGAATTAGGAAAGAGAAAGATTAAAAAACAACTTGAGAGATGCACAAGATTGCATTCAAAAGTTAAAAAATAAACTTGAACACTCAAGATAGAAGAGGAAAGAGCTACATGATCAGATCATAGTTTGTGAGTCAGCTAAGGAAGAGAACAAATTCTTAAGACATGAACTTGATATCATTACATAGAAGACAAGAAAGACACTAAAAGAGCTAAAAATGGATATGGGATTGAGATCTAAAAATGCAGATCTAAAATTGCAACTTACAAAAGTGACATCTGAACTTGAAGATTATAGATTAAATTTTTTAGAACTTGAGAAGTACAATTGTATTATCAAAGGAGAACTCACACAAGCAAAGAAATATATTGAGAAGTTACATTCAAGTACATAAATTCTTGATGAACAGATCATGACACAAAGACCTAAAGGAGATAACACAAGAATCACTTACTGTGAAGGATAATCATCAAAGTAATCTAAAATGACTAAAGATCTTGAAGAAAAGAAAAACCTAGATCTAATAAAGAGTGAACCTATTCTAATTGAAGAACCTATTCAAACACTAGATCCAGTAAAGCAAGCACAAGATCAAATTGAATCACCTAGAAGGCAATTCAATGGAAAGTGTTTTGTATGAAATGAAGTTGGACATATGAAGAAGGAATGCATAGGTAAGTATTCTAAACCCTTTTCTAGTTATTGTTATAATTGTTCTAATTTTGGACATAGAGCTAGAGAATGTAGGAAACATAGATATGATAGTAGAATGCATGAAAGGACTAACATGAAATGAAGGAGATCAATGGAGACAAGAAATAGATCTATTGTGTGTTAAAAATACAACAACTTTGGACACATTGCTAGAGAGTGCATACTTGAGATCAACCAATTTAGAACTAGACACAGAACCCAAGTTTTGGCATGTAATGTTTGCAATAAGTTGGGACATACAACAAGATTTTTTAGATTCAAAGAAAATAAAAGACCATAAGAGAGAAGATCACCAAATTCTAGAAGAAACAATAGAAGGAATGATCAGAATATGAACAGGAATCAAGTGGATGACATTAAGAAGACCTTTGTGAAAGAAAAGTTACCTACAAGCTCAAAGATTTAGGTTGAAAAGGAGAAGGATACATCAAAGGATAAGAAGATAGAAGATTCACATGGAGAAAAGAAGAAATAATCAGATCCTAATGAGAAATGCACCTTGAACTAAATAATATTACACCTTGTATGGGTAAGCATATCAGAATATCACTAAACCCTTGATTAGTTGAATGGAGTTTTGCGCAATTGGGTACACCTTGGAATAGACTGAAGAAAGCTATAGTTGACAACATAGAAAATAATATTCACACATGTGAAGGTGCTAAATGATTGAAGGCTACTGGCTTAAGGAAACAATTTTTGTATATGTTTGAGCAATTAATGCAGATTTGAATTTTGGGTAAATATAAGAGTTTTCATCGAAGGATTTACTCACCATTTGCACTTAGAAAGTTTGAGAGCACAAAGGATTTTAAGATTTCAAGTTTGGCTAAAGAAATTTTGAGCGTGTTATCACAAAACCCTAGAAGGAGAAGAGAAAGGTATTTATCACTCTTGCAAACTTAACCTAGTTACTAATTTTGGATATTGAGGCATTAAAATGAAAAATCAAGTAGTTGGAGATATTAAGAATGAACCTAGACATAATTTAAAGAAAAGAGCTATTAATCTATTTTTTAATGATCCGATGGGAGCCTTCTCACAAATTCCTAGTGATGTACTATATGTAGAAAATACATGGACATACATACATTGAAAAATAGAAACAATGGGCTACAATGACATATATGAGGATATGGATAAAGTTTACAACCTACATGATAGGACATATAGATAGGGTTTTGAACATTTAGGGAAGATTGACCTAATGAAGTAGATCCTTCATGTTGATTTTCACAATGAGAAATGGATAAGAATTATAATAAGTTCCATAATGATAATCTCTAGATTGGGGATCAACCTATAGAGATAATAGATGAAATTATCCATAATCTAACTGGTCTAAGCATGACTGGAATCAATCCTATATTAGAAAAACAAGTTAAGAAGCTTGTGGAAAAGAAGATAGAGGAAGAGTATGATGGAAGTTGGCATGAGACTTCCCTCAATAAATAAAACAAATATGAGGTTATTGAGAAAGATCTTAGGTTATAATATGGTTTACACCTCAAGATCTAATTCTATTTCTGCGAGCTTTGTTCATGCAACCTATAAGATAGTGATTGATAGGGAAGATGTAAATCTTTGTGAGATATTAAAGAATAAACTGACTAATAATATTAAGATGATCAAACAAGATAAGTATACATCTTTTAGAGTTGGATCATACCTTTTATATTTATTTTTCCTGCTTACCAAAATATTTCCTCTAATGCCTACATCGGAATGGGATTCAAATAGATGCAAAATGGATACACTTAGCAACTATGATAGAAGGAAGCATAAGGAGAGAAGTGAAAGTGAAATTACTAGAATAATTACTTCCTTTATACCACACTCAAATAATTACAAATGAGTTGACACACAATTACAAAATAAAAGTTTCCATACGCTACATCAAAATTACACAAAACTGTCAGCTTCCAAATGCAATATCTCTTCACTCGTGCGACCTTGAAGTTTGTGTTGTGAACCACATCACCATCAATGTGTCTCAAACTTCCTTTTAACTGCACAAAACTAGATTCCATCCTGATTAGGAGATATCATTCGATTTCCACAAACTGCTACTCAGGAACACTACCTGAATATTGCTTTTACCAAAATGCTCATAACTTTCATGAATCAATGAATTACTATCTACGCTCTTAACCATAGACATATAATATATCAAAGAGTATAACCTTAACATCACATAGCTCCAACTACAATATCCCACATGAGCTAATCAAAACACTATCTGCTTCTCTGCTAGTCTCCAGAAGATCACTGTGTTGACATCAATGACAATCATAGTCATGAATACAACAACAACTACTACAGAATGACTACCAACATCTAGCATTCATTCCTAACAATCTCCCCCATTGGCATTGGTGGCAACATAGATGAAAAACATCCAATGTTCCAAAAATCCAATACTGCAACACTGATGCTCTGAAAATTCTTCAAATCCTCTTCATCAATCAAATCTTGCTTTGTTATCCTATTAAGTTTTCTCCAATAGATGGTACATAGGGTTTTTCATGTATACTTCTCCCCCATTAACATCAATGACAAAAATTTCATCACTATGTCAACAACAAATCAATGTCAAAAGACACTATTTTAGAAAATACATTCACAAGAGTCCTCATGACTCAGCTCAAATACACATACTCCCCCATAGAGGAAGTACCAACATCCAATCTAGAAAAAAAATAGGGCTCATATACCACTGGAAAGATGCAATCAACTGCATCATTTCTCAAAAGTCGGCTGGGGCATAACCCCAAGCATGCCTCTCAGATACTCAAATGTATCCTTAGGCAAAGGCTTTGTAAATATATCTACTATCTGTTCCTTTGTGCTTATGTACTCCAGTTTGAATTCTTTTGTAGCAACTTTCTCTCTTACAACATGATACTTGATCTCTATATGCTTAGTTTTAGAATGCAATACAAAATTCTTAGATATACTGACTGTGCTGGTGTTGTCACAATGTATGACAATAGGCTCAACAAACTTAATTCCAATATCCTTCAGCATCTGCTTCATCCAAATTATCTGGTTTCAATTGTTTGTTGCTACTACATATTCTGCTTTTGGTGTACTCTATGAAATACAATTCTGCTTCTTGCTCAACCAGGAAACCAATCTTCCTCCAAGAAAAAAGGCTCCACCACTAGTGCTTTTCTTATCATCAACACTACCTCCCCAATCAGCATCTGTATATGCACATAGGGTAAAATCATCAAATTTTTCATACCACAATCCATAGTCCATTGTGCCTCTTAAATATCTCAATATTCTCTTTACTACTACATAATGTTACTCTCTAGGTTCAGCTTGAAATCTTGCTACCATTCCAACTGAATGTTGTATATCTAGTCTAGTGTGTGTTAAGTATTGCAATCCTCCAATCATGGATTTGCATTTCTACTGCTCAACTATTGGTGTTTCATCTTTGCTTGATAGTTTTTGTCCTATAACCATAGGTGTTCCAACTGGTTTACAGTTCTCCATTCCAAATCTTTTCAGCAAATCATTCAAGTACTTTGTCTGGCTAACAAGGATACCATCATTATTTTGTGTTATTTGTAATCTCAAAAATTATTTCATCTCACCAATCATGCTCATTTCAAATTCAGTCTTCATTTCATCAGCAAATTTGTCACTACCTTCATCTTCTCCTCCAAAGATAATGTCATCAACAAAAATAACTATAACTAGCAATCCATTTTCAATTTCTTTTATGTACAAATTACTATCTGTTGTTCCTTTAGTAAATCCCAATTTCAACAAATACTTATCCAATCTAGCATACCAAGTTCTAGGTGCTTGCTTTAGTCCATATAATGATTTCTTTAGTTTACATACCATATTTCCTTCTTGAGTCAAAGGAAAACCTTCAAGTTGCTCAATGTAGACTTCATCTTCCAATTCACCATTCAAAAATGCAGACTTCACATCCATCTGATACACTTTGAATTTCTTAAAAGCTGCATAAGCCAAAAACATTCTTACTACTTCAAGTCTTGCTACTGGTGCAAAGGTTTCTTCATAGTCAATTCCTTCTTTCTGTGAGTATCCCTTACATACTAATTGTTACTTAAAAATCTAGCATACAATACAATGAGCATTAATAGGAAAAGGTTGCATTTGTTTGTCTAATTAACATTACCTTGCAGGTTTTGTTAGTTTACATGTTGTTATTGCATTCATTCTAGATGTCATTATTGTACTCTAAGTATTGATGAAGCATTACAAAACTCAAAATTTTTTTATCAATGGTCATTACATTGTGCATTCATACTGAATGTAGTATACAAATGTCCTTTCTTGTTTCATATTTCAATTCAATATTTAGAATACATTGCAGAATTGAAAACAAGAAAGATTGAAGTATGGAATGGGGTCCCATGTATTGTCTTGTCTTGTCTTTAAATTTGCTGGTTGTTTGCTAAGTCTTCATTTAGGTCTTCATCTTTAGGTCTTAATCTGCATCCAGGTCTTCATCTGTTAGGTCTCCATCTGCATCTAAGTCTTCTATCTTTCCATCTGCATTGAAAGAAAGAAGAAATGATTAGATCCTGATGGATCTAAGCAATACATGTGAATCAAATAACATACAGTAGCAATCAAGTTTTCAATTCTACATCAATCTGGAAAATTAAATGAAATAAGGAAATGTACACTGACACTCACTACAAGGTAGTGTCAAAGGGACTTGTTTCATACATGAAACCTTTTACTACTAATGATCATTGTGGTGTATGTTGTCCTTTTTATTAACCAGGTATATGAATTAAAGGCACTCAGTATGTTTCCAAACTAAGAAACCTTTTTCAGATAATGTATTTCATGCCATGATGTTATTTGAAAACTTAATAGATTATCTTGCAGATAGCAGCTAACTGGTGCTCATATTCAGTTATTACCAAAGATACAAATTAAACTAGATTGGATACAAAAGAATGCTACAAAAAATGCCAACTTTCTAGTTTAAGATGCAAATGACGTTGCATAAATACTGGTACAAATGTGTCCTTTCTATCATTTTTCACATCATAATCATATTTTCTGCTAAATAAATAAGGGTGCTTCAAATTGTAAAATCACAAAGTGTTTATAGTTTATTTTTATTGAGTGTCACGAACCTATGTTGCAACCTCATTAGTTAAACATCCTAAGGTTTTTTAGTGTCACGAGCCCATGCTCGAACTTCATTAATAGTAAATAAACATTTTTTCATCTTGTTGTACTTATCATATCAAGTGCAGATTCAGCATCAATGTGAATTATTTATAGTGGAAAAAGCTACAGGATGTAAGCTGAACATAAATGAAAAACATATACAAGCTGGAACAGAGTGTGTGCAACCAGAAGAAGAATATCATAAAGGATAGAGTACTTATCTATTGTGGAAATAAGAAAATGTGTTGAGCATCTCTCAGTCATAATCACCTTCTAAGGTTTGCAAAGGTTATGACTGAGAAGTGTGATGGTTTTATTTATAATAGATCATATGTTCAGCATTTTTCACTCATAACCTTGCAACTTTAGTAGGTTATCAATAGGTGTCTTCATGGTTTCTTGGAATAACTATTCAGCATGGCTGATCTCATCATGTATGAATTGTAAAGTAGAGAGTTCATCAACTCATCATGATTATAGCTATTAATTACACAAGGTTTTATTCATGTTAGCAAAAGAGAGTCAACAATTTGGGCTCTCTATGTTATCAATAGAATATGATAAGGCGGATGCTTAAAGATACAGTTTATAAGAATTCAAAGTTTCATCAATTGAGAAGTGTGTTGCTATGACAATTTTAGAAAATGACTACAAATTGCTTACTGGTATTTCAATTATTAAGATGTAAAGGGATTATTTTCCTTTTAAGTAACTTCTGAACTTGTTTCTAAATAATGACATTCATGGTTTCAAAAGAAGAATGAAATGACAACAGTAAAACAATGACTGTTACTATTTTAGCAAGTTTATATTTGTGCTAGTCATAAATATCATAAAGTGCTTCAAATGTATTTACAGATGTCAGTGTAACTGTGGTGAACAAGTTTTGAGTTCACAAACTTTGGAACCCATATAGCAAAAAAGATCAACAATGTTTGACTGTTACTAATAATGTAATTGACATTATTAGTAACAGTCAAAACCAAGATTGTCATCATTGGTCACAGTGAAAGCCATGACTTATATTAACAATGAGCTCAAAGAAAGAAATAGTGAATTGCAATGAAATAACAGACAAACAACAAAGAGTGCCATGGAGAAAGCAAGCTTGCGGTGGGATCAAGATCAGGTTGACACCAGTCACCTAATACCAACAGTAACTGTTGGGTGAATGCTAGCCATGGCTTATATCGACAATGAGCTCAAAGAACAAACAAAGAATATTAATGAAGGCAACAATATATCAAACCCACAAATGATGGTAAGTTATAAACCCAGCTCGCAGCATAGTAACAGTCTCAGCATGATAACCCAGCTCGGGTTAGGATATTCATAGAATGGTGAACTCTCAGAACAGTATGAGCTTGATATGATACCCAACTCACAGCATGGTGAGCTCAACATGTTAATAGTCAAAGAAGAACAGTGGAGCTCATGACAAGAAGAATGGTCACAACATGGCAAGAGATCAACAATAAAGAATAAAAATGACATGCGAACTTTAGCAAGTTTGAGTTCATGAACACTTCAAACCCGCATGCGCAATATAACTGAAGTAACAGATAGAGAATAATAAAAGAGCAACAGTATTGCATGGAGCCGTGAACAAGATGACCCATATGCTATGCATGAACAATAGAGAAGCCACGACATCAACACAAGTGAATGATAGATAAATAGGAAGGAAACAGTCGAAAACAATGAAGCATGAGATGGGCTCATGCTGAAACAACAAGATAACCTTCAGTAAAGCAGACAAGGCAAAAAATGAACTATAACTTGTCAACTCTAAATATGAAAAATAGTATAAGACAACAAGCAGTTAAACAACCAGAAGGAGGTGCATGTGTTTCATTACAAAGAATCAACAGAGAGTTCCAATAACTTACCATTCACTAATGAAAAGATGGAGAAATGCTGAGTATAGTATTAGATGAAGTCCCAACTCCAGCAGCAGTCGAAGACCATCATAGCAAAGCCAAACTCCTTCATAGTTTTGGAAAGCTTAGGGTTTCATTCTGAGTTTCTCCGAGAAGACAAACACAATGCCAAAGAAAGAATGAACTAAATATTGGAGTCCATCAAGCAGGAGATGCATTCAATGCATGGCAGTGCCAGCTATGGCCTCGAAAACTGAAACATGCCACCTTTTGTGCTTATCCCATTAGATGGATTGCAAGTGGATTGAGGGTCATGTTGACCTCTTCACTATTGCAATAATTTACACTTAGATTTTTATCTAGGTTATCAAATAAAAGTTAGGTTATAGGGATTAGTTTTTATTAATTTCTTATTTAAATTTTGGCATGTTTTATTTGTAAAAGGATTCATTCCTTATATTTTTGGGCCAAAATTTAGGAAGAGATGCATGTTTTGGAGAACTCATTATAATAGCATATTCTTCAGCACATTTTTAGGCTAGGATAGAGGAGTTTGATTTTTGAATTGGAGGCTAGAGTTGATTATAAAATTGATTTTTGAGAATCAATTAAGGGTTGCAGATTTTGCAGAGAGGCATTTTAGTGAACATATCATTCCTAGATGCTTTGGAGGCCATTTTTGTAATCATCTTGTCATATTTTTGAAGAAATGAACCAGATGCTTTGACTTCCATTTTTGTGTACTTGTTTTCAATATCGAATCATGTTTCATCTTTTCTAGCAAGTGTTAAAATTGGTTATTATCTGAAAGAAGTGAATGAAGTTCTGTTCCTTCTCAAGAAAATTAGCTACCCCTAGGCCTTGCATGAAAAATGTATGTTGTTAATTCTCCAAGCTGTTTGTGGTAGAACCCTGATAGCATGAGTTTATTAACCTATATGTTGAACAAAGAATCAGATTGTTAAGGTATTCATTTGTAATTCAGAATTGAGATTCATCTTTTTTAGAGGTCTGAATTATTCATTGGTGTATCACCCTATCTTTTTAGTTTTAGTATTCTTTTCCTTTTTCCCAATAGTTACAAGATCAGGAAAGTGATATTCCATATTTTAAAGGAACCAGCCTAGAATCCAAAGATTCCTCTTCATTCATAGTCTACCCACAGCTAGGAGAGGTTTCCATTGTCAGGATAGAATTGTTGTTAGCGTTAATGCCTAATGTAAGGTGACAATTCTAAGCCTAAATAGGTTTTGGCATGCCCGGTGGGACAATGAACTGCTTCTCAGTTCTGAGCTGTTGGATTTATTATTGTTTCAAGTTTCAGTTGCAGCTCTAATTATGGATTTTAATGAGCAGAACTCCAACGAGATCAAACAAGGAAGGTTTTGTGTATCAAGAGTTACAACCAAACAAAAGGGGAGGAAGATCATCTAGAGGTGAAAGAACATCGCATGATCCAAGAGGTATTTCTTTGAATTTAGGTTTTTCATCATTTGATAATCCTATTTTTGAAATACAGGGTATAAATTCAGAAGAACTAGATGTTATCATTGAGGAGATTAATCTCCCTGAAGATCTAGAGGTTCCTAATCATTCTGGATCAGAATTTCCAAGTATTGAAGATTTATCTATAAATAATTATGTTCTTGGAGCTTCTGTAAGTGGTACTGCAATAACTCCTCAACATCTAAAGACTTATCAAAGGAAATTAGTTCAACTTGCTCAACCTTTTGTTACACCAGCTATTCAGCAGCAAGCTTCGCCATATCAAGAAATGGCCAAAAATATCACAAATGTCACATCCAATCAAGGCAGTCCTTTGAGGATTGTGAATCACAATAATGTTCCATTAGCTGCTCTTAAAGGTTTACCATCATTCACTAGAGAAGGATCAGTGATAGCCATTAAGTACATCAGAGATGTTGCCACTCTTTGCAATGTTCATCATGTTATAGAAGAAGATGTAGATTTGAAGTTGTTGGCTGCATCACTCAAGGGTAAAGCCCTTGATTGGTTCAGAACCCTTCCAGTAGATTCTATTGCTACTTGGGATTCCCTGGGAGAAAGGCTATCTAAATTTTTTGAGGAAAAATCTGATAACTTGTCTCTTTTGGAACAATTAACTACAATCAAGAGAGCCCCACAAGAGGAGATGAGTGATTTTAATCTTCATTTTCAAAAGACTTGGAATTGGATCCCTGTTACGATAAGACCTTTAGCTGAATATGCATTTTTGTATTATTTGAAGAGTTTGAATAGTGATATCTCTATAATGATTCAATCTATGGGAGGTGATACTTTACCTCGAGCTTTTGATATTGCTATTAGGGTAGAAAATAGTCTTATCCAGGCAGGAAAGATAGCTCCTAGGCCTCCTATGCCTTTCTTTCCCCATATATAGTCTAATATGCCATTGGTAGTTCCACCATTGTCTATTGTCCCATCTTATAAACCTTCAAAAATAGCTCCTACAACCCCTCTAAATGAATTACAGACTATTAAGGATAGTCAACAAAAAATTGAAAATCTACTGCAATCTTTTGGTAATGATTTAGTGGCCCTAAAGAGGAATCAAGCTATTGTAAACCCTGCTATTCAAAATCAGTTTGCTGGTTCTTCTACACAATATCCTAGTCAACCTAATTTTTAGGCTAATAGGCAGCAATTTCAAGGAAATACTAATGCAAACAGGCAGAATTGGAATATGAGACCAAATAGACAATATAATCTAGCACCTCTTAATACTATTAGGGATATTGTGCCTACTCAGAATAATATTGCTACTGATTGGTGTTTTCCATGCAATGAGCCACATGATCAATCTACATGTTCTAGTGGAATTCTTAATCAAGCTCTCTTGGTTCAAAATTCACTGAATTCACAACAGAGTGTGTCTGTTGAAGAGGTTCAAAATCAATTGGATCAAGATACTACAGATACTAGATTTTTAAACTGGTAGGATGAAGAATTTTGTGGACTTAATGAAGATTCATCAATTGTAGTGAATACAAGAGCAAAATAGAGAGCTCTTGAAGCTGATCAATCTGCTAGGAACACTTCTTCTCCACCAGTTTCTATTTTGAAAAGTCCATAAGTTTCTACTAACAAGGATCAAACTCAAAGGAATGATGATCAAAGTTCTCCTAGATCATCACATAAGGTACAATTTACTATTCCATTCAATATTGTTGATACAATGAAAAAAAAAATGTTACTTTGTCTGCATGGGAAACTCTATCTATTCCAGGACAGATTGAAATTTTGAAAGAGGAGTCATCCAAATTGGCAACTAATTCTCAGCAAATAGTGTAGCAACCACCAAGTGTGGTAATGACTAATTCTGAAGCTTCTAAAGTTTAGGAAAATCCAAAAGAAGATAAAAAGCTTGCTAAAGTTCAGAAGCTAGTAATTCTAGAATTTAAGAAGGCTGCAAATGTTGAAAAAATAGTAGCAACTACTAAGAAGAAATTGTCAAACGTACAAAAAACATCAAAAAAGGAAGGTAAGAAATCTACAAATGAAAAGCCTCCTCCTTTTTATGTGTCTTTGATCATCGAAAATAAATTAGTTCATAATTGCATGGTGGATAGTGGTGTAACCAGTACTATTATGCCTAAAAAGGTGGCAGATTCACTAAATTTAAAATATGAGCCACTTGAGAAGGGTGTAGTCCAGTTGGATGGAACTTCTATTAAGACTTTAGGAGTCATTAAAAATGCAAGTTTTCCCTGCACTCTTGCCCAAATTTTTCAATTCCATAGGACATATATGTTATTGATTTACCAACATATTTTGCTATGTGTCTGTCTAGAGATTTCACAGCCAAGATAGATGGTTATTTTTCATCAGATTGATCACATTTGTACTTCAGAACTAGATATGGTACTAAGGTAACCATAAAATTAGAATTATTGGCCAAAAATCACATAGAGTCTTATAATCCAAGTCCTATCAATGCAAGTTGTGTGATCATGGATCAAGATGAAGTTCCAAACTATTCAATGCATAATACTCAAACTGAAGCATATCTAGATATAGTTCTTGATGAATGGGCTACTAGAAATGAACAAAATGATGACATGTTTGATACAGGTTTTGGAAACTACATGATTTTAGAATCTGATTCAGTAGTTCCTAATTTGATTAAAGACCCAAAATCTGAATCTGATATATCTAACTAGCTTTGGGATTTGTATTTTGATGGGTCAGGGAATAAGGATGGAGTTGGTGCAGGGGTTATGCTAGTTTCACCTAATGGTCATAAATTTTATGCTGCATTTAAGTTATCTTTTCCTTGTTCTAACAATGTGGCTGAATATGAAAGTTTAATCCAGGGATTAGAATGGGCAAGATTGAGAGGGATTAAGTGTCTCAGAGCATTTGGTGATAGTGAGCTTATTGTTAAGCAGGTGAGAGGTATCAATACTATTAAAAATGATTTTCTTAAAATGTATAAATCTAGAGTTGCTGATATTCTAGATGAATTTGATGCTTTCAACCTGATTTCAATTCCTAGAAGGGAAAATATACATGTTGATAGGCTGGCTGGTATTGGTGCTCATATTGCAATAATAGAAAATAAAGGACTGATTTCAGACTAGTCACATATTAAGATTATTGTTAGGCCATCCATTCCGAATAATGACACTTATTGGCAAGTTTTCAATACTGATGAACATATATTGAGTTTTCTGACAGAAATAGATGGTTTTTCAGCTACAAGGGATAACAAAGACATTCAACAAATGGAAGACCAGATTATCTAGTTGAAAACCAATAAGCTGCCAAAGGGATTAGTAAGCTTGGAATCAGCTTTTAACTCTGATGATCAGTTTAGGAAGGGTAAAACTAGCTTGTTGATTAAAGAAGATCATTATGAAGAAGTGGAAATTTTCAGAGACAAGTGGTTGAAGGTTGGTAAAATAAACTCTCCTGAAGATAAAGAATTGTTTATTGATCTATTTAGAGAATATAATGATGTTTTTGCATGGGATTACTCTGATCTAAAAGGTTTTGATCCCCAATTAACCCAGTATACTATAGAATTGGAACCTAATGCTAGGCCAATTAGACAAAAGAAAAGGCCTATAAACCCCAAATTAGAGCCATTAATGTTAAAAGAGCTGAGAAAACTTTTAGATGGTGGTATCATATTTCCTATTAAACACACATCTTGGGTTTCTAACTTAGTACCAGTAAGGAAGAAGAATGGAGAGATAAGACTTTGTGTGGATTTTAGAGACCTTAATAGGGCATCTTTTAAAGATAGAAACCCTCTTCCTTCCATGGAACATATTTTACAATATGTTTCAAGTTCTAAGAGATTTTCACTCTTAGATGGATACTCAGGTTATAACCAGATTCTAGTGAAAGAATCTGATCAATTTAAAATAACTTTTACAACTAAATGGGGTACTATGGCTTACAAAAGAATGTCATTTGGGTTATCAAATGCTGGGGATACTTTTCAGAAAGCAATGGACATGGCTTTCAAGAATCTAAATAAGTTTGTTCTAGTATACCTAGATGATGTAACAATTTACATCAAGGTTGCAAATCAGCACATTAATCATTTAAGACAGATATTACAAAGATGTAGAGAATTCAAAATTTTGTTAAATCCTAAGAAATCTATGTTTGCAGTTCATGAAGGGAAACTCCTAGGATACCAAGTGTCCAAGGAAGGAACCACAATAGATCTTGAGAGAATTCATGCAATCCTTGAGCTTTCATTGCCTAAACACAAGAAAGGATTGTAGAGTTTTATTGGGAGAATTAACTTCGTAAGGAGGTTTATCCCTGATATTGCAAACTTGCTAAAACCATTGACCACAATGCTTAAAAAGGATATTCCTTTCAGCTGGACTGATGAAGGAAAGAAGAATTTTGATTTGATTAAATAGGCCTTGTCTTCAACCCCTACTCTTGTTAATCTTGATTTTACTAAAGACTTCATTATGTATGCCTATGGTGGTTCTGACACAATTTCAGCAATGCTAGTCCAGAAGAATGATGAAAACCAGGATCAGCCAATTACTTTTTTCAGCAAAGGTATGGATGATTATGAGAGAAGGTACACTTTTATTGAAAAACATGTACTTGCTATTATTAAAGCTTTGAAGAAGTTTAAACATTTGATTGCTAGAAATAAAGTACACTTAATGGTTGCTCATCCCAGTATCAAAGAGTTTTTGTTGAATAAGGATGTTAATGAAAAAAGAGCTAGTTGGATAACAAAGGTTATGGAGTATGACATACAGATTCACGTAACTAAGCTGGTTAGAGGCAAAGGCCTTTGTGCTCAAATGGAAGAAGAGCAAGAACATATTGAAGCTTCTAAAGAATCTAAAAATTTACAAGGTGATACTATTTTTTTTAATAACTTTGCAACTTGGTTGATGGATATGACCAGATTCCTGCAAACTGGGCAATGCCCAAATAATCTTGATAAGGCAAAAAGGAGATACTACAGGTTACAATCTATTCCCTATGTTCTTATTGATGGTGTTCTATATAGAAAAGACTATTCTGGAATGTTTCTTAAGTGTATTGACTCACTAGATCAAGGTAGAATTTTATCTGAGTTTCATGATGGATCTTGTGGAGGACATTTTAGTCCTAAAACTACAGCCTAGAAAATACTAAGGGTAGGTTATTATTGGCCTGATTTATTTAAGGATGCTCATGTTTGGTCTAGAAAATGTCAAAAATGTGCACTTTTTGCAGGAAAACAAAGGCTGGTAGGACTACCATTAAAACCAATTGTGGTTGATCAACCATTTGCTAAGTGGGGAATTGACTTTATTGGTCCTATCAATCCTAATTCTAGTGCAGGTCATAAATGGATTTTAACTGCTACTGATTATTTTACAAGATGGACCGAGGCTATTGCACTAAAGGAGGCCTCTGGACCTACTGTGTTAAAATTCTATGAGGATATTACAACCAGGTTTGGAGTTCCTTAATATATTATTTCTGACAATGCTATGGCTTTTATTGGTTTAGGTATCACAAAATGGGTTGTAAAGAATGGGATTTATTTAAACACCTCTTCAAACTATTATCCTCAAGGTTATGGTCTTGCTGAATCTATAAACAAAAATCTAATCAGAATTATCAAAAAGACTCTATAGGAAAATAAGAGGGATTGGCATTCCAAATTGAAGGCAGCCTTGTGGCTGGATAGGATTACACCTAAACAGGTAATTGGGAATTCCCCTTATGTCCTAGTTTATGGTAAAGAGGCCAGATTGCCAATTTCTACTGAATTTCTAGCCTTACAGCTAGCTGATCAGATGTTATTGTTTGGAGAAGAAGATCTCCTTAAACTGAGGTATGCTGATTTATTACAGCTTGAAGAGGAAAGGAGAAAAGCATTGGATACAATGGAACTTAAGCAAGCACAAACTAAGAAATCTTTTGATAAGAAAGGTAAGTTCAGAGAATTTAAAGAGGGAGATCTAGTACTCAAGTGGGATGTGCTAAAGAGCAGGCCAGGGCAGCATGATAAGTTTGATAGCTTTTGGTCAGGCCCTTTTGTTATAATAGCCTATAAGGAGAACAATGCTTTTCAATTGTCCACAATTGAAGGGGAAGAATTTTAGATTCCAGTTAATGGAATACACCTCAAGCTTTGCTCTGAGGGTTAGGTTTGTTTCAGTTTTTTCATAATTCAATAAGTGTTGTCCAAGCACTAGGTCCTTAGGTTGCATTGAGTCTAGTTTAAATGCATTTTCATTTTCAATAAGGTTGCATTCATGGTTCAGTCTTCCTAAATTCTATTTCCCTAGGATAAGTCTACAGGTCATGTCTAGCAGGCAGACATCCAGCAGAAGTCACCAAAATTGTTACTTAAAAATCCAGCATACAATACAACGAGCATTAATAGGAAAAGGTTGCATTTGTTTGTCTAATTAACACTACCTTGCAAGTTTTGTTAGTTTACATGTCATTATTGCAATCATTCTAGATGTCATTATTGTACTCTAAGTATTGATCAAGCATTACAAAACTCAAAAAAATTTTATCAATGATCATTACATTGTGCATTCATACTGAATGTAGAATACAAATGTCCTTTCTTGTTTCATATTTCAATTCAATATTAAGAATACATTGTAGAATTGAAAAGAAGAAAGATTGAAGTATGGAATAGGGGTCCCATGTATTGCCTTGTCTTGTCTTTAAATTTGCTAGTTGTTTGCTAAGTCTACATTTAGATCTTCATCTTTAGGTCTTAATCTACATCCAAGTCTTCATCTTCTAGGTCTCCATCTACATCTAAGTCTTCTATGTTTCCATCTGCATTGAAAGAAAGAAGAAATGATTAGATCCTGATGGATCTAAGCAATACATGTGAATCAAATAACATACTGTAGCAATCAAGTTTTCAATTCTGCATCAATCTGCAAAATTAAATGAAATAAGGAAATGTACAAGATTGCATTCAAAAGTTAAAAAATAAACTTGAACACTCAAGATAGAAGAGGAAAGAGCTACATGATCAGATCATAGTTTGTGAGTCAGCTAAGGAAGAGAACACATTCTTAAGACATGAACTTGATATCATTACATAGAAGACAAGAAAGACACTAAAAGAGCTAAAAATGGATATGGGATTGAGATCTAAAAATGCAGATCTAAAATTGCAACTTACAAAAGTGACATCTGAACTTGAAGATTATAGATTAAAGTTTTTATAACTTGAGAAGTACAATTGTATTATCAAAGGAGAACTCACACAAGCAAAGAAATATATTGAGAAGTTACATTCAAGTACATAAATTCTTGATGAACAGATCATGACACAAAGACCTAAAGGAGATAACACAAGAATCACTTACTGTGAAGGATAATCATCAAAGTAATCTAAAATGACTAAAGATCTTGAAGAAAAGAAAAACCTAGATCTAATAAAGAGTGAACCTATTCTAATTGAAGAACCTATTCAAACACTAGATCCAGTAAAGCAAGCACAAGATCAAATTGAATCACCTAGAAGGCAATTCAATGGAAAGTGTTTTGTATGAAATGAAGTTGGACATATGAAGAAGGAATGCATAGGTAAGTATTCTAAACCCTTTTCTAGTTATTGTTATAATTGGTCTAATTTTGGACATAGAGCTAGAGAATGTAGGAAACATAGATATGATAGTAGAATGCATGAAAGGACTAACATGAAATGAAGGAGATCAATGGAGACAAGAAATAGATCTATTGTGTGTTAAAAATACAACAACTTTGGACACATTGCTAGAGAGTGCATACTTGAGATCAACCAATTTAGAACTAGACACAGAACCCAAGTTTTGGCATGTAATGTTTGCAATAAGTTGGGACATACAACAAGATTTTTTAGATTCAATGAAAATAAAAGACCATAAGAGAGAAGATCACCAAATTCTAGAAGAAACAATAGAAGGAATGATCAGAATATGAACAGGAATCAAGTGGATGACATTAAGAAGACCTTTGTGAAAGAAAAGTTACCTACAAGCTCAAAGATTTAGGTTGAAAAGGAGAAGGATACATCAAAGGATAAGAAGATAGAAGATTCACATGGAGAAAAGAAGAAATAATCAGATCCTAATGAGAAATGCACCTTGAACTAAATAATATTACACCTTGTATGGGTAAGCATATCAGAATATCACTAAACCCTTGATTAGTTGAATGGAGTTCTGCGCAATTGGGTACACCTTGGAATAGACTGAAGAAAGCTATAGTTGACCATGTAGAAAATAATATTCACACATGTGACGGTGCTAAAGGATTGAAGGCTACTGGCTTAAGGAAACAATTTTTTTATATGTTTGAGCAATTAATGCAGATTTGAATTTTGGGTAAATATAAGAGTTTTCATCGATGGATTTACTCACCATTTGCACTTAGAAAGTTTGAGAGCACAAAGGATTTGAAGATTTCAAGTTTGGCTAAAGCAATTTTGAGCGTGTTATCACAAAACCCTAGAAGGAGAAGAGAAAGGTATTTATCACTCTTGCAAACTTAACCTAGTTACTAATTTTGGATATTGAGGCATTAAAATGAAAAATCAAGTAGTTGGAGATATTAAGAATGAACCTAGACATAATTTAAAGAAAAGAGCTATTAATCTATTTTTTAATGATCTGGTGGGAGCCTTCTCACAAATTCCTAGTGATGTACTATACGTAGAAAATACATGGACATACATACATTGCAAAATAGAAACAATGGGCTACAATGACATATATGAGGATATGGATAAAGTTTACAACCTACGTGATAGGACATACAGATAGGGTTTTGAACATTTAGGGAAGATTGACCTAATGAAGTAGATCTTTCATGTTGATTTTCACAATGAGAAATGGATAAGAATTATAATAAGTTCCATAATGATAATCTCTAGATTTGGGATTAACCTATAGAGATAATAGATGAAATTATCCATAATCTAACTGGTCTAAGCATGACTGGAATCAATCCTATATTAGAAAAACAAGTTAAGAAGCTTGTGGAAAAGAAGACATAGGAAGAGTATGATGGAAGTTGGCATGAGACTTCACTCAATAAATAAAACAAATATGATGTTATTGAGAAAGATCTTAGGTTATAATATGGTTTACACCTCAAGATCTAATTCTATTTCTGTGAGCTTTGTTCATGCAACCTATAAGATAGTGATTGATAGGGAAGATGTAAATCTTTGTGAGATATTCAAGAATCAACTGACTAATAATATTAAGATGATCAAACAAGATAAGTATACATCTTTTAGAGTTGGATCATACCTTTTATATTTATTTTTCTTGCTTACCAAAACATTTCCTATAATGCCTACATCTGAATGTGATTCAAATAGATGCACAATGGATACACTTAGCAACTATGATAGAAGGAAGCATAAGGAGAGAATTGAAAGTGACATTACTAGAATGATATAATAATTTTAGAATCAGATGAAACATAGATTTAGAGGTTCACCCTCTATATCCGACAAGTATAAAGATGAAATTTGCATCATGGACGAGACTAATAACACATGTTTAGAGATAGTTGAGCCTAGAATTCACTTTATCAAACCTTCAGAGTATGAAGTTTAAAATGATTTTTTGGAAGAATGGATTGATATTTTATTAAAATTAGAAAAAGATGAAGACAGTCCTAGATGGGGGACTTGTAAAGAAAGTTTTAATGAAACCAAAGGGAAAGAATAACATTCTACAGTAAAGAAGAATATATATAAAATCATGGATAAGATAGATAAAGAGGCAAAAATGTCTAAGGAAGAATGGAAACACACAAAGCATTCTATGAATTTAATGAGTGAAGGAGGATCAAATGTAATATCCATTGAACCTATTACAATAGAAGTTCCTTCACAATTGTCAACACCAAAAATACCATTACCAAAAACAAGTACATCATATGTAGAAATAATTCATGTGAAACCAAGAGCATTATCATCACTAGTCACAAGGAGATCAACAAGAACATCTCCTGCATCTAAAGGAGTGGAATTGAAAATAGAACTATTTGTTACATCTCCCAATAGACCTAAAAGACAAAAGGATATGGTGCATAAACCTAAAAAAAAGAAGCCTAAGGTAACTTACACTAAGGAATCAGATGAAGAATTAGAAGAAGAGGTAGAGAAAACTGAACAGAAGATTGGACAAGGAAAAGAAGATAAGAATAAGGATAATGTCATTGAACACAACACACCTTCTACTAGCACAAGGAAAGGTTGGAAAATTGACCTTGGGAAACTGAACAATAGAATAATGAAATAAGGTACATTTATTAGTTAAAATTATTTGATAGATATGACTTTAATCAGAAGATAGATTTAGAAATTACAATATTGACTTATCTTTTGGAGTATAAAGAGAACTTATAGAAATTCAGGGTAGCATACCTAAAGAACTCTATGAAAGATTAGAAGTGAGGAAGGATAGAGAAAAGGAAGAGAATTTGAAGTTAAGAAATGGTGTAGTAAGAAAACTTAGTCCAAATATCACAGAAGAAAAATTAAAGAAAGTACTTAGCATCATTGATAATTTCCTAAGGAGCAAGAAAAGAATGAATTTTTTCATGTTGGGAAAATAAATTGAAATTACCATAGAGACTGAACAAATAGTGAAAGATGCATTGAAGAAGTTGGTTGAAGCTTCAATTCAAGTTCATACAAAGGATGATCATCGAAGTGCAAGAAAATGACCAGATTTGATTATTGAAGGAGTTGGGATTACACTAGACCCCATCAATGATAAAGAGGACCCATTTAAAGATCAAACACATGATTTTGGCAATTTGGGTGAGGATATGCAAATCAATGAACCTAAACCAGTAGGAAGAGAAGAGTAAAGAGAAAGAAAGTACTCAGCGAGGTGAGATACATAAAAAATCAGCTACAAAGACCACTTAGGCACTTCAAGCACCCTCTACCACACATCCCACAATACAAAAAGAGTTAGAGACAAAAGATAAGAATGCATAACAAAAGAAGGAAGAAATAGAGAAAACAAAACAAATTATTCCAGCACAAACAAAAAAAGGAAAAGAAAAAGTGGAAACATCTTCATCACATGATGATCTTACATATTTACTCAAAGGAATGATAGATCCATTAAAGTATATGCAATTGTCAGCACTTTCATTTTCAAAAGGTATTGAGGAAAGAAAAAGAAAAATAGAATTAGCAGAAAAATGTGTAGATCTAGCACTTGATAGGCTACAAAAAAATTACCATATCAAATTCAATTTGTTGAGCACGAGGAGAAGAAGCTAGAAAAAATTATTGAAGAATTTGATGCACAATTTTCTTCATTAAAAGAAACAATAAATATTATAGTTCAAACATAGTATGAGTCATAACTATTCATCAAGATAAAAGAGAACATCAATAAAAACTTGGAACACTTAGATAAGTGCATAAAGGATATAAGATCCATAATTTTAGAAGGGAAATATATTTTTGTTGAGTGTGCAAGGGAACACAAACACATTTTTATTACAATAGATACCATAGTAGGAAAAGAAAAGGAAATAGATGACATGGTTGAAAACATAAAGATAAATGAGGTAAGGATAATTAATGAGGAAAATAAGATAAACCAAGAACATGAAGATTTGACTACTCTCCATGAAAACAAGGACGTGCTATTAAAAATATTTAGCCTATTTAGGGGCCAATTATCCACAAAAATTGATCTATTGCAGAAAGAACTTGATGATTTGATAGTAGCAAGAGATTTTTTTGAGAAATTTACATTTACAAATCTAATAGGAGTAAAAGTGACAGCTTATGGATTGTGAAGGGTTAGCAATGAAGAACTCTTGGGACACAAAATTGGCTAATTTGAAGACCAAATTTGTGGATTGTATGTAGCTTATGGGACTCATTCAGCCACCTCCAAAAATCTCATAGCTATGAAGGATACAAATGAAGGTAAGAAGCAAAATTTTGACATGTATATAGACTTTTTACCCTACCTTTGTCATTCATGTCAAAGGGGGAGAAGAAAAAAATTGCATAAGGAAATGTATAGGATTATAAATAAAGGATTACAATATGTTTATGATGTTAAACATTTAGATGAACCATAAATTTTTCACATAAAGTTTTCAAAGGCCAATTTTGAAGATTTTGTAACGATGTATACTTTGATAATTTTTCATATGTTACCATCAATGCCAAAGGGGGAGATTGTTGGCAATTTGTCTAAGAGGATATGATAGGGTTTTTATTAATGGAAAAATAGAAATATTTTAGACAAATATAATCTTCTATGAAGAAAGTATAGTTATAGCTAAAGTTTGGATAATGAATACTTAGAAAATTATCTAAGGCAATGGCAATTTATTATGAGTAGGTACAAAGATATATTCAATGAGGTTTACGGTTGATAGTTGGACCTTATAAATCTTTAATATAGATAGTATGGACATCATTGGTTATGTGTACAATTTTTATAAAGAGGATATTATGTTTTGGTTATGTTTATTGAGGATTTCCTAAGAGTTCCTGTATATCGTAGAAATAGGGCAAGTTAGATCATATTGAGTTTTTGGCTAACAAGTTACTTTTTATTGTAAAATTAATTTATGGATTAGTTTGGGATGACATCCTAGATGTCCATCCTAACACGAAAAAATGAGATATTAAATTTTTGGTAACATATAATTAAGTTAAAGGTCTACTAAACAAAGTGAAAGGTATAAAAGGAAGGAAAATCGGTTAAGTGAGGTTGACGATTATATTGTAATGATTTGATTGACATATGTGAACTTTGTATGATATATATAGATGAGAATATTATTATCAGAGTAGAGAAGGATAGTTATATGTTTGATTTTATGCGAGCACCTACAAGGACTAATTAGATATTGAAGATATCAACAGTAGTCAAAGTTTTGTATTTAGAACTGCTAAGTTGTATATGTATTGTATGTGCAGTGAGCACCTTCTATAACTAGTGAGATTCAATTTTGTATTGTATAATTGAGTCCTCATAGGGTCAAAGGCTTTTAATAGGTTTAGTCCTCTCACAAGGACATATACACTATATAGATGTAATAGCTCCCCATAGGATCAATATCTTTCACAAGATACTTTTGATTAGTGGATCATTTTGCGGGTACCATCCCTAATGTGATTTTCCCTTGACCAAGGTTTCCCTAGTTAAAAAAAAATGGTTTTATGTGTTTCATTATGTTAAGCTTTATTTTTATTTTCAATACTTTACTCTATGCTACTATAAAAGTGGTAAATGATATCCATAGTTGGGTAGAAAGTTGTTTAAGCTGTATAAATGATTTAGCCCCCCTCTCAATTATACCAAGGGATCTTTACTTTCTAACACTATTTACTAGAACCTTTCAAGATAAATTATTGCAATGGTATTATTATTTGCCTCCTTATTCTATTGATTCTTTTCAAAATATTTCTAATACTTTTATTCAACAGTTTCAAAATAATATTGGTCCTAAGATTTCTATGATTGATTTGATGCATTGTTAACAAGGTGTTAAAGAAAAAGTGACTGATTTTATTAGTTGATTTAAGCACTTTGATGCTCATATTTCTTATCATATGCCTGATGTGGATATACAACATGTTTTCATATTTTATCTGCAAAAGGACATTAGGGATAGGATATTATTTTCACAATTCTTCTCTTTTACTCAATTATGTGTAGTGCTTCATAATTATTAGCTTCAAGTGAGTCGGTTTGAGAGAACTCCTCCAATATATTTGGTTGATAAGAATTATGCCACATTTCATTAAATTTTTTATAAGCCTAAGAGCTTCATTAAAATAAATAATTCATCAAATCATGTTGATGAGAAAGTGGTAGCAACATCCAAAAGTGTAGCTCCTTTATCATCTATTTTTATACCTTCTTGTAGTTTTACATCTCTTTTTGAATATTTTCATAATGTGATGTTGAAGTTAATTAATGCTAATGTGATACAAATTCACCCCATTAAACTAATTGACACATCCAAACATTTTATTAAGTCCTCTGATCACAAGATTTTTGTTAATACCATGATCAACCTAACCATGATACTAAAAAATATTTTCATTTAAAATATGTTATTCAAGACCTCATTAATTATAATGCTATATCTATTGAGGGTTTTAATGATCAAGGAAACAAATCTATAGAAATTCCCAACCAGAACTTGAAAATTTATATCATTCCTTTTCCTTCTCATTTGACCAATGTAGTTGAATCTACTCAGTCTTTACCTTCTTCTTCCTCCCATGTTGTTGACTATTATGTTGAGTGTACTAAAGAACATAATTTTGTCAACCTTATTGATTAGTATGAATCTAAACCCAAACTTGAACCTAAGATTTGCATTATATTTGATCCAAAAGAGACTATTAAATCACCTGATGGTCCTCTTTACATTGTATCAATGGTTAATGGTATTATTTCTTGTGGTGTCCTAATATATATCACTTGTATGTTGAATGTTATAACTAGAGAAAATATTTACACTAGATAGTTGAAATGTTATTTCGATGATACATCTGATGTTATGATCCAAAATTGTAATGGTTTCACCTATCCTACTCATTATTCCATTACTTTTCCCATAGAAGTTGGTGGTAAAACTCTATATGTCACCTTCATTTTCATCCCACTTTTGATCAATTTCAAGTTAGGTTTGGTCTTTCTTGGCTCACATCCATGAAAGCTATAGTCTCTTCTATTCACAAGTGTCTGAATTTTCCTCATGGAAATAGTTATGATTAATCATAGTCTCTGTTAGCCCTTATCACCTCAAAAACATGTTGATATTTATTTATTTTTTTCCTTATATGCCTTAACCAACTCAACCTTTTAAAGAAAAAATCTTTCAATCCTATCGAAAACTAAAAAATAAAAAAAATTGTGAGCTTAGAAATCCTAAGGATATTCCATCTCCTTTTCCTAGACATGGAATTATTCCTACACCTTCTACACCTCCTTTATATACTTCCATTTTGTTGGTTCCTAGATAGGATTTTACACTCCATGAGATACCAATATGCCTATGACTGATATTAAGGATGGGTTAGTTCCAAATGTGGGAAATCTATAAGCAACTGGACTAACTATAGGGACAAGACTACCCTCTTCACTTCTGGCTCTACAAAACCAAGGTGGGTACACCTGATCCAATAGTTTTAACTCTGTCCCTTACTGAATATTGGATCTTACAAAAAATGATAGTGAGAAAGTACTAAATAACAACCTATTATTCATTGAATCTCCATCACTGGGTACTATAACTCATATAAAGTAAAATAAATGTAAAAGACTGGTCATGTTTCAATGTTTTCAGGATTACAAGATTTCAATCATTCCATACAAAGAGAAGATGGGAAAATATAGGCCAATGCCCTATCCATTGGGAAAAATATTAGAAGATAGAATGATTACAATAGTGTTTGAAAGATAACTGGTCTTGAAACATAAATACAAAATATTCCAAATGTTTCCTACTTGCAGAGAATCCCTAAATAGATTTAGTAAACATGCATCCCACTCAGAGCAATATTTAATCTAATCCTAGATCAGAACTCAAAGCTAAATACATACATATAAACCTCCAGAAAGACTTAAAAATTTACTGAATAAACTCATAGGAGAGGCAAAGACTTGAGATTTACATTAAGTGTAACCTTGAACGTTGCATACATCATACTCTGAATCAATAAGCTTGCAAAAAATAGCAGCAACAACCTGTTCTTCTTTTCTATTTCTTTGATAAAATGATACAAGATTTTAAAATCCTCGACTGAGTGTTAGGGTTTAAGAGTTTCTATATTTTTAACTCCTACACTCTCAATACCTAGAATGATCCTAAAAAATCCTTTATATACAAGGAAATGCAACAAGCTACCGATCATTCTAGGGTTACAAAATTTTGACCTAAAACCTTTATAACAACCTCCAAAGATTTACAATAAATACATTGATGGAGCAGATGAGATATTTTATAGAAGAGTCATCCTTCTTTATGCCTTCAATATTGTCCTCGGCTTCTTTCAGCAGATCTAATTTTCACTCCTCATTGTCCATCCTGTAATAAATGTTTTCATATATCTTACCAACCTTTATATGATTCAAAAATATCTATCTTTATTCTCTCTAGGAGGCTGGTGGAGTATTGACCTTTGAACATGTTCTCCATATTTGGCAATCCATAGTTATGCTTCAGAGAGTTTATGTTAAGATTCCTAAAATCTACACATAACCTGATATCACCATTTTTCTTTCTAATAGGCACCAAATTTGAAACCCAAGTGGAATGTCTAATAGGCTTGATTATCTTGGCATCCATCATCTTTTTGAGTTCACCTTGCATTTTAGGGGCTAGGGTAGGGTTAACAAGTCTCAACTTCTATCTAAAAGGCTTTGTCCCCTCTTTGAGTGGAATCTAATTTTGAAAAAGGTCCTCTCTATAAGCTTTGAGATCTTCATAAGACCAAGAAAAAACATGCCTAAATTTTCTGAGAAGATCGATCAAATTTTTTCTATTTCTTGGGGAGAGAGACTTGCCTATATAAACCTTCTTGGGGGCTATCCTTGTGCCTAAGTTTACTTCTTCAAGCTCATTGATTTTGTCAGTACTGGTAGAGAAAGCCTTATCTTTATTGTCAAATTCCCTTTCAAGAGCAACTAATCCTTTAGGAACTCTATTTGATTTTAATTGCAAAACCTCTTTCCAAAAAATGACATCCCTACCATTCACTATATCCACATAAGTACTAAAATCCATTTCTTTATCACCAAAATGGGATTCACATTGGAGTAACCTTAATATGTCTTGGTCATCAGAGAAAACCTGCCAATTATCTATATTGTCAGGGATGGAAGGCCTAGCTTGTACCTCTATACTTGATATATATGCAAATGTAATATCCTCTGGTCTAAGAGCTATATTAGCTAACAAATCTGCCATTCTATTTTGACCTCTTTCCATCCAACAGATATTAAAAGCACTAAAGCTTTCAATCTCATCCCATACTGCATTCCTATACTACTTTAATTTCTGATTTTTAGAAGCATACTTTGATCTAATTTGGGACACAACTAACTCAGAGTCGCCTACTACTTTCAAACATTTTATGCCATGCCTTGATGCCAATCTCAGACCTATTAATATAGCCTCATACTCTACAACATTATTTGTGCATGAGAATAACAAGGTAAAGGAGAATTTGAAAGTTTTACCATTTGGAGATACAAGCAATATTCCAGCTCTGGACCCCTCCTTTGAGTTTGCTCCATCAAAATACATAGTCCAGAGACTATCAAGATCAATCCATCCCTGTTGGCTTTCTAATTCATGGGCAGGTTCAACACCTTCTTCTGCTTCCTTATCTTGGACTTTGAAGGCATTAATATCAGTGTCAAGGAAATAATTCATGGTATCCTCTTCCTCTTCTTCAATCATATGTGGAGTTTTATATTCCCTAGTAATCTTGATATTATGTCCCTCTAAATTGAAAGTGGAAAATGACAAGTCACACTGTATGCTGCCTCCCATAGAAGCACTCCACTTTCTTGATAATAACATCCCATATTGGGGTGGAATATCAACTACCAAGACACTCATGGTTAACTATTTGTTAGGATATGCAACTAGTTTGTAAGGCAAAGTCTTAATAGTACACACAACTAGTACTTCCCTTGAATCCATAGCTTGACACCTTCCATGGGGTGTGTCCACCTTTAATCCTAATGACTTCATGACCTCAGTAGGTATAACAGTATTTGATGCTCCAGAATCAATCATACAATTTTTTAGCAACTTTCCATTTATCTGCAGAGTTAAGAAGAAAGGATTAACTATCCCTGCTGTAGTGCTAACAACATTTGTATCCAAATAGATTTGAGGAATTTTAGAGATAATCTCCTCATTATAATTTCCATCTTCATCATTCATAGTTTCTATTTGTTTCTCATGTCTCTCTATTTTCTGAGGGTCCACAGATACCACACCATTTACCCAATTTAGGGCCTTTTCCTTATGCTCTTCTATCCTCATCATTTCTAGAAATGGAACCTTGACATTAATTTGTGACAACAGTTTAATCATATCAATTAGAACATATTTTGGATCAGAAACATCTAGCTTTAGATTTGCAATCTCTTTTTCAGTGTCTTGAATAGATATATCTGCAGGTTTCTTAATTTGGATTTCACTTTCTTTCTGCGAAGCTGGAACATCATCAGTAGTGGGCTTATATTTCACCTTATAAACAATATTAGGTTTATTGTTTTTCTTTATTTTGACCTTGTCAATAGGAATAGCATCCTTAATCTTGTCCTGTGATGTTTTTACATCTTTGTCTGTTTTCTTGATAAAAATTCCAGCAGGCTTCTGACCTGAATCACCAACAACTCTATTTCTCAAGTTATAATTTTCTTTTTCCTGAGTAACCATATTGGTTGTTATCAAGGCAATCTCCTTATTAGAAGGCCTTCTTAAATTAGTTGTTTCTTCACTCTTTTGAACATTACACTGGACAGGATCTATTTCAACATCTTCATCATCTAAAAAAACTTGCTGATGATATGATTCAATTTTGGTTTGGGAATTGAAAACATCCTAATTTTCATCCTCTTCAATAGAGTCCACCTCATCCCAAACATGGGAAGAAATCATCCCACATCCCCGGTCATCATAAGGCTATTCCTAATTGTATTCTTGCTCTCCTTGGGAAGAGACACTCTAGGATATGGCACAATAATTAGGATCATGTGGTGACTGACAAGCAATACACCATGGGACCTCCTCCACCACATTCATTGAGTTTCTTTGCAATGGATCAGGGGTCCTATCATTTGGCTTATCCCTTCTCTCAGGAAGAAAAGGCTTCCCATCTTTCCATTGAGTATTATAGGGGTAATTTTGCATTCTTGGTAATTTGTTGAAGTTGTTAAATGGAGGCTTATCTCCTCCTGTAGCTTTATTATTTCTATTTTCACCAGGCTTCAAATCTTTTATTCCTTTTAAAATCTTCTTTAGGCTTTCACCATCCTTAGGTTTAACACCTTGAGGTTTTCCCAAATCCTTTCTATTCAACAAAGGTGATTTGTTATCATCTCTTCTTCCCAACTTTCTTGAAATCCTCCAGTTACTCTCTATGTTCACAACCAGCTTTGTAAGCTTCAACAAGACTCCTTGTATTTTTTTCCCTCAAAAGGTAGCCCATCTTAGAGTCAAAAGATTTTAAATATGTGACAAGACACACTCTGTCATCCAATCTGATGACCTATAAGAGTTTATGCATAGCCTTTTGAAATCTAACATTAAACTCAACAACATCCTCATTGAAATTCTTCTTTATGTTATTGAATTCATTTAGCATAAAACCCTCATGTGTTTTATCACCATACTATTCCTTGAAACAATTCCTAAGCTGGTTCCATGAACCTATGCTACCATGTGGCAAAGCCCTAAACCAATCCCTTGAATCTTCTATTAGTGATTGTACAAATAATTTCATTATAACATCATCTGGCACAATATTATAATCATCAATCACATCAATAAATTTTTTTAGGTGCTCCTCACAAGTAACAACATTTCTTTTAGTGAATTTAGGAAGTTTCTTCCTGATTTCTTCAGGGATAGGGTTAGGATACCCAGGGATGCAAGTAAAAACCAATTGTTTACATCTTTCATGTACAACCCCTATGTTAAAAATACCAGCACCCTAAGATGTGGATGCATTAGTATTTGTAATGGCAAGGATTTTAAGTCCACCTGGTGGGGGAACATTTTCTGTTTGAGTTACTAAATTTTTGGGTCTTGCAGACCTCCTAAGAAAATCAATCTTCATTTTCATTTCTACTATCACAACTTCTAATTCTGCCTTTTCAAGTTCCTTAGCTAGCAACTCATGTTCCCTCTTGGACTTTTCAAGGTCTACCTCCAATCTTTGAGTGGAATCTATGGGAAGTTTTGGGACTTGAGGCTCTTTAATTGAAATGCCCACTGCCTTCTACTTTCCCTTATCCTTCGGATCCCTTGCTTCAAATATATGATGGACAACAAGAAGTTCACTTGTTTGTTTAGAAATGGGGACATAATTTATAGCTTCTAAATTTAATAGCTACCTTCTTAATTCATCAGCCCTTATCATGGCATGTCTGACCTTTTCTTCCTTTTCATTCTCTCTCTTCTACCTAATGGCTACTTGCTCATGAATTCTTCTTTCCAATTCATATACTTCCTCAAATATCTCCTCAGAATCAGGTAAAGTTGTTTCAGATTCAACTTGTTGTGCTTGAAGTTCTTCTTGTTGATCCTGAGACTCATGGAGGCCTTGGGGCAATGATGAACCAAGGGTGAAAGGGGGAACAAAGTCTTTCCCACCCCTACTTTTACTTCTAGACCTTCTCTCCCCCCCATGGCATCTATTTGGGACTATTTCCTATTGTGGGGTAATCTTTCACCCTCTCTCTCTGTAGGGGAATAATAATCCTCATACTGGTTTAAGCCTAGATCAACTACCTCCTCATATTTCAAGGAATTTCCTTCCTGGCCAGGAGGAGCAAGACCCTCCTGTCTTGAGTTTCCCTTTTGTTTCTAGGTAAGAGACATGTCACTAACACTTTTTTCACTCCTATGCTAGCTTCATCTTGATGTGACAGGAAGCTCACCCTGCAAACTTTCCTCTGGGTGTTCCTTCCTCCAAGACCTTGTATTTTTATAACTCATGGTAATATAGTGATATTAATTAAAACACTAGCACAAAGATGTTTAGAGTCACCACCCAAGCTATATGGGATTATTCTTATGATTTTATAAATTAGGAAGGGTAGGCAAAAGAAAGGAATCAACTCTGTAATTAAAGGTAACCAACTGGTTTTGACAATAAGCAGGCCAGGAATAAAGCTCAACTTGTACCTATGTTATTGTATAAAAATGTTTACAACTTAGAGATATCCACTATTTTGAAAATAGGCAGGTCAGGAGTCCAGCTCAACTTTTACCCTGCACTATTTGCTCTTGATCACAATCTCCACTCCCCAGCAGAGTCGCCATTTTGTTGGTTCCTGGATAGGATTTTACACTCCATGAGATACCACTATGCCTATGACTAATATTAAGGATGGGTTAGTTCCAAATGTGAGAAATCTATAGGCAACTGGACCAACTATAGGGACAAGACTACCCTCTTCACTTCTAGCTCTGCAAAACCAAGGTGAGTGCACCTGATCCAATAGATATAACTCTATTCCTTACTCAATACTGGATCTTACAATAAATGATAGTGAGAAAGTACTAAATAAAAACCTATTATTCATTGACTCTCCATCACTAGGTAGAATAACTGATAAATGTAAATAAAACTAAAATAACTGGTAATGATTCAATGTTTTCAGGATTACAAGATTTCAATCATTCCATACAAAGAAAAGATGGGAAAATATAGGTCAGTGCCCTATCCATTGGGCAAAATATCAGAAGATAGAATGAATACAACAGTGTTTGAAAGATAACTGGTCTTGAAACATAAATACAAAATATTCCAAATCTTTCCTACTTGCAGAGCATCCCTAAATAGATTTAGTAAACATGCATCCCACTCAGAGCAATATTTAATCTAATCCTAGATCAGAACTCAGAGCTAAATACATACATATAAACCTCCAGAAAGACTTAAAGATTTACTAAATAAATTCACAAGAGAGGCAAAGACTTGAGATTTTCATTAAGTGTAACCTTGAACATTGCATACATCATACTCTGAATCAATAAGCTTGCAAAAAATAGCAGCAGCAACCTGTACTTCTTTTCTATTTCTTTGATAAAATGATACAAGATTTTACAATCCTCGACTAAGGGTTAGGGTTTCAAAGTTTCTATCTTTTTAACTCCTAGACTCTCAATACCTAGAATGATCTTGAAAAATCCTTTATATACAAGGAAATGCAACAAGCTACCAATCATTCTAGGGTTACAAAATTTTGACCTAAAACTTTTACAAAAACCTCCAAAGATTTACAATAAATACATTGATGGAGTAGATGAGATATTTTATAGAAGAGTCATCTTGCTTTATGCCTTCAATATTGTCCTCAGCTTCTTTCAGCGGATCTGATTTTTACTCCTCATTGTCCATCCTATAATAAATGTTTTCATATATCTTACCAACCTTTATATGATTCAAAAATATCTATCTTTATTCACTCTAGGAGGCTAGTGGAGTATTGACCTTTTGAACATGAGGTATGTACTGATACCTCCACCTATCATACACCTCCTTGCCTGGGAACTCAAAATTGGCAAACTCAGTCTTCTTACTTGATAACTGGTCCCATTCATTTTCAATCTGAGTAACCTTATGTTGAATATTGTCAAACATTGATTTAGCATTCATTATCAACTTGATAACACTGCTAATAGAAAAAGTGTTATTTAGGACACTAGTCACCCTTTCTGACAAAAGTGCATCCATCTCTTCTCTCCATTGATAGGCTTCTTTAAATTTTCCCTTATCTGTAAAAATGGTGGGCACTAGCTCATAGTTTGAAAGCATCAACTCAGCTTTCAGCATACTCGATCTTCTAATAAAATTATCCAAAATGATGCCATACTGTACCATTTTCTTTACAACCTAATGTAGTGGCTTAATCACTGGATCAGGGTCTTCTTGTCCTTTTGACAGCATACAAAATAAATTTACATTAGGAGACCTTTCAATCCATTTCTTAAAAATTGGTGACATTTCAGTTTTCTCCTTATTCAAAATTTCAAATAATGAATATAATTTACTGGCATGACTATGGAAAATGGAGGGCTTCAAATCAATAGCAAACTGAATTATTGCATTTGTTATTTTTTCCTCATACTTTTGGTTTGCTAAACTATGGCCTTTATATTTTCATCTTTTTCTCTCTCAAGTTGCACTCTTATCTCCCTCAATTTATTTGTTTCTTCTGTCAGTCTTTGCTTCTCCCAGCTAACCCTTGCATCCACATTTGGCTCTGGATAAGGGGATGGTGGTAGCTCAATTATTGGTCTTGAAGATGAAACCACTGCAGGCTTATCAAAAATCACCAACTAAGGAGACCTATGATCTAAGGGCCCTAACAACTGTGCAATCAATTTGTCCTTCTGAATTAGCTCAACCTTGAGCTCATTGTAAGATTTAAGGACTATTTCAAATTTGAGCCTAAGCTCTTCTTTCTCTCTGGCATCCTTCTCTGCTACCTTAACATTAAATTTGGCAGTTTCCAAGATCAAACTTGATGCCTCTACACTAGAAGTTCATCCCACCCTTTGCACTAATAAACTACATGTATACCCTATAGAGAGAGCCTCTTTTCTTCCTCTATCTTCTTCCCTCTTTAAGGACCACATTACCAAGACTGCATGATCATCAGAAAAGATAATTCCCCTAGAAGCTTTTTTGGCCTACTCTGCTGTAGCAAGAGTTTTTACCTTACTCTTTCTAATATGATCAAAGACAATTGCATCAGCATTGTCCCACTCTAGTAGAATCAGCACCCCTGTAGTATGAACCATGGCCCTTCCCTCCTCAAGAGTAATATTTTCAAACTATTTGGCCATCTTTGCCTTGGTTTCATTTTCAATTTCTGCTATGTCTTTATCAGGATGCTCTTCCTTTTTCTTTTCACAAATCTCCTTGTATTGGTTTATTTTCATTCTCCATAAGAATTGGGAAAATGCCCTAGTTTTAACAAACTTATCATTAGCAAGGAAAGAATCACTAGCTTGTTTCAAAATAGGGTCCACTTGTTTACCCTCAAATTCATCAACAGTAAGGTCCATGGCCACCTCTTTAGGTGCCTCAAGCATCCCTTCTTGCAATTCATCACTGGAAACCAAGATGTCTCCCTCATTCCTCATTTGTATCAATTGTTCTACTACCCCATTTCATCTAACTGGATGGGGGACTAAGAAGGGGAATAAACCTCCTCCCCTAGCCTTACTTCTTCTTGTTTCTACCTCTTAGGAGAGGGTCCCTGCATTGCTGGATCATCCATGGGCCTTTTCCCTTTAGAAGTAGAGGGAAAATATTCACCCCTTTATTGCGGTGGTACAAGGACATTGTAACCACTCCTCTTCTACACTGTGTAAACTCCCTTTGGAGTCAACTTCATGTATCTAGGCTGGCTCAAAATTTATTTAGCCAATTCAGGGTCTATCCTACTTACTGCAGCCTTCTTCTCATTTATAGCATGCATGATGCCTTCAAAATGCTCTACAAGGGCATCCACTTTCCTAGCCCATGGTTCAAAACCTTTCAATGGGTTATAGACCTTATCAAAATTTCTTATAAGTCTACAATCTTCTTGTAGAAAACCCATTTTTCTTTCTTAACCTCTTGAGTTTGAAGGTCAAACTCATTTCTTACTATGTCCTCAGGGAAGTTGAACTGATGCTCTATAAGAGCACACCTAATCTTATCTTTGAACATTCCTGAAAGAAAACCCTCTATGTCTGCACACCTCACCACTGCTTTGGACATTTTGTAGGGCTGCAAGACCTTATTTAAATGCACCCATCCTCCTTTAGTAATCACATATTGGTGTGCAATAGTTATGTCCGGGAAGAAAGTTCCCCTTCCCATACCAATGAGAGTAGACTCCTACAAGTCACCAATTTGTCTCAAAATCTCTGCATATCCCAACTTCAATGGGACCTGATAAGGTAAAATATAAGGTGGTACCTTGCAACCATACACTCTAAAAATTGTGGAAACTAGATATAAAATTATATCCCAAAATTGTGGACAATAGTGATGTCCTGACAGTATTCCTTTGGCCTGATCAGTCTCAATAACTCCATTGGGATTCTAGGATTGTCAAAGAATAAAAAAGTTCTAAGTTTGGAAGCAAAATCCCTGTCAAAGGAAATATAGCTAGCATCCATCCTGTCCCATGATAGAGTTGTGGTCCACAGCTGGACTGGGAGGGTTTCTCCCTTTCTCTCTTTCACAATATTTATTGCTGAGCTGAAGAACTACTCACCTTTGTATAGGAACATGTGTATAAGCATAGAATACCATCCAAATGGCCTAGTAACCCTCATGTTCTTAATTCCCTAAAATCCCTCATGGATCAAATCAGCAAGATGAGATGCAAAATCAAAAATTAGTTCCAGCTGGGGGTGCAGTGTTTGTACCATCATGAACATGTATGGGACTGGCATGTGAGTTGCCTCATCATGCCCTAGAATTAGAGTGATAGAATTATAAAATTATTTTTCTCTTTTACTAAACAAATCTAGCCTAAATGGCTCTAGGGTGCTTGCACTTATAACACACATTGATCTAATTTTATCAATGAATTCCCTTAGAGGCCCTGCTCTCAAAATATCCTTTTGCACCTCATATATCTCTATAAACTCTTTAAAATCTATCTTTTCCAACCCAACAGAAGAGTCATTCAATGAAAAAACCTCCCTAATCTCATCCTCTGTAATGCTAATTAGGTTCTTTCCATTGACATCCTTGACACACCTTGTCACAGGATCATAGCACTTGCAATTTGAATCAATAACTTAGCATCCATGAAAACACTAGGGCATATTAACCTCCCAACATCAAATTTCCATATGTTACTGAGGGGGGCACAAGAATTTCTTTGTGAATAAGCTACCTTGAATAAAATAAGACCATTATGCTTCTCTCCCACCCTGGCATCTCGCATCCAATTGCCTCTATCATGGAGCACCTCAGCCACTGAGTCCCTAGGGTTTCTTGGGACAAGTTCTTTCATCCTTGCTACACCATTATCAGAATGTGGGAGTAATTGCATCAAATCTTCAAAAACCCCCCTCTTACTATACTCTGTTTAACCAGACAAATTCCTCTTTGGCGGCATTTTGAAATTAGGACTTTCACAAAATAATATATGAATACTTCAAGAAAACCCTAAATGCTATCAACTAGCACATAGAAAATTCCTTGCAATACCTTCATAGACTTGAAAAAACTTTAAACTCAGAAAAGAAACCTACTAGATGCCTACAAATTCTTTGCTTAAAATTGCTCCTTGAGGAAATCCAGATCACCAGAAGGTTTATGAGAGTAGTAAAGAGAAACAAAATTTGAATTTTGATATATAATGTTGCCAACTGCTTATAGTCCATTCACACATAGCTCAATAAATCTACCATTACTGAAAGTTGGTGGCCTCAGTGTTCACAGGACGTGAAAAATGTCATAGAGCAAAATTTGAATTCAAACCATAGATCTACTTCCTTTTCTGGTGCATCAGATGGTTGACAAGTCTTAACAGCAAAACCTTCATCTCGATCTGAGTGGACAGGTGTCACCCTATCGCTAAAGTGCAAGCATAAAACTCAAGCATCTCCACCCAGCGGTGTAATGAAAGCCGCAAGATCCTCATGAACCTGTGAGCTCTTTATCTCCTTTAAAAAACTACGGCCCCACTGACAACATCCCTATCACGATCTAGCTCATCTAATGAAAATGTGACATCTCAGCACAACTAACACTTCTACATGATAGGAAATTTGGACCCACCAAGCGATCCACATCTCTAAGATCAACGGCTGTCGCTATACCGCTGACCTTAAACATTAAGCATTTTATCATAGCGGTATAATGACAACCACAAGATCATGTTGCACTTTAACCACCCAAGAAACATGGCCCTACATGACACATCACTATACTTTCGTCAAATCAAAAGATTCCATGTTACAAAAACTGGCAAGTGGACCCCCTCTTTATCAGCACCCATAAATTTTGACAAATTCCATATCATAACTGACGTTGACTAATGAGAAACTACCATGTCAATCCAACCTAGCACCCTAAGGACCCACCTACCATCTCATTTACCTTTTCATCGAATGGTTGTCACTACACTGTGATGCTTAAATGGTTATCATCTTAGTCCAATGGTATAATGGAAACCATTGGATCAATCTGTCATTTATCTACCAGCAAACTTTGAGGACGGGCCCGCTAGGACAAGTGGTGCCTTGTTGCTAAATCACATGTCAGAACTTATGATAGCAAATAGTCTTGCAAAACAACAATAGCCACACAAATTAAAAGTCTGATACTTTGGAAAATCAAACGGAGACCTAGGCTTTGTGGAAAATATTAAAAAAGGGTCCTGATATCACAACCTAACCACTCAACACATGAGGTGATAAATAAAGGGGGGGAAAATAACACATTCTTATTTAGAAATTTTAGTGAGCCAAAAAGGTAATGCTAAAATATAACAAAATCACAGCTCAACTAGGGCTCTCGTTAAAACTTAGGGTTTTCTAGCATGAAGACTAACCCTCAGACCCTCAAATAGGATTATTTTCAAAAATATTAGCATGGAGCTGGACAAATTTATAATAGTGATAACACATTTTTCCTCTTGTATCCTATAAACATTCCATTTATGTCATCTCTCAACCTTGTGTGGTGTCTTTCATTCTTCCCCCTAAAGAAGAAAAGGATGCGATGTTGATTGATCCTAAACCAAATCAAATCTCAAGTAAAACCAAACATAACTATTGTGTTTGTGATCACCACCATAAACATTGTTCTAGAGCCTATGAGAATGCTTCCCAAAATAAATTTTCCCCTAAGGCATCTACTAATGCTTCGATTCCATTTGGCCAACGTATCGATAGCCCAAGGAGGAAGTTAATTTGAAAAAGATGAAATTGAACAAACATGATGATTCTTTTCACATCTTAGATTCTATTACAATTAATGTGGCTGAAGAAGATACTCTTGATGATGATAATTACAATGTTTTTAATGAAAGTGATGATATTCATCCTACTGATTTTGGTGATATGTATGAGTTTATTAATTTTAATCATGATTTACCAACTATGTTTTCAAAGCAATTATCTCTCAGTCCTAGTGATGAACAAAGTGACCCATATTTATAGCATGGTCCTTGTTTGGAATTGGCCATTTTTTCATCTTTTGTGCTTGATGTTACTCCTATTGTGTGTTGTCCACCTTCCCTAAACACTCCAAAATGAGATTGGGGGGGGGGGGTAGGTAATATTCTTGAATAGCTCCTCTTTTAAGGTGGGTTCTTTGTGTTTACTTGTTGTAATGTACTTCCCCTATGATGTGCTCCATGTTATATATTTTGTTTAGATTTATTTGGATGATCCTTATTGCTCAGTTGGCTCAAGGTGATAAATAAATTGACAAGTTGTGACATTGCTCTATTTGTATCTCACTTATTCTATTTTTTGTTACATGTTATGTCATGCATGTTCTATTATTTGTAAATGTTCCTTTGTGTTATTTGATTGGGGATGATGCAAATAGTAGCTACCTATTATTTTTTGTCTCCATGATGCTAGCCCAAAAATACTCTTCTTCATAACTCTCATGTGACATTCTTCCATTGTGCTTGTACTTTTTTTCCCTTTGGATAATGATGGCATTTAATTTTGATAACTCGTGTATTATCATATGATCATACTAACCCCAAAGTTAGTAGATCCCTTTTCATGGTCTCTTTTGTCATGTGTTCATTTCCCTTGATTTGTTCTTTTCTAGGGCATATCATAGTGGAAACATCTCTTGTGGGTGCACATATGATTCGTTAAAGATATTTCTCCTATTAAGACATTTTCAATTTATTTAACATGGGGGAATACACTTTTGTTTTTGTTTCACATTTTTCACACACACACAATGATTCAATGCAATTTTTTTTAGGTAGATGATTAAGGATACACTTCTTTCTGTATGTTCATCTTTTCATTATCATACCCCTATGCATTACTCAATGAATCACTTACAAAAGATAATGCTTGCCTGAAGGAAATGTCCTCCTTTCATAGATCCATTTGGAGATAATGCTTTCCTTAGGATTTATTTCTTATAAGGATCCATTAATGAAGACAATGTTTTCCTTAAGTATTGATCCCTTTATTTTGATCGGTTAACTAACATAATATAGATTGCTAGACTATCAATGCCACCTTTTACAGTGATGTTTTCTATTTGCATGATCCATAGTAAGGAAATACCTTCCTAGGATAGTGGTCATGCATCCTTTTCTCTCTTCTTCTCTTTCTTCCTAGTGATGCCTTTTTTATCTTAGTTTTGGATTTTATGAAGACTTAAATCACTTGGGGGCTTGATGTTTCTTTTTCTCCTTGACCTTGGTAAGATAATTCTTATGCATTAATCTACTTTACCTAGAGCATGAGCTTGCCTCATGCTCCCACTAAAGTGGGGGCTCAATATATCTATGTACAAGGAAATGTACCTTCATAGGATTAGTATTGAGCAATAAATGAAATAGAAACTAAATAAACCACAATATAGAAACTATTTAGCAAATGAAAGATCAATTGAGCATCCTATGGCTCTCTATCTAAGAGTGTTAATAGAAGCTCTCAGCAAGCTACCATTAATGACAGTCCTAGAATGAGGAATGATAAAGATTAAGCTAAAGCTAACAATTATATCAAATTGAATGCTAATTAAGCTCTTAAAATGTCTTTCTAGCTATAAAATGCAAGATGTTTGATGCAATTATAAGATGTGTGGTTATGAATTATGAGGATTTTGGTCTTCCTTTTATAGATTTTCCCAATGGTAGGGGGTGTAGTGTAGTTGATCATGATTAAGCTTTGGTTGAGTTTTTGGTTCCACCCTTTGAAGATAATGCAAAGTTTGTGTCCTCAAAGCTTGGAACAAGTAGACAAGATGAATGGACAAGATGCTCTTTCACTTTGAGTGATTGAGATTGAATTTGGCTTGATCCATGTGAATGCCTTCTCTCAAATCCTATTGGTTGATTGAATTTCCTCCCCTTTTGGGTTGTTGAGGGAAATTAGGATTTATTAATTGATTTAAATTCATTTGTTTAGCCATGTACCCCTTGAATGGGTTGAATTTGATTTAATCCATAACTATACAATTAATTGATTTAATTGCGCTTTGATTTGATTTAATTTGATTAAAATGCTCTCAATTTTGATTTATCTCGAATTAAGACTTGATTTTAATTTTGATTGGCTAATTATGCATTGTGATTCAGTTACTTTGATCCTATCCTTGATTTTCTTTGATTTTCTTTGATTTATCATTTTATTATCTTTGTCCATTTTTAGGTGATTACAAATGCCCCTCTTTGAGTTGACGTGTGAAGCATGTTGATTCAAAGAATACTCTAATCTTGCTTGATGATAGGTCCCAATTCATTGATGGTCAATCTTTGATGTTCAGTTGATGTCTTTCGATGGTTGATCCTTGATATCTGATGTTAGATTGATGTAAATTTCAATTGATTTAATACCATTGATGCAATTCTAATGATCATTCTAATATGATGTGGTTCTCTGATGGTCATTCTGATGCGATACCTAATTTAATGATTGATTTCGATGTGATGCCCCATTTGATTGAAGTACAAATATTTTTTTGATAAAATCTTTCGCTTTGATTTGATGATCGATCTCCTATTTCGATGATGATGTTGTTGATGTTAATTATTCGATGGTATGCCCCCTCAGAAATGAAATAAAATTTGATCGCTAATCGACTATGTTGATGTTGTTGGTTATTTCATGTTGATTTAGTTTAATTTTTAAATGAATTTTAATTTCATTTCTAATATTTATTGTCTTTTGTTTGATTACAAATGCCCCAGTTTTGGCTGATTTGATGACAAATTCAAATTTTTAGATCATTTTTAGTGAAATAGTTCTTTCTTAGGTCAAAGTTACCTCTATTTTAGGTCAAAAAGCTATATAAAGGGGTCAAATTCCCTTTTTCACTATTCATTTTCACTTTCACTTTTACTTTTACCTATTTGCCTCTTTTGACTTTTCACGATGTATATCCCCATCCGCAAGCATCAGTTTGAGAAATGCTGACGATATCAACGTCTTCCTACCTCTAGACCTCCGGTGAGTGCCTATGCCTCTTCATTTTTTTGTTTTATGCATTTAATTTCAAATTTTTGAAATTTTTCTAGGAAAAGTACCCTTTTATTCTCTTTTTTAATTGATTGCGCGCTTTTAACCAATTAACTAGCACTTTTTCCCTCGAAGTTGCACTTTTACAATTTTAGTGGGCACTTTTGTGATCCGGTTGTGCGCTTTTGCTCGCCAAACTTTTACCCTTTTTCACTTTTACATTGTTTAGGTGTGCTTCTGCTCTATTTTGCACTTTTAAGATATTAAATAGTGCTTCCGCTATGTTTTACTGCGCTTTCACCTTTTTTCCACTTTTAAACCATTCATGAGCGCTTTTACAAATTTACGCTTTTACACCCTGAAATAGCACTTTCACTCAGCAAAAATTTTCCAATTTTGTTAAGTCCACTTTTTTATTTTGTATGTCGTCGTCAATCAGCTGATAGGTTAAGTTCCCAAACTTGATGTCCTTAGCAAGTTGTATTAATCAATATGAGTCATTTATAGTTGGAATATCATTCGTCAATCTAGATTCAGATGATGGGTGATGATAAAATTTCCGTTCTATCTAAGTAGAAACACAAAATTTGATTGTGGTTTGATAGGTTTTTCATAAATTTTGATTGACTTAGGATGGTCCAATTAATTAGTGATTTTCATTTTGATGTGATTGTACTTGCTTCTTTTGTGGACTAATATTGGGTCATTACGTATCTATGGAGCTTATCCATTATCGTGGGGTATGATTGTTGATCTGAGTGTGGCAGATCGTCAGCACATTAGTCTTTGTGGTTTGTCTTTCCTCCTCTAACTTCCTCGATTCTGAGTGAATCGAAGCCTTATTAATGCTATGGTTGAGCGTTGGCACTTAGACCATAATACATTTCATCTTCTCATGGGAGAGATGACTATTACACCAGAGGACGTATATCGATTCTGCGGTTTCCTACTCGTGGAGAGATGGTTTATTATGATTATGTTTATGATGGATTAGCCTATTGATGAGTCTTTGGAGACCCTAATATTGGTGATGCTCACATTTAATGGGCTCAGTTTGTTGCGTTCCCTATTTTTCTAGTTGTTCTTGGTACTCTGATTGGAGGTTTCCTTCTTCCTGATAGGTGCGGGCATGGATTTGTTGTCAGCTGGGGTCCCATTCTTGAGGATTTGATGGTAGAGCCTTGTCGGTTCTATTGGGGTTCCTGTGTGTTAGCTCAGTTGTACCATGAGTTACACACTGTTGTTTATAGACATTCTACTACTTTGACTATGGGAGCTATCTTGTTACAGCTTTAGACATGGGAGCATATCCCAGTGACATGTCTTGTTACAGCACGAGATCATCAGCTAGGTTGGCCTTTTTCTTGGATGTACAATGGTATCATTATCCAGACCCATATGGGTAAGCTGGATTACTGGCAACACAAGATTGATGATATGGATACAATTGTCTGGAGGCCCTATCTTAGTTGTGAGGCTTGGCCAAAGGATGACTTTGAGCTATCTTATATGTTTTTTCCTTGCTAGATGATCAAACATTTTGCATTTGTTATAGAAAGATTCTACATTCGTAGAGTTTTGCGTTAGTATGAGTGCAGATAGTGTATGCATGTGTACAAGCAAAGAGATCATTATGGGGCCCCTCTGTTGATTTTGGCACTACTATGAGGGAGATTCAAGACCTTTTGTATTTCCTTGGTCTACGAGAGGACAGATTGTAGATGTGGGTATTACAGATGATTATGGTGCTTGGTTACATCGATACCCATTCATATTCTAGTGATTGTTGCTACTCTGATTCCTCCTAGGGATGTGGATTAGGTGAGGGGTCGATGGGTTGATAGAGTATTGCATCAGGTTGCTAGAGATCTAGCAGATAGGTCTAGGGTCAAGCGTCAAAGGTAGGTTGATGTGGATATTGCATAGGTATTACTTGATCAGGCTCAAGGTCCTCCTAGTCAGCAAGTTTAGCAGGTCATTCCTCCAGTTGTTCCTCAGGTTCAGGCAGCTTCTTCTTCTACTTCTGTTTCAGCTTCTATGCCTTTGTCTTCTTCACATCCATCATCTTCTCATTTTGTTCCATCTTTAGGTGATCTATCTTATTCTATGCCATCTACTTCTGTTCCTCCTCCTCAGTCTTTTGTAGCACAGACTCCTGCCCCAGCATCAGCATCAGATGTTGCATCTCTGCAGAATTGGATTTTGGTAGTACAGCAGTAGGTTTCTCAATTGAGCTTGATGATGCAGACTTTCATGGCTGCTATGAGTCAGCATGGTTTATAGGCCAGTTCTAGTCAGCCTCCAGATAGTGCTCCTGGTCCTAATGGTCCCGATGACTTTATCAGCTGATCTATGCCCTGAGATATTTTAGTTGTTTCATTTGCACTTTGATGATATATGATATATGATATTTGCACTTTTATGACTCTTGTTTGTTAATTTTTTATCGATTGATGTTGGTTATGTTGATATTTTGATAGTTGATGAACATTGATATTTAGATATTCCTTTGATGATCATTCATTTAGACTTTGATATCTTGTTGATTTCGTGATGATGGTACCATGGACTCTGATACTCTCTTTGATAGATTTCACTATATATGATATCATCATATGTTGGATCTCTTTTTCAAGTGTTTTGCTTGATATGCTGATCTATATGATTCTATCTCCTATATGCTTTCTTTTATGCTTTTCAGAATGCAATTTTTCAAATGTATGCATATGTCCTAATGATGCTTTAAATGATTGTCTTATGTATGACATAGAATAGATGAATGAAATGTTATTTTAATGATTAATGATATTGATGAATGTATGCAATGAATACATGTATGATGTTAGATGGATAATGAATATTGAATCTAATGTATGTCATTCTTTTGATATGCAAATGTGATGGATCTATGGATGTTTTTTCACTTGATATGTAAATGTGATGGATATATGTAATAATGTAATGATCATGAGCTTTTAATGATTAATGATACATGCAACATGGTTGAATGATTCTATCATGGATGATATGCATTTAATGTTGAATGATCCTAATGTATGCAAATAATGATTAACTAACTTAATGTAATGCACTTAATGAATTGTTATTTAAGAACGTACTTTAAATGAGGTGAACACAATCTAATGATAATACATTTTAATGAACTTAATGCAATCTTGGTGGATGCTATAGATGCAATCTAATGATTATGCAACTTAATGATTCAAATGTTGGACACATTTAAATAAATGCAATTTTTAATGAAGATGACTTAATTCAACTTTAAAATGACCTTAATTAATGCAAGTGAACTAATGAAATGCACTTTGTTTTTTATTTGTTTTTTATTTCCAACACACTCAATCTTATATAGTTGTTTTTTATAATCCTTTGATTTTTTATTTGAGTACACCCCCTTTTCATTTTCCTCTTGCAAATTAAGCTAAGAAAGGAAAAAAAAATACAATGCACTTAATCTAATATGTATGCAGCTAACTGTCATTATTCAACATTTGGAGCTTATAATCATCATTGAGCATTTTTCGATCCTGTTTTAGTACAACCATCACTAGTTCAACTGTGATGATATGAATACTTTTTGCACCTCTTTCTTTTCTTTCTGTTCTCTCTTCGGTATGACTATCACTAATTGAAGCCAATCATAAGCGTGTGAATACCAATTTCATTAGATTCTATGTTGCAAGTGGATGTTGGTATGATGATATTGAAGATCAAAATAGCCAAGGTATCCTTTTGCGTAAACAAGCAAAAATCTCTATTTTATCCTATGTAAAATGTTAGGAATGAATGCTAAATATATCCTATGGGAGTATTGCAAGCCATTATGTAGCAGTTGTTGTTGTATTCATGTCTATGACTGTCATTGATGTCAACACAGTAATATACTAGAGATTAGTAGAGGAGCAGACAGTATTTTGATTAGCGCATGTGGGATATTGCAGATCAAGCTATGTGATGTTGAGGTTTTACTCTTTGACATGATATATGTTTTTGGTTAAGAGCATCGATAGTAATTCATTTAGTCATGGAATTTATGAGCATTTTGGTGGAAGCAGTATTCAGGTAGTGTTCCTGAGTAGCGGTTTGTGGAAATTAGATTATATCTCCTAATCGGGATGGAATCTAGTTTTGCGTAGTTAAAGAGCATTTGAAGACATGTTCATAGTGACAAGGATGATAGCGCAAATGTCGAGGTCACATGAGTGAAGAATTATTCTAATTAGAAGCTGATAGTTTTGTGTAATTTTTGTTGTAACATGTGGAAATTTTTATTTTGTAATTGGATGCTGACTCATTTGTAATTACTTGAGTGTGGTATAAAGGAAGGAATTTTTTTCCTTGTTGTAGAGGAGAGATGAATTGAATTGATAAAGGGAAAGATTGTGAAAGAAAATTTATGAAGGAAGACATGCGAGGTACAGAGATCTAAAATTGAGATTTGGTGTAGCAGTGAGTGCAGTTTGGCACAGTCAGAGAAGAGGTAACATATTGTTGAGATCAGTAATGATTTGATATTATTCTATTGAATAATATAGAGATCAGTTGGATAATGTGTTCAATGATCTTTCCATTGAAGTTGTTTGGGTAGTGGGTCCTTCTGTCTTCCATAACTCCTAACAGAGTTAGAATCTTTTAGCAGGGATTCAAAATATCCTAACAGGGATTCATATGTACTGAATGTATTTCATAAGACTCCTAACAGAGTCCATCCTTTCACAAGGAATATTCATATTAGTGCATCTTTTGTGGGCATCATTCCCACCGGGGTTTACTCTTTGATCAAGAGGTTCCCTAGTCAACATATCTTGTGTCATTGTGTTATTATGTATGAATATCTTTCTATTGTTGGTAATTATATTTCTTACATGGTTAAAATCTATTGAAGTTGATAAATGTTATAATTATCAAATAACTAATTCACACCCCCCCCCCCTCTCAGTTATCTTGGTGGACTTTACTTTCTAACAATTGGTATCAGAGCAGCAGGTCCTTGAAGTAAAAGTTTAGCAGCTTAAGGAGATCCATGGTGAATTTTAGGAAAGAAATCCTTAAGTTTGATGGAGTGAATTTTGATAGCTGGAAAGAAAAGATGAAGACACATCTACTATGTTTAGGACTAGGTTATTGGTTGAATACAAAGAATGAGAAGACTATCATTGATGAGGATAATCTTGAAACATGTTCTAATGATGAGAGAGATCTATTCATGTGTAACACACTTGCCAGAGAAGCACTTTTGATAGCCCTTCTGGAGAATGAGTATAGTCAGGTAAAATATTTGAAACATCTCATGAAATTTGGAAAGCTTTACACTCTACTTTTGAAGGTGATGAACATGCAAAGAAAGTTAGATTACATAATTGGATATGTGCATTTGAAGATATAAGAATGATGGAAGATGAATTTGTTAGAAGCTATATTAGTAGAATGTCAAAAATTGTTGCAGGCATAAAATCTTGTGGAGGAACAAAGATAGAAAATGAAGTTATATGGAAAATTCTAAGGAAATTGACTCCTACGTTTAAGCAGACACCACAGATGATTGAACAAGTTATACCTTGTACTTTGAACTTTACAAGAGAGACTCTTCTTGGAAGATTGGAAGCAGCAGAAATGAACCTGAGGTTATCAAGAGATTTTCCTAGAATGGAGACAGCATTCAGTGCTCTTAGTGTTCACCCTACTTTTTCAAGAAGCATCAGTGTGAGCGGAGATTATGCTGGCAGCAGTAGATCTAGAAATGAAGAAGACGGGAAGATTGAAGAAGGTATTGCCTTGTGAAGAGAGAACCAGATGGTAAGAAAAATTTTAAATGTTGGACTTGTCAAGAATATGGTCATTTTGCATCTAAATGTCCTAAGAGAGTTAAAAAGTACAGAAATAATTTCAAGCCTAGAAGATCTAAGGAATGTTAATATGCTAATGATGAAGATCTTGAAGCTAGTATAGAGAGAACTTTAAGTGAAAGTGATATTGAGAATAATGATGACATAGGATTTTTAGCAATTAAAGAAGAAAATCCTAAAACAGATATTAAGGAAGAAAAATCCCTAGTTTCTCAAGTTGAAAAGAAATCTAATTGGATTATAGACAATGGTTGTTCACATCATATGACTGGAAACATGAAAAAGTTCATAAAGTTTAACAATTATGATGTAGGAGTTGTTAGAGTTGGAAACAATGCACCTTGTTTGATTAAAGGTATAGGATCTATTACTCTTGATGGGAAGACTAATACTGATGATGTTTACTTTGTGGATGGCTTGAAACATAATCTTTTGAGTGTTGGATAGTTAGTTGATAAGGGATATCAAGTTTGGTTAACTGAGAAAACTTGTGTGATAAAAGATAAAGATGGAAATCTGATTGGAACTGGATCTAGAACTAGAGGTAATGTATTTCAGTTGAATCCTACTGAGATGACATATTTGATTACTAAGATTGATGATAGTTGGTTATGGCATAGAATATTTTGTCATATAAATTTTGATAACATTGTGAAAATAAGTACTACACTTGCAGTAAGAGATTTGCCTAAAATTATGAAGCCTACTAACATGATTTGCAAGGAATGTGTGATGGTGAAATATAAGAGAAGTTCATTTCCTAGTAAGAAGTTTACATCTGTAGAGAAGTTGGAGATTGTTCATATAGATTTGAGCGGTCCTACAAGGACTAGAGGATTCTATGGAGAAAGGTATTTTATGATTCGTGTTGATGATTTTACAAGAATGATGTGGATTGCATTTCTTAAAGAAAAGTCTGAAGCATTTGATAAGTTTAAGATCATTAAGAATAAAGTTGAGAATGAATCCAAAATGAAAATTAAATGTTTGAGATATGATAGAGGTGGAGAATTTACTTCTAGAGAGTTTAACACCTTTTGTGAAGTGAATGGTATTAAGAGATAGTTTTCAGCCCCTAGAACACCTGAACAAAATGGTATTGCAGAAAGAAGAAATAGATCAGTAACTAAAGAAACAAGAGCTATGTTATTTGAGAATGATTTGGTGAAGATATTCTAGAGAGAAGTGGTGAACATAGCAGTGTATACAATGAACAAAGTACAAATCAGAGTAGACAAAGACAAGACACCCTATGAATTATGGTTTGGACATGCACCCTCAGTTAAGTATTTTAGAATTTTTGGAAGCAAATGTTATATAAAGAGAGATGATGATATTGGAAAGTTTGATCCTAGAAGTGATGAAGGTATATTTCTTGGATATTCTTTGAAGAGCAAAGCTTATAGATGTTATAACAAGAGAACTAATACTATTGTTGAGAGCGCAAATATTAAAGTTGATGAAAAGTTCAAAATTTAGGATAGAATGCTTGATTATGAATCTGATGAAGGAACTCATACTAAACCTAACACTAAAACTACTAAAATATTCTATCAAAATGATAGTGACTTTTTGAATGAAAGCCACAGTGAAATCATTGAAGAATAGATGCCTGAAGTAAGATTTGAGATAGTGACACCTAACAGGAACTTATCAAGGAATCATCCTATTGAGCAGATTATTGGAAGCATAGATAGAGGAATTCTAACTTGAAATAAGGTACATGAACAGTTATGTTTGATTTCTCAAATTGAACCTAAATCTACTAGTGAAGCTTGTGAAGATGAACATTGGATTAAAGCTATCAAAGAATAACTAGAATAGATTGAAAAGAACAAGACATGGGAATTGGTCCCTAGACCTAAAGATAAGAATGTTATTGGAACTAAATGGGTATTCAGAAACAAGATGAATGAACAAGGAGAAGTAGTAAGAAACAAAGAAAGATTGGTATGTAAGAGATACTCACAACAAGATGGAATTGACTATGAAGAAAATTTTGCACCAGTAGCAAGAATTGAAGCAGTAAGAATGTTTTTGGCCTATGCAGCTTTTAAAAAATTCAAAGTATATTAGATGGATGTGAAGTCAACATTTCTAAATGGAGAATTGGAAGAAGAAGTCTATATTGAGCAGCCTAAAGGTTTTCCTTTGACTCAAGAAGGATACATGGTATGTAAACTAAAGAAAGCCTTATATGGACTAAAGCAAGCACCTAGAACTTAGTATGCAAGATTGGATAAGTATTTGTTGAAATTGGGATTTACAAAAGGAACAGCTGATAGCAACCTATACACAAAAGAAATTGAAAATGGTTTGTTAATTATAGTTATTTTTGTTGATGACATTATTTTTGGAGGAGAAGATGAAGCTAGTGATAAATTTGCTGATGAAATGAAAACTGAATTTGAAATGAGTATGATTGGTGAAATGAAATACTTTTTGGGATTACAAATAACACAGAATAGTGATGGTATCTTTTTAATCTAGACAAAGTACTTGAATGATTTGTTAAAGAGATTTGGAATGGAGAACTGTAAACCAGTTGGAACACCTATGGTAATTGGACTTAAATTATCTAGCACATATGAGACTCCTATAGTCGAATAGAAGAAGTACAGATCTATGATTGGAGGATTGTAGTACTTGACACATACAAGACCTGATATAGCACATTCAGTTGGAATTGTAGCAAGATTTCAAGCTAAACCTAGAGAATCACATTTGCAATAGTAAAGAGGATACTGAGATATTTAAGAGGCACAATAGATTATGGATTGTGGTATGAAAATTCTGATGATTTTACCCTATGTGCATATACAGATGTTGATTGGGGAGGTAGTGTTGATGATAAAAAGAGCACCAGTGGTGGAGCATTTTTCCTTGGAGGAAGATTGGTTTCTTGGCTAAGCAAGAAGAAGAATTGTATTTCATAGAGCACAGCAAAAGCAGAATATGTAGTAGCAGTAAACAATTGCAACCAAATAATTTGGATGAAGCAAATGCTGAAGGATATTGGAATAAATTTTGTTGAACCTATTGTTATACATTGTGATAACACTAGCACAGTTAGTATGTCTAAGAACCCTGTATTACATTCTAAGACAAAGCATATAGAGATTAAGTATAATGTAGTAAGAGAGAAAGTTGATGAGAAAGAAGTCAGACTTGAGTACATAAGCACAAAGGAGTAGATTCTAGACATATTTACAAAGCCTTTGCCTAAGGATACATTTGAGTATCTGAGAGGTATGCTTGGGGTTATGCCCCAGCCTACTTTTGAGAAGTGATGCAAATCGGTTGCATCCATCCAGTGGTATAGGAGCCTTATCTTTCTTCTAGATTGGATGTTGGTACTTCCTTTATGGGGGAGTGTGTGTATCTGAGCTGAGTCATGAGGACTCTAGTGAATGTATTTTCTGAACAATGTCTTTTGACATTAGAGTTATTATTGACATAATGATGAAATTTTTGTCATTGATGTCAATGGGGGAGAAGTGTACATGAAAAATAATTTGTACCATCTGTTGGAGGGATTTGAATAGGAAAACGAAGCAAGATTTGATTGTTGAAGAGCATTTGAAATTATTTTTTTTCAGTGCAGCAGATTTGCAGTATTGGATTCATGGAACATTGGATGTTTTTCATCTATGTTTCCATCAATGCCAATGGGGGATATTGTTAGGAATTAATGCTAAATATATCCTATGGGAGTATTGGCATCCATTCTATAGCAGTTGTTGTTTCATTAATGACTATGATTGTCATTGATGTCAACACAGTGATCTACTGGAGATTAGCAGAGGAGCAGATAGTGTTTTGATTAGCGCACGTGGGATATTGCAGATCAAGCTATGTGATGTTGAGGTTTTACTCTTTGATATGTTATATTTTTGTGGTTAAGAGTGTAGATAGTATTTCATTTATTCATGGAAGTTATGATCATTTTGGAGGAAGTAGTATTTAGGTAGTGTTCCTGAGTAGCGGTTTGTGGAAATCAGATTATATCTCCTAATCGGGATGGAATCTAGTTTTGCGTAGTTAAAGAATAGTTGAAGACATGTTGATAGTGATGAGGATGAAAATGCAAACGTCAAGGTCACATGAGTGAAGAATTAATTTAATTAGAAGCCGACAATTTTGTGTAATTTTTGTTGTAACATGTGGAAACTTTTATTTTGTAATTGGATGCTGACTCATTTGTAATTACTTGAGTGTGGTATAAAGGAAGGAATTTTTTTCTTTGTTGTAGAGGAGAGATGAATTAAATTGATGAAGGGAAAGATTGTGAAAGAGAATTTATGAAGGAAGACATGCGAGGTATAGAGATCTGAAATTGAGATCTAGTGTAGCAATGAGTGCGTTTTGGCACAGTCAGAGAAGAGGTAACATATTGTTGAGATCAGTAATGATTTGGTATTATTCTATTGAATAATCTAGAGATCATTTGGACAGTGTGTTCAGTGATCTTGCCATTGAATTTATTTGGGCAGTGGGTCCTTTTGTCTTCCATAACTCCTAACAAAGTTAGAATCTTTTAGCAAGGATTCAAAATCTCCTAACAAGGATTCATATGTACTGAATGTATTTCATAAGACTCCTAATAGAGTCCATCCTTTCACAAGGAATATTCATATTAGTGCATCTTTTGTGGGCATCATTCCCACCGAGCTTTACTCTTTGATCAAGAGGTTCCCTAGTCAACATATCTTGTGTCATTGTGTTATTGTGTATGAATATCTTTCTATGGTTGGTAATTATATTGCTTACATGGTTGAAATCTATTGAAGTTGATAAAAGTTATAATTATCAAATAACAGATTCACCCCCCCCCCCCCCTCTCATTTATCTTGGTGGACTTTACTTTCTAACATACAAGTCCTCAATGATTCTTTGATGATTATGTCCTTAGACAAATAATACATGATTTAAAACTTTGATTTTAAGACAGTCATTCAAAAATCAACAAAAAATATCATTCTTTCATCATAGCTTGTCTAGTCTAAAACTTTCATCGATTCGCTAGAAAGACATGATTTCATCAATTGAGTCAACACTTAGAAAAATTTCTTGCAATGTTTTTCAAATCCATATATCAAGTGTAGTTTCATCCATTTCATACTTTTAATCCTAATAAAGATAAGGTCATGTAAGGTCTTGGATCAAATTTTGCGTTTGGCTCAAATTGGATTAGAATGTAGATTTGATTAAGTGTTCCTCTTTCAAATTTGATGAATTGATTCCATGATTGAATAAAGCTTGTGGGTGAACCCACAATAGTGGGTTACACTTTTTTGCCTGAACGGGCACTGAACTTTACATTTTGAAAAAAAAAATCAGACTTGGATGCATATTGTCGTTAAACCGTTTGAAATCAGAAGATGAAGTAAATTAGAGTCTTTTAGGATTTTTTGTCTAGATTCTAAATATATTTTTTATTTTTATTTTTGAATTTATTTGAATGGTTTTTTCTTTCTCCCACAAATACTGGTATGTTGCTGAAAACGTCATTTTCAAAGAGTTACATTGTTTTCATAGAGCATAACTTTTTTCCTAAAATAGATATGAATGTGATTCTTTTGAATTTAGTTTTTTAACATCCATACTGAGGGAAAGAAACTAGTTTGATGACATTATCATGATTATTTCATATTTTATTAACATTTGAAGTTGACTAAACTGTAATTTTGACATACCTTGACTACATAGCTTATAACTTGTTGTGTATTTGTCCAATTTCATTTTTATTTTTTTTGATAGAAAGATAACTTCAATACCTAGGGAATAGATATTTTTTTTAAAAAAAATTCTCTTATTTACTATTTTTCCATAAGTGTCAAACATAGAGGTAGACATACAGTGAAATATCTATGTTTAGTAAAACTAAAAATACAAAGTCATAATAAAATTAATATATATTAACATTATAATCATTGGAAAGATTTTTCTCAGTAGTACCTTACTAAATAGATAGTTTTGTCAAATGGATTCATTTGATTTTCCAAAAGAAAAATTCGAAGTGATTTTTTGTTATCATTTTAATAGGTGCGAAGGAGACTCCATTATAGGTATGAATGAGGAGTATAGATGTTATATCAATGTTTTTTTAATCTAAGAGGCTTTGAGCTAACCATTTGTAATGAAATCCTTCAAATGGAACCTCTCAAGGCTTAAATCATCATATTTTATTAAAAATTTGTTATTTCAGCAAAAATCAGCATCTCTAAAAAAGTGTAACCCAGTATTGTGGTGTCACCCTTGCTTTGATGAATCCTTTCTCCTTTTGAGTAGATTGCCCCCAGTTTGAGCTAATTTCATTTGTGGGACTTAGGACAATTTGCAGATTAGGTGACCAAAATCTTGAGGTACTTGCAAATGCAACTGTGGGGTTTTATTATGCAATATATACAAATGCTGGCGAATGCAATATTTACAAGGTGACCTTCTAGGTATGCGACTGACTTGGACTTTCAATGGCACCTGTTTACCAGGTTTTCACCAATTGAATAGATCTTGCTCTTTTTTCTATTTTTAAATATTTTCTTTTTTTTGCTACCAAGGTGCCTATTTGCTAGGTTTTCACCAAGGCCCTTTTTCTTTTTTTCAATTTTTTTTTTTTTTTTCATATCATCGAGGCAGCTATTTTCTAGGTTTTCACCAAGACAACATATTTTTAAGGATCATATATGAATGTTTTTGGTATTTCTTCATGCTCAATTTTTGAATATTTTTTATCTTTTATGTTTTTCAATTTGTTTGTTCTTTTCTTCTTTTCAAACATTTTTGGTATTTTCCAGATCTCTTTTGACTATATACCATAAATATGATGCTTTCCATCTAATACTCTTTATACTCTTTCATCTACCTCATGTATAGAACCTCTTTAGATGTATGCTATTAATAGGTTCTTGTAGCTCTTCTCCATCACAATCTACTAATTTGTATGTGTCGGTCCCAAAATTTCAATGATGATAAATGGTCCTAACCAGTTTGCCTCCCATTTTCCTTTCTTTTCTCTTTCTGCCTAATTTTTGGGATTCTCTCGCAAAACTAGGTCACCTATTTGAAATGTTCTTGACTTGATGTGCTTATTATAAGTCCTTGACATTCTATTTTGGTACACCTTCAAATGATAAATGCTTGCTTTTGTTTCTCATCTAGGAGTTCTAGTTCTTGTAGCCTAGCAACTCTATAGTCTTCCTCACTTATCAAGCCATGAAGAGATACCCTTAAAGATGGAAGTTCTACCTCCAAAGGCAAAACTGCTTATGTTCCAAAGGCTAAGGAAAAAGGTGTAGCTCCTATTGGCATTCTTATGCTTGTTCTATAAGCCCATAAGTTTGGGTTTATTTTAATGTGCAAATCTCTACCTGAATTGTCCACCATTCTCTTCAATATCTTCAAAATGTTTTTATTTGTTGCCTCGGCTTATCCATTACCTTAGGGGTAATAGATTGAAGAAGAATGATGAATCATGTGAAACTTGGTGCATAATTCATTTAGGTCTTTGTTTTTGAAATGCTTTTCATTATCCATTATGATAGCATGAGGTATGCCATATCTACAAATAATGTGATTGAGGATAAACAAAGATATTTTCTTTCCCGTTGCAGTTGATAGGGGTACAGCTTCCACCCACTTGGTAAACTATTTTGTTGCCGTGATGATGAATTTATGACCATTTGAGGATGGTGGATAAATCATGCCTATTAATTCTAGACCCCATTGATAAAATGGCCAAGGTGTTGTCATTGGATGAAGCTCTTGTGTGGCCACATGTATCCAGTTTCCATGGAATTGACACTTTCTACAAGTTTTGGCAAAGTTACAAGTGTATTTCTCCATCGTAGGCCAAAAATATCCTATCCTAAGAAGTTTCTTAGCTAGGGTTAATCCATTCGAGTGTGATCCACAAATTCCCCCATGGATTTCTCATAAGGCTACGTTTGATTCCTCTTCTTCTAAACATCTAAGGAGCATTCCATCTAAACTCTTGTGATACAATGTTTCAAAAATTATAGTGTATCAGGTGGCTTGGCAAATGAAGCTTTTCTTTTGATTCCTAGTTTGGTCTATGGGAAGGATTTGATCTTTTAAGTATAAATATGTCCATACCAAGGTGATTCATTTTTAGTTAGCAAGAAAATGGTATAAGGATGGGTAGGGTCAAATGAAAGTTGATCCACTTCTTCTACTAGGAATTCATATCTGGCACTCTGATCAGGCATTTGTAGAAGTGAAGCCAAAGTTTCCATTGCATCTACTGATTTGTTCTTTTATCTTGGCACATGCTCAAATGTAATAAGAATGAAGTACTTCTTAAGACTTTCCACCACATTTTTATAGGGTACCAATTTGTCATCTTTTGTTTGATATTCTTCATTAACTTGATTAATGACTAATTATGAATCTCCATAAACCTTTAGTTATGTCACTTTCCATTCTAGTGCCAACTTGATTCCAATAACCAAAGCTTCATATTCTGCTATATTATTGGTGCATGGAAATAGAAACTTATAAGACTTAGGAATAGTAGATCCTTGAGGAGTGATTAGAAGTATGCCTGCTCCTGACCCATGTTGAGTGTATGAACCATCAAAATATAGTTTCCATGTTTTTGCCTCAACATTCACAATCTCTGAATCTGGGAATTCCACTTGGATGGGATGATCATCTTGAAGTGGTTCTTCTGCTAATTGGTCAGCAATGACTTTCCCTTTGATTGATTTTCTATCAACATATTTAATGTCAAACTCACTTAGCACCATAACCCACTTTGGTAGCCTTCCATTTAATGTTGTTTTACTGAGTAGATACTTCAAAGGATCAATTTTGGCAATGAGCCTTATCTTGTGGGATAGCATATAATGGCATAATTTATGTGAAGAAAAAACTAGGCCCAAGCATGCCCTTTCCATGAATGTATAGTTTAGCTCGTATTTGACTAGAGTCCTACTTATGTAGTAAATTGCCTTTTTTTTTCCTGTTTCATCTTCTTGTGCTAAAAGTGCCCCCAATGAATTCTATGTTGCTGAAATATATAAGATTAAGGGCTTGCCTCTGATATGTGGCATCAAGATTGGTGGGTTCATGAGGTATTTCTTCAATAGATTAAAGGCTTCTTCACACTTTTCATCCCATTTGAATATTGTGTCTTTATGCAGAAGTTGGGTAAAATTATGACATTTCTCAGCTAATTGGGAGATAAATCTCCCGATGGATTGTATCCTTCCTTGTAAAGATATCATTTGGCTAATGTTTTTAGGTGCTTCCATCTCCATAATAGCCTTCACTTTAGCAGGATCCACCTCTATTCCCTTTGCAGATACAATGTAGCCTAGTAGTTTTCCGGATTGGACTCCAAATGCACATTTTTTTGGATTAAGCCTTACTTTGAATTGCTCTAATCTTTTAAAAAATTTTGCCAAAATTGGTAGGTTCTCTTTTCTTGAGTGATATTTGGCTAATATGTCATCCACATAGTCCTCCATGAACTTATGCATCATATCATGAAATATTGTGGTCATCGCTCGTTGATAGGTCACTCTAGCATTCTTCAAACCAAAAGGCATGACATTCTAGAAAAAAGTACCCCATGCACATGTAAAAGCTATCTTATCTTGGTCTTCTAGTGTTATCTTTATTTGGTTATATCTGCTAAATCCATCCATGAGTGAAAACATAGAGTGTCCTATTGTTAAGTCCATAATGGCATCTATACTCGGAAGTGGGAAGTCATCTTTAGGACATGCCAAATTTAAGTCTCTAAAATCCATGCAGATTCTAATGGATTTGTCTTCTTTTGATACTAGCACTATATTTGAGATCCATTGTGCATAATCAATGGCCCTTATAAATCCCACTTTCAATAATTTTTCTAACTCCACTTTGACAAGTAGTGCTATATGTGGATGCATCTTCCTTAACTTTTGCTTAACAGGTTTGGCTCCTTCCTTGATATTTAGATGATGCATTATTAGATTTGTGTAGGTCTCCATGAAGGTATGTAGGGTTCACCTACCCATTGATTTATCTCTATTTCTATGCTTGGAACATCATTTAGAACCACTTGGTTTGAACTAGATGATTGATTTGAACTTGATTATGCTATTGGTCCTTTATCCTTTGTAGAAGTATAGGTATGGATAACATCAATACCCTTATCATGGCATGATTAATCAGATAATGTCTCCCATTCCCATTCATTAGAATCCTCATCACTATGAGATTCTAATTGCAATATTTGGCTATGAAGTTTGGGATAATGTTTTTGAGTGTATCCTTCTTCAAGATACCCTAATCATGTTTTCTCCTTGGTATCTCACCATGTTATTTCTATGGGTTCAATGAGCCCTTCATTCTTTGTGCCCAAAGGTCCTTGACCTTTGTACCCCATCTTTTGCATGATTTGAAACCCTTTCCCATATTGATGTGTGGGAATAGTTATATTTTGAATATGTTTGACATGTGCACTTGATTCTTCATCTTTATATAACTAGTTTAGGATCTCATTGTCTTCTTCATCCATGGTGGATGATGTACTTTCCCTCACAAAATTATCATTATATATATGGGGTAGATTTGAGGGTCTTCCATAGGACTTGGGTGATAAGGGTAAGTCCATCATATATAAGGAGTATTCACCTACGCCTTTTTGCTTGATCTTGCATTGCTTATCAAAATTCTTCATCATTTGGTCCATTTTTTGATAATGAGCTTCTTTGGTGCACACTTGGATAGATTTGGTATGGTCCTCTTTTGATTCTTTAATAATATTATCCTCACCAACCTTCTCTTTTCCTTTAGTTGATATAGTTAGGTTAGTGAGTTTTGGTGTGTCTATAGTAACAATTTCCTCTTCCATTTTTTCTTTTCCCTTCAATAATGGGATGTCTTAAGAGCTTTTCCCTTGCTCCATTTGATTAGGTATAGACCCTTATGCATTGTGTGGGACTAAAGAGTCATTGATAGGCTTGATGTTGTTACAATATTGAAAGGGGTTTAAGTCCCCACTTACCATTATCTCTTGCCCTAGATAAGGAAACTTTAGGCATTGATGATAAGTAGATGAAACAACTTGCATCTCATGAATCCATGGCCTTCCTAACAACATATTGTAAGTCAAATTTATATCCAACACTTGGAATATGGTCTCTTTTTGCATGGGACCAACTCTTATGGGTAACACTATGACTCCTTTTGAAGCTCTTTCTTCATCATCGTAGGCTTTTATGGTTATATTTTTCTTAGGGTCAATAGCCTCCTCAGAAAATCTTAGGGCTTTCACTAGGCTAAGGGTACAAATGTTTAGGCGGGATCCTCCATCTATAAGGACTCTTTTCACCCTATGCTTGTGAATCAAGACTTCTATGTGCAAAGGTATATTTTGAGGATGATTAAGGCACATGTCATCTTGTTTGAAAAATGATAAGCAATGGGGTGCAATGAGGTGCCCCACCATATTTTGAAATTTGTCTACCTCCAATTTTAGAGGCACATTGGTTTCCAATAAGGCTTTCTCCAAAATGTCTTTATGAATTGGTAACAATTTGAGTAACTCCAAAATAGAGATTTGAACGGGAGTTCTTTGTAGTTGATCAACCAAGTTGTATTGTTTTGATGATGAGGTTGAAGCTTGATTTGATACCACAATTTTAGGAGCATTGGTAGGTAGAATATTTTTTTATGCTTTCCCCCTAGTAACAACATTTGATGATGCTTCTCTTACATTGTTCTTTACTATGACAACATTTATAGCATTATATTCCTCTCTTAGAGTGTTGATCATGTTATCATAAGTATGAGCAAAGTTCACTTTCTCATTGCCTTTTTTTTTTACTTTGATTAGCATTAGATGACTCACCCTTTTCATGATTCAAAAATGGATTCTTGAAAGCCATGTGGTCCTCATTTTTTTGAGGTCCTTCAATTTTGATCGTTCCATTATCTATTAAATCTTGCACCAAGTGTTTTAATCTCATGCATTCATTGGTTGGATGACCTCTATTTCGATGATATTCACAATGATGTGAGTCATTCCACCAATTGGGTTTAACTTGAGGCTCATATTCTCTCACATCAAGTAATGTGATGATTTTATTGGAAACCAAGGTCCTTAATGCATTCTCCAAAGGTTCACCTAAATAGGTGAATTTTATTTTGTTAAGTGGAGAAAAAGGGTTTGGGCTTATTCCCATTAGCATTATTGTTGGAATTGTTTGAATTGTTATTGGAATTATTGGAATTAAATGGAGCTTTGTTTGATTGATTGACATTATTTGAAGAATTAGCTCCATATGGTAAGATAAAAGGGGTTTCCTTCAAGTTGTGGGCCTCCACAACTCCATCATTCACAAGGTTTTTGTTGTTATTCTTTATTCGTGACTTAGATTTATCATTGTAATTATTGGACCCTTGATTATTGACATATTTAGGGATATAATTATTGTTGTTGTTGTTGTTGGTGTTATTGGATTTGTTATCTTTAATTAATTTTATTTCACCTCTCTTGACCAATACATCTTCAATCTTGATCCCATTTTCGATGAGTTTTTCAAATGTTGGGGGACATTGAAGTTGTAATCTATAATTCATTTCCATTGTCAAATTATTTGTGAAGATTTCCATCTTCTCTTTCTCGGGGATACTTCATGGACACCTTGCGAAAATGGTCCTCCACCTTTGTAGGAATCCTAGGAAGGATTCTCCATCTTTCTGTTTGGTATCACACAACTTGATCATTGTGATTTCATGCTCAATGTTATAAGAATAATGGGTTACGAATTTGGAAGCTAACTCCTCAAAGGTCTTTATTCCTTGGGGTAGTTTTGAAAACCACTCCATGGTGGGACCTCCTAAGCTCCTAGGAAAGAGTCTCATTAGATATGTATCATTGTGCATGAACTCAATGCTTAGGGCACAAAACTCCCTTAAATGATCTTGTGGGTCTGTTTTACCTGTATATTTATCATACTTGGGAAAAATGGTATTAAAAGGAAAAGATACCATAACTAAGCTTTTGTCGAATGGAAAAGGGCATAAAGCTTCAATAGAAAAGGCCTTAGGTTCAGCCACCTTTTTCATGGTATCTATTTGTTCTTGGAAGGCCTTTATTTTCCTAGTCATAGCATTCATGGGATTATCTTTCTATTAGTCTTTCTTGAGTTGTTCTATGTCGAAATCATGGGGAAGCTTTACTCCCGCTTGAGCTGGGTTTAGGAAAAACTTCTCCCTATCCTTATCTATCAATTTCTCCATGACCTCTAGGAATTCTTGATCTCGGGCTGCTCTCTCAACTTTTTCTTCAAGTGTTTCTTTGGGATTATGATTGGCATTGTTGATGTTATGATTATTTCCTCCTTGTTGGTAATTATGATATGCGGAGTTTCTATCCATTTCTCCAAGTCTTTTGTCAAATAAGTTTGGGAAAATTTCATCTTGATTAGGACCTTTGAAAATAATTTGGTACTCTTGTCCTTCATTTGCAACAAGAGTGCTATCTCCTTGTAAAGATACCCTATATGTGTGGGACCACATGGAAACTGGCATCCAACAAGGGTTTGCTTTGGAATGATCCTTGATTCAAGAATTGTTGATTTTAAATTGAAGAGATTAAAATTGTAAGATGAACTTTCAATGGATATCTCTTTCACTTGTTTATGTATTTCAAACACAACAATGATGAATTCACTTGTCTCTTTTTACCCACCTAACACAAAATGTTTGATTTGAAAGAACGTTGTCACGGGTTTTGCATAAAAGGAAACTTCAAGCACCTACCTAGCACAAGATTTGGTTTGTAAACATGGCTCTAAAAGGTGGTCTTTCTATTTTATCAAGGATTTAATATAGATTCCATTCAAAATGGATCTTAAACTTTCATCCCCCAAGTATGTTAAGGGGCTTCCCACCACCGGTATATCAGAGTTTTGTGCAATCCGTGAGGACTACTCGAGGAAGTTCAAAAATTTAAAATCCTTTTGTCACACACCACATTAAGGATGTATGCATTTCATTTTATAGTTGGTTGGATTCTCGTAGAAAAAGCAAGCATATCCCACTTTGGGTTGTCCCTCTCACCAGCCTTGTTAAGGCAATTTATTGGGAGGCGAGCCCACCAATGTTCTAGCATGTCCATGTAAAGCAAGGAAATGGAGTTAAGAACAAGTTTTTGGGAATTCAGTTCACCAAAAAGGTAAAGAGCATATCCCTAAATTTTCCTTAATTTCCCAAACACAATAAACAATGTTCAATTCTTTCACCCACTAACTATAGAGAATTGAGTATTTCTACTCTTTTCTACAAACAAGGGGCTTTGATTTTATGTGCTTGATTCCTCAACCTTTCTTCTTAATCAAAAAGTTCAACACCTTTGGCAATTTGATTCACTAGAAGAAGTGAAGAGCATAGGCCTAAATGCTAAACTTTCCAAACAAAGATAGGCTGTTTTGTAATTACTAGATTTTCAAATCCACCAATGCCACAATTTAAGGGAAAATATTCACTAGTTTGAGGCTTACCTTTCCTTGTAGCTAGCATAAGCTAGGGGCATTTTTGAGTAATTTTTGTCATTTTTAGCTTATGTTGGCTATAGTTCCTTTCCAATGTGTTTTTCCTCCAACAAATTTAGTCAACAAAAACAACAACAATGAAGGAAACCAAAATGAATTTGAAGAAGCAAAGTTCAAATTGAATCTAAGGCCTTATTTGCAAATTTTGAGAAAAACTTGAATTAAGGTAAGAAAATCCAATTGAGTGATACAAACTTAGTTTTATATGCTTCTACAATTTTAAGGTAGTTCTCATAAATCTGATTTTCCTCCACTTGTGAATCCTCAACAATCAATTTGATGTGAACAAATTTATTCTTCTTGATTTTCTTAGCCAAAGCCTTCCCTTCTTGGTTAAATCTACTCTCTGGTTTCTTCACCTTTCTATGATCAGACATCCTGTAGAGTCATGAAAATCATTTTACCATAGTCAGATTAAGCAAATTAACAATTTCTACAAAAGTGCTCCTGTAATGCTTAAAAGTGTTATTTTTCTACTTAAAAGCACAGCTAATTTGATTAAAAGCGTTGTTTAAACTCTGTCAAAAAATTCAAAAGCACACAAATAACTATTCAAAGCACTGCAAAATTTATCAAAGGCGATAAAATTGTAGTAAAAGCACTCATTAGAATAACAAAAGCACTTAGAAGTCAGGGAAAATACGTTGTGGATCCATGCAAAGGCACTGAAAGAATGATAGATAGAGAATAGAAGGATTAAAAGCATCGTTGATCAACGCAAAGGTGCACAACTTTATCTTGAAAACATCAAAATAGTGCTGGAAAGCACCATTTTATCGTGCAAAAGCGTTGTTTAATCTATCAAAAGTGTTGTTTCCTGAAAAACCTGAGAGTTAAACATGTGCAAATTTGATAAAAATGAGATAAATCCGAGCATTTAGTAAAGTGAAGCATTCTGCCCCACAGTGGGTGCCATTTTGTGTACAAGGAAATGTACCCTCATAGGATTAGTATTGAGCAATAAATAAAATAGAAACTAAATGAACCACAATATAGCAACTATTTAGTAAATGAAAGATCAATTGAGCATCCTATGGCTCTCTATCTAATAGTGTTAATAGAAGCTCTCAGCAAGCTACCATTAATGACAGTCCTAGAATGAGAAATGATAAAGATTAAGCTAAAGCTAACAATTATATCAAATTGAATGCTAATTAAGTTCTTAAAATGACTTTCTAGCTATAAAATGCAAGAGGTTTGATGCAATTCTAAGATGTGTGGTTATGAATTATGAGGATTTTGGTCTTCCTTTTATAGATTTTCCCAATGGTAGGGGGTGTAGTGTAGTTGATCATGATTAAGCTTTGGTTGAGTTTGTGGTTCCACCCTTTGAAGACAATACAAAGTTTGTGTCCTCAAAGCTTGGGACAAGTAGACAAGATGAATGGACAAGATGCTCTTTCACTTTGAGTGATTGAGATTGAATTTGGCTTGATCCATGTGAATGCCTTCTCTCAAATCCTATTGGTTGATTGAATTTCCTCCCCTTTTGGGTTGTTGAGGGAAATTAGGATTTATTAATTGATTTAAATTCATTTGTTTAGCCATGTACCCCTTGAATGGGTTGAATTTGATTTAATCCATAACTATACAATTAATTGATTTAATTATGCTTTGATTTGATTTCATTTGATTAAAATTGATTTATCTCAAATTAAGACTTGATTTTAATTTTGATTGGCTAATTATGCATTTTGATTCAATTACTTTGATCCTGTCCTTGATTTGCTTTGATTTGACTTTATTTATCATTTAATTATCTTTGTCCATTTTTAGGTGATTACAATACCATCCCAAAAAGTTAGCATCCATAATTAGATACTCTATTAGACACCATTTTGGTTATTTTGAGGCCATATGTCTATTATGCTTGATCTTGGCAACTTGATTCTTCTTTTTCTACTTGTTCTCTACCATCCAAGAACCTAGTTTAAATTTGATCTCAAAACTCTAGATATAGGTCATTTCAAATGACCTATACCCTCTAGTTTTGGCCCAAATTTGTCCCAGAGATCAATGTCGAGGTGTTAATGGTAAAACTAGTCTGCTGGTTGGCCTAGATCAATTTTGAATCCTAAAATGATGGAGTAAGTATATAAACACCCTATTACTCCTCATTTCAATGTACTTTCATGATCTATAACTTTGTAATCAATTTTTCAACATCAATCAAGCAATCAAGAGAAATTGAGCAATTGAATTTAAGATTTAAAGGAAAGAATACAAGATCTAATTTCTCCAATTCATTCCAAGGAAACCTTCTCTATTGAAGCAAGTTTATCTCTGATGATGGACAAGTAAAGGAATTCTCAATCAAGAAATAATATTATTGCATTCCTATTCTACAAATAAAATTCAACTCCTTGATTCCAAGTGCATTCAAGCATCTTGATGGGTATGAGAAATTTCTACATCTATCCATGAGGGTTTATGCAAGGTCAATCTAACATTTACCTTATTACAAACTTTCCTTTGTGAAATTTAAATTCAATTCCAAGATTGATTCATAAACAGGGGTTTGATCGAGGAAAACCCCTTTTACCCAACCTTTTCCTTTTTTTTTCTATGTGCAAGAATAGGCTACAAAGTTGTTAGATCTTTTTTGGGTAGATCAAGAATAGTCAAACAAACCCTAATTTTTTTAGGCAAAAACATTGGGCATATGTCATCTCAAATGACCTATACCTAGATATACGTCGTCTCAAATGACCTATACCCTTGAAAATATACTCAAATTTGATGGGCAAGTAGATTACAATGTCAAGATCTCAAAAAAGCATTTAACAAATATTTTTTAATTATGTCTATCATTTATTTATATCTAAAGTTACTAGTTTCCTAATTCATTCCCAAATATAATTAAATAATTCCTAATTTACATTTCTATCTTTATCATTTATTTTCCATTTCAACTTGAGTCACCTCTTGAGCATATTGGGGGAATCTTCCTTTTGAATGAAAAAAATCTTGAAATGGGAGGTGATCTATCATAATTTTGTATTGCTTCCCTTTTCACATTATATAGTTGTTAACTTTAATTGTTTAATGTTATAAAATTTGATATTTATTCATGATAATTGATTGACCTATTCTGATTGATTATGATAGTTAATTAACCTATTATAATTGATGATGATAGTTAATTGATATTCTAATTGTCCGTTCAATAGTTAAAATTAAAATTTCATTAATTGATATTTAATTATTTTTTATAGTTAATTAATATTTAATTCGTTCATGATTGTTAATTGGTACATTCTAATTGGGGATGATAGTTAATTTTTATGGACTAATTGTTCATTCAATAGTTGAAATTGGTATTTCATTACTTCATATTTATTTATTTTGAAATATCGTTAAATATGAAATAGAGGAAATCATTAATTTGCATAATATTGCATTAATTGATATTTTTATTTATATTAAATCTAATTAAATATGTAATAGAGGAAATCAAATCTAGTCCACATAACATATCAATGGAGAACTATAAAAATTAAGAGAAATAGGATAACAATTGCACGATAATAACATAAAAAGTCTTGATAACATGATAAAAAGTCCATGTAACAACACAACAAGTCGTGATAATAACATAACAAGTTCATGATAATAACATAACAACTCTTGATAACATGATAATAAGTCCATGTAATAACATAACAAGTCATGATAACATAAGAATTCCATGAATGAATATAAAAAATGTTGATAACATGGAAATGAAATAAAGTAACAAGTCCATGAAAAATACAAGAAACTCAAATAGCTATCACAATCTAACTCTAATCATAACACTAATCTAGAGTTCTCTTCACTCTAGACACAAAGATGACTGAGATGTACTATCCTCCACAAGACAAACAAGTTCTTTAAATTAGATTCTCATTTGTAGAATTTATATACAACTCCATGAGAACATGAATTTATATAAAAGTATGGGCATATACGTGTAATACCCTTCCTTGACAGTGTTTTGGTTTCATGTTCTTGTGACTTAGAATTTGACATTTAATTAATTAATTTAAATTAATTATTGGATTATATTTATATTATTAATGTTTCTTAAATATATGTAATAAAATACTAAGTTTGTATTTATTAATATTATCAACGATGATTTAATATCATAGGTAATGATAAATTATTATCAATTAATAAAATGATTTTAATTTAAGAAGGTATTTTACAAAACATTTGATGTATTAATTATTAAATATATATTTGTATCTCAAGGTGTTTAAATGTTTAGTGTGTTTGTTCCTATTAAATAAGAAATAAATGTGTATTTTCTCTCCTAATTAATAGGAAATATATATTCCCCTATTATAGTAAACAAATTATTCTAAGGGTATATAATTAAATGAAATTCATTTATTTTATGATTGTTACTTGTGCATGTGTCTTAGAGGGAGATGTAGAGTTTTTGGCCAATGGTATTTATGAAGTTTTACTTTTTCCTTTTTAGAGGGGAATCCAAATTCATAGGCAAGAAGTGGTATCAGAGATCCCTTTTTATCTTGAGATATCTAGTGTTTCAATTTGTTTGTTGCTATGAAAATGGGAGCATGATAGAACGAATGAAGAAGTTTAGGTTTAAAAAGGAGAAACTTTGGTGAATCTCATATTTGTAGCAATTGATTCAGACTAAAGTGGACTACAATGGTTTGAAGACAATACGACTCATTTAGTAGAAACATTGTTCTATGATGAATATATTGTGGCTTATTTCAAAAAAATTAATGTTGTTGTGATAGAATCAAAGAAATGGAATGGATATTTTAACATAGCATCATGAGATTTTGTATTTGATATCAAGTAGATTAGTGTTTTGGGTTTTGCAGTCTGTTATGTATTGGATTCGGTAATGTGTTGGGATGTGTTTGCAGTTACAAAAATGAGAAAAATCAGTTACTTGGTAACTGTTTAACATAGAGGAGACTGAATTATGAACATAGAGCCTAGAAAGTGAAGTCACTGTTGCAGAGGAGAAAATAGAGTGTGATGTTTTAATCGGTGCTTGTTTTGAAAATTATGTTATTTGGAGGTCAATGTCAAAATTAAATTCTAAATAGTTTTGTCTATATTGGGGACAATGATAATACAATATGATAAAAAAATCAATGATTAGAAGAAGTGCAATGATATTGAGATCTTTTTGTGCATGAAAGTTGTAGGTTCTAAACCATTGCTAGCATCAAAGGTCTGATTGATCAAGACTCTATTGTACTTGTTAGTCCTTTTTTTGGTGGTTGTACTACCTTATCAAGTGTTATTTTTGAAGGTAAGTTACATTGTGAAAGAAGATGTAATTAGAGTTAATTTTATGAGTTTTCTAAGGTGTCAAGAAGGTGGCACATCTTTCCTCAAATATGTTGATCATGTAATGTATCTTCTTACTATCAGTGCTTGGAAAGGTGTAGTTCAAAATATTAAAACAATTATTGAGCATCTTGTAGACTTATTTATCTATGTTTCCAATGGATCATCAAACTATAATGCTCAAACATTCTATGATATCTTTGTTAGACATGAAAAATCCTTTAGAGACTCATATGCACTATTAAATGGATAAAGAGTAGTTGGGTCACTCTGGAGGTTGGTGGCATCGGAGTATGGAGGACTGACCATCATCTCATGTCAGCTTCTCACTTTGGGATGGTGTTTTGAATTAGAAGTGATTTTGGCATTTTTTATTTTTTGTTTTGTTTTTTCTTTCTGATGCCGACAAGTTTAAAGAACGCATGTATTGTGAAGACACATTTTGGAGACAAGTTTAAAATTTTGTATTGTTCTCAATATGAATTACTGTCAAGTGTGTTTAAGAGTATATGATCGAGATATATACCCTTTTCCAGTCACTAGACAATGATAGAGATCTATCACATCTCTTAGAGATCATTGTTGAATAATTCAAGACTCTGTGATTCGAGAGATCAGGAGTGAGGGCTTAAGAAAACAACTCGAAGCTACACCTTTATAAGGGTCAAGAGACAACTTGATGGAACCTTTCTTGGTGCAGGGTCTGCTACTTTGGAAGAATATTTTCTCAACATATGTTTTCATATTATGTAATCAACATGTTTTCTTATGTAAGCCTTAAGGGGGGGTCCCCAAGGTAAGGCATTTTTATGGTTTTAGGATCAATGTATTAAGGGGGGGATTATTGGCATTACAATACATTGACTAGTGTAACCATCATCATTATTGTAGTTTCATGTAATTGTTTCATTATTGTGGTTATGTATAAATATTCTTCCCTGTATAAATTTTATCTAGTTATGAATAAAGATTATCGAATGTTTACATGTTCTCTTAACTTCTTTGACAGGTAGTTGTCTCAAAACCCTTTCTATCTTGATAATGGATCTTTGTATCACTTTTTGGTTCATTTTTAATAGATTTGAACTTTGGGCTTGGTATCTAATTGATCAATGGACACCCAATTTGTATTGATCAATTTAGAGATGGTTTTTTCATGTACTGTGCCTTTGGAGGCATTATGAATGAATCTAGAATGTGGTTAAATATTCAAACCTTCTTTCTTCCTCTCTCTCTTTATTAGGATAAAAATGGTCATTTTTCCTATGTCCCCTTCTATTGTCATGTCACCTCTATATGTGATAAAATCTCATTTGGATTAGCTATCAATCTTGTTAGGCCATGTAAAAGGCACATCTAGTAAAGTCCATCAAATCAAATCATGTAGTTCATCAAATTAAAAGGATATGGCTATTCATATCACACCCACATCACTTAACTTATATTCCCTTTATCAATTTACTCTATATCCCCACTTGGGAACCCTTGGAAATAAAGGGTTTTAAAACATGCACTAAATAATTTCTTTTCGAAACAAGATACCAAAGCATAAGTAATAAGTAACTAAGTGCATCATAAAAGAATATTATGAACAAGATAACATCACAAACATCATAGGTCCGCACATAAGAGAAAGTCTTAATGAGAACTTCCAAAGGTTCTCAAGCAATCCAACACATATTCAGAGCAGAGAATACATGTTCCCAAGGTTTACCCATAAGAATCTAGATGTCATCCACAAACCACAAGAGGCTAAGCTAGTAAGAATTCATAGCTACAAGGAAGGGAGACAATTTCTACTCTCAATCCATATAAATGATAGTCATTTTAAGCCCAAGGTATTTGTTCCTATTATGGTTTAACATACATGAAAATTACCAAAATAACCATAGCATAAACAATACAATAAGAAAAATCCTAAAATATGTTGGAAACAATTGTCTGAAGGAAATTGCTACTCAAATTATGTATTGTCTTTGATGTCACACAATGTCATAGTCCACAGCAATCAGTTACTACCGAGCTCAGTCAGTCTGCCAAACAGGAATATTAGTGCTTACCGAGTCCACTCGGTTATCAAAGAAAATCAGTGTCTACCGAGTTCACTCGGTTACCAAAGGAAATTTTAGTGTTTACCGAGTTCAGTCGGTCATCGAAGAAAAGTTAGTGTTTACCGAGTTCAGTCGGTCATCGAAGAAAAGTTAGTGTTTACCGAGTTCAGTCGGTCATCGAAGAAAAGATAGTGTTTACCGAGTTCAGTCGGTTATCGAAGGTAAAGGATTGTCGGTGTTTACCGAGTTGCCTCGGTCTCTGAAAGATTATAGAAAGTTATGGTCACCGAGCACTGTCGGCCCTTGAAGGATTTTTGCAAATAGAGTTTTCTTAATTCAGCCGACTGTTATACTAAATAATGTCAATTTGACAAATCTAAAATCATATAAATAAAAGGTCAAATGTGAAAAGTAAACAAGAAATACAGCAGAAGATTTACAAAAGAAAAGCAGGAAAGGTGTATGCGAATTTGTGAAGGATGTTCAGATATCCTTGAGGTGCAGCAAAGATTTATTCGATCAGAAAGGATCAGACTTATGCAGAATAGAGATCTGTAATCAGCAAGACAGTTGCATTATTATACAGGTCATTTTTCATTGTTACCTTCTTATCATTGTAATAGTGAATTCTAAATCTCTTAACCGAGTTGGTTTAACAACCATATTGTAAATCCTCTAACAAGGTGACAATTCCATTGAATTGTTTTCAAGACCTCTTACCAGGCCACTCCTAGCAGGGTGTTTTAAATCCTCTAACAAGGTCACACCTAACAGTGTGTTTTGTAACCTTTTACCGGGTTGGCTTCTAACCGGGCATCACTTCAGAAAAGTGAAAATCAGTATCTAGATACATTGGTGGTTTTTCCCATATTGGGTTTCCATGTTAAATCTTGTGTCTCTTGTGTTCTTAATTTCTTTCTCAATCATATACATGTGCTGATGAATATCTAAAGATAATATTGCTAATACTTTCTGCATCTTCAAAGTTACTGCAATCTATTTACCGAGTGCTAAAACAGATAACATTGTTAAGATATCTTAAGGGATCTGGAAAGAATTGATTGGGAAGTGTTTTTATGGTTGACTAATTCACCCCCCCTCTCAGTCACTTCATCCATATTCCATCAAAAATAATCATGCACAAGTCAAGGGCTTAAGATTAATATCAATAGTCCACTAAGAATAATGTTGAAAACAATATGTTGATTCGTAAAATTTGGCTAAATCCAAAATTTCCTAAAAACCCTAAAAATCTAGCTGAATCTTTATCTTAACTCCTATGAAGTTGAAACTACTCTCAACTATCCTTAAAGTATATACATAAAATGTAACTTGAATATATACATAACATGTATATTTAAATATTACATTTTATGTATGGTCCTAGTGTTGAAATTGGCCTATCAAGTCCTGAAGGACATCCAAGAACTCTCAAGGAACCAACCCAAAAGCACAAGAACATCACCCAACTTATAAAATTAATTGCAAAACCAAACCAGGTGGAGATGTCAATGATCAGGTGGAGACGTCAATTGGGTTGCACATATGCCAATCGTTGGAGACACCAATTAGTGATTGGTGAACCTATGAGATAGAAGAATTCTTAGACTAGTGAGTCAAAGACATCAATCCATTTGTAGAGATGGTGATCCGCACAGAATCCAATCCACATAAAAAGATTTTTTGAGACAAAAGTCAAGGTGAAGACATTATTGATTAGATACAGACATTAGGCCAGAGAGCCGGAGGCATAAATGATCAAACACGGATGCCGAATGGGGAATTTGGCCTAATAATTCAAGACAATATAGTTGAATACAATTAAGTCTATGTTGACTCCAAGGTGGGGCTTAAAAGCATCTAGCTCCACATTGAGGAGTACTAAATACACGTATATTGAGGCCATGGTCACTTGATTACATCAAAATACATAAATGAAAGCATAAAAGAAACTAGGCTAATAATCAAGAACATCAAGTATCAATATAATGCATATCTTAATTCCATGAAGATCATAAAACATTAATCTACTCTAAGACCACATATGCACACATGCATATAAAGATCAAATACATATATATTAATGCAACTGCTCTAAGTACATAAATGAAAGAACATATAAGTATGTACAACACAAGTTAGGTGAAGTGTAACGTGGAGCACTCAATGCTCAAACACTCTAATTCTCTATGAAGTCCTTCCCTATACACCATTCCCCAACAAGGGTATATATTTTCAGTGCCACCCTACCACATCGAACCCTCAGGCCCACCCCACTGTGCTTGCATAGATAGTAGCCTAGCCACAAACATAAGATAAACACTCAAAAAATGGTTGGAGAAAACACACACCAAGTAGATGCATAATACATGACACATAGAGAATACTCAACATGTGGACAAATGCAATACTTGAGAATATAATGCTATCAAACATGGAGAACACTCAACATGTGACTCAACATCTAAGGAGAATACAATAACACTCATGGTACAAAGGGTCACTACTCAGTACTAAAAAAGGTTTGGTGAAGAGGCTTAGGAGTGGGAGTGTCATTACATGGCACATGGTGGCCCATGCAGCTTTGAAAAACCCTTCTCTCATCAAGGAAGCTCTAGTAAGCCATATCAACATCCGTAGATGGAAAGACAAAGACATACCATATCAACGTCCTCAAATGATGGTAAGGTGGTTGCATTAATTCTTTTCATTATGTTTTAATCTCAATCATTTAATTAGTTATCACCTATTAAGAACTCTACCAAGGGATATCCTGGGACCCCTTTGTGTGCTAGCCCACCTTGGAGAGATACTCCACTTCCATACTCAAACACCAACCAGGCTCATCTCATTACAACAATGAGGCACAAACTAAAAATGCATCAAGGCATAAATTAATAGACTCAAAATTCATAAAAACTATTAGATACATGGTAAACACAATTGATCTCAATACCAAGATCACAAGTTACTCAAACCTCAGCACGGGAGAATAGCTCAACTGCATGCTTGGATGCGGTCTCAACACCCTACATACACTTATCACATGAAACTTCATCCTCAAGCATGGGGTGTGCCAACATAAGGGAAGAAGCAAGAAATAATAATTGGATAACACATTTAAGGCTCAAAATAAAGTTTCCATTACATTACAACAAAGAGTCAAATGGTCACAAACTGAGAGTATCAGTCTCTGAAGACCTCGTCAAGAAGAAAAAAATCAATAAAAATCAAGGATGTGGTCTCAACACACATCTTACAACCCAAGGAAAAATGAAAGAAAACACCAAAAATGGCTAAGCACCTAAGGCAAAAAGATTATACACAAACATGCTCTATTGGCCTCATCGCCAAGAGAACAGATCTCAACATGGTTTGACATACATAAACGGGATACAAATATCACTAAATATTCCAAGATGTGTCTCACATCTCCAACATCAAATGAGGAACTAAAAAACACAAAAGTACCAATTTCTAGCAAAATTTGACAAGTTATGATAATGAACAATTTAGCATTGAAAGGGCACTTTCGGGTCAAAATAGAAAAAATGCCCAGAATGCCCTATGACCATTACAATTCCATAATTCTCATCCTTGTATTAGAGACTACTAAATTAAATAGTTAATGCTTTCCAAACATTACAACAAATGGGTTTTGGATGAAACACAAAATGGTGCAGTGAAGAAAAAGCCCAATAATCAAATTTGGAATTTCGCTGCAAAATAAAACCCATTGGTCTAAACACACCCAACAACACACTTTTCAAATAAAATCCCAAATCCGGGCTCTCGCATAAAATTGGGTAGTATAATGCTTCTAGAGCTTCATTTCTCCAAAATGAAAACATGCATCTTATCATACAAATCCAACTGGGTGAAAGAAATACATGAAATTATGGGGAAATGCTTATTATCATCCCACTAAACTATAGCAACTTACTTGAAGAAAAATAACAAAGTAAAATTGAAATAGTGAGAGGCCCTACCTCACATAAATGGTGAAAACCCAAAATGAAGAGGGAAAAACCAATATGGCACAAGAGTGGATGAAAATATTGGCATACCATAGCAATCCCGACACGATTCCAATGAGCCACTCCACACTTAAATCTAGCAAGTGGATCACAACCAACAAAAAAATATTCAAATTGCTCACAAAAGGGTTTGAGCAATTTTTTCCCTCTAAAATGCAAAAGTGAGAAAATGAGTTCTAATTTCTCATTATAAGTCATTTTTTCACTTAAAACCAAAAAGGCCAAAATAAAACTATTTAAATTAAATAAATTAAAACTCCACAAAACTCTCCCAAAATCAACTTGGATTAATTTATCCAATTCCAATTAAATGGAATAGCTCTATGGGAAAATTTCTAGAAAATATAAAATAACCAAATAATTATTAAAATCAACATTATTAATTAAATTCTCTTCCACGACAACTGCGGTAACTCTAATGCACAGACTCACAACTAGTCTTTCACAATATGCACTACAAATATGGATTTACCAAACATGTATCATAGGGATATAATATAACAAGTATATATACATCATCCATATAGGGACGATATTGACTCAGTATGAAAGGTCAAAACTACTATCTCATACATGCCCACTACTAGGGATATAAACACACTCAAATCTTGCAAATGTGGTAGAATGTGTCTAGTACCTATTCATTGAAACAATAAAATATCAAGTGTAGATATTCATAATATAATAGCCAAAGCACATAAAATCTATAATAATAACAATGAAGGAGTGTGGTACATTATGTAGAATGCACAAGTGAGTGACTATAACTCTGTCTCACTTCATATTGGCACAAAGGGAAAAATGCATAGTAGTTGTGTAGTAAGGAAATACAAATCATATCATAAATTAACATTGCATTTAAATCTAAATCATTTAAATAAATTATTTCTTTCAACATGAGCATATATCAATGTAAATCTTCGTAAAATACCCAACACTATATAAGGCACAATGTATAGAAATCAATGGTAGTCATCTTAACATATTAATGCAATATTATTGAATGTAAAACATCTCAGACATTATCCTAAATAACCATCATGAATATACAATCCAAATAGTAAGTAACAACATGCTCTAACATCATAGTATTTCACTTAATGCAACATATGTTTCTAGCTACATAAAATAGTATTTAACATCAAGTATAATTCATTGTGCTTGCAATCCAAGGTCTAAAGTTATTTTACCTCCTTATAAGTACGGGGTTGGAGTGGCACTACATCCTCCTCCCCTAAGACTTGAATTACTCTTGGAAGTAAAAAATGCTAAGGTGGAAACATACCACACATTAGTCCTAATTTTTTTTAACCAATACCAACAATATAAGTGTTCCTTGGGTCCATGAAATGATATAGGATAATCCTCATGAATATGGTTAAGCACAATATATATCTATATACCAATATCAATTCAAACTCTTATTGACCATTGGGATTCTGAACTCAATCCAATAGTAGCACTCATGTAAACTTTTTCCTTTTTCATTAGTAGTAAAAATTTCATGCATCTCAATATATATAAAAATGTAGATCAATTAATCATGAAGAGGTTAGCCATCAATGCCATAAAATTCTTTTTCCTTTGCAAGGTTATCATTAATATACATTCTCAGCCTTAACATAGAAGAACACTTAAAGTTTTCCACTCAATTTCCATTTAGAATTCATACATGGTTTAAAACAATCAACCAAATACATATCATTTATCACTTATCAAGTATGCCAAATCACACAATAGAACTCAATTACTATCAATTTGTGATCTTTTCAAGAAAAATAAACATGTCAACCACTTATTTTTTAAGATCTTTAATCATCTCAAGAGACACTCTTTCATGATACAATTTCAATTTCACAATTTTACAATTTTCATGGCACAGTTAGTATCAACACTCATAAAACATGGTGATATATGAACATAAAAAACATTAAGATCCAATTCTATCACTAAAATGAAACAATAGATATATGCATTTATGCTAACATGAGGCTTAGGAGCGGACACGTGCCAACGCTCTAGGTAAACATAATGATCTTATCTGAATCCATAATCCATAGTCCATAATCCATAGTTTATATCTTATTTAGTGGCTTAATGGGGATGAGTCTCACACCATATGTTGGAACCTTCCATACAAGACCACGTCACTTATATCCCTTGTTTGGTGTAAGGTGTTTATCCCCCAAGGGAGAGTCACCACTCTAAGGTAGTTAGTGGGTCATATCTGCATAACAACCTCATATACCTCCATACTCAGGGGTTCCCTACATCTACTTCCTCATATACACTCACCAAGAATTCCTCATATGTCCTTGGAGAGGATTCACATTACAACACAAGACCAACACTCAAAAATAATAAGGATAACCAACTTAGCCACCAAATTTTATAATTAAGATAAAGTAATTATCAATTCCAACAATAAGGTAAGAAAATCCAAGGAATTTACAACAATAAATCAAATGTAACAACAATATATATGTGCAATAAATATCACAATTTGTGGCTAACTATCACAAATAACATAAGAAAATTACTAGTCCACACAAGCAAATATAAAAATCATCATAAATTGCACATTGCGACACTATGTGACTACATCTAGCTAGATGTGAGGAAGGAGGGAACAATCATCTAGCTATCACAATAGCCCTACATGTGTCACATAATAAGAAAGCTAACCACATGGCGTGGAGTGTGCACCTTGGATACACCCTACATTAGGTGGTACAAAATGGGCACACCACACACCCAACATGATCATACACCAAGCGGAGAGGACACACACTAGTTGTGTGTCACATAGAAATGTACCTTATGGAGAAAGAATACATAGGTCACACTCTTCATCAAGTGGGGTGGAATGAGAATGCTACCAACCCAATATTGTCATACACCAAGTGGAGAAGGCACACAATGGTTGTATGTGGAAAGGTAGTGTACCTCATGGAGAAAGAACACTTAGGTCACGCCCTGCATAGAGACACCTATCAAACAAGTGATCACTGTAGCCATAGGTATACATCGATAGGATCCTCCTAGATGCCTAATAGCATGTGAACAATCAAGAAACCATGGGTCCTCTTCTACAAATATGAAAGCACCTACCTATTTCTTTGTATCAAGTAGGAATATAATAACATATACATAATACACACCTTCACATATCTATGTACATGGAATCGTGTCCCCGAGCTCATCTCACTACCATTAGAAAAATGACATCATCACTAACACTATGTCAAAACACCAGTGGGTGTGGTATTGTATCAATGCATCATGTTGGAACATGTGCGGTATGAAATACATAACAACATGGGAAAAAAATCCCTCCTCACATTGGATCACAAAAGTATACATGTATGCATGAATCAATAGTGATAATAAATCTATCCATATAATCTCACATCAAATAATGATACCATCCTCAAGAACTGTGGGGATTAAGGATACATGTATGAATTGCGTACTTGGGTCCATCACAAGGGAAAACATCGATTACCTTTTCCTAAAGAAGTGGAAGCTAAGGTCACTTCATGCTTCCATTACACGTATGCCAAACAAATACCCAAGGAAAATATGATGCTACTACCCCTTCACATATTGTTTTACCAACAAATTATGGGTTGGCTCTCAGTAGGACCAACACATGCAATAGAATAATATGGTCCTCCCATACCTAAATACAAATATCACCTCCATGGGTGGGTCCATATACTCACCACCTCATGGGAACACAATACGAGTATGGGTTATACACAATACACAATAAAGCATTGGTAATGGAATGCACAAGGAGTACTTTTCCAGCCAAGAATAAATAATTGTAATATAGATTTCATTGCTTCTCAAACCAAGCAAAATAAGCATCATATATCAAAACAAAGTACTCCCTAACATCCATCATAATTTTATTACCAGGAAACATTACCCATCATTCATATTTTATCATTTCATCTCTTCACAAGTCACTTTGATTCAAGATAACACAAATTTGATTACTAATGCCATAGCATTTCCACTTCAATGTGGAAATATCCCATTTTATGACATACTCATTTATCTATTTACAAAACCATAAGGAAATAAATTTTTATTGAAAAGATGATTCCAATAACATATGAAGAAGGTGCATTATTTATTGCACATCATGCCAACACTCATAAAATGAGCACACATTTCCATGTTCTAATCAAGAAAAAAATAGTAACTTTATCAATTTAAGAATATTCAAATTTTCCACCCACAAGAATATGAAGGAATTTCCTTAACTCCATAAACACTAATCATACAATGCATCAAATTTTACCATACTTCTGATATTTTCATCACTAAGAAGCATCTTTTTTAATCACATAACAAATTTAATAGAAAAGAGGAGAAGAGATAGTTTGATTCTCAATTCAAAAAACCTTTACTAAACAAGGCCCATTATTCAACTTCACAATCCACACAAAGTAAGAGCCATATATTCCTTGAGAAATAGTATCACTTTACTAATCATGTTAAGGAAGCATTTATCATTTCTGTCTAGAGGGAACAAAAAAATGATTACTTCCCAATACATCCTCTTGTACATGTAAGGCATCATCTACAACAATAGGCATACAACAATCATTCTTAAATAATTAGCATAATAAACCATTTATTAAATGTCTATCTCTTGTGTTCATTAAGAACTATGAGTTTAGAATGATCCAGGGTCACATGATATCGAATCAATAATCGCTTACAATAAAAGGGCATAGAACATGAAGTACAATTACATAACATGAACCCAAATTAGTCATCTTTAATCTAATAAAGAATGCACAAAATAAGAACATCTAGACTATCTCCAAGATCCTCAAGACCTTCCCACAAGCACATTAAGGCACACGCAAGCCTATCTACCATCCAAGGTCATGAGGGGATAAACAAACCCAACCTCAAAAGACTCCCAACTAAGGTTCACACTCCAATTGAGTGGATTAAGGGAAAGACCTACAAGGCAAGATCCTCCACTAACTAGAAACAAAGGTTGGTAACCTCAACCATCTATCGCCATGCTAAGCCATATAAGAAATGAAAGATAACCATTGTAAGGTATCACAAGTACACATCACTTACACCAAAAAAAATGGGAGCATAACACAAAGATCCCAATGTATGAACATGGGCTTTGATGCCAGATGTAATGCCTCATCTGGGAATCCTTGGAAATAAAGGGTAAAAAATGCACTAATTTTTTTTTTTTTTAAAACAAGATACCAAAGCATAAGCAATAAGTAACTAAGGGCCCATTTGGTACGTGGAATATGGGCCCATATTCTGGAATAGAATTTTTTGATTCCAGTCTTCCATGTTTGTGTCCATCTCAATAATAGTGAATTGGATTTGCGGAATTCCAATTTTGGCCATAAAATGGGCATTCAGTGTTCCAGTTGAAAAGGTGTTATTGGAATATGGGCCTCTAATTCCACTTTCGCTATGCCAGTTTTGAGTTTTTTCGTCGGGTCCGCGTGCGTTTTACAAAGTTTTGCATCCGTGGTTTCATTTTTGTCAACGGTTTCATTTTTGGTAACCCTTCTCTCGCCCGTGGACGCTCTGCTACGTTGCCCTGCTAACGTGGTAACTTTGTTGCCCTGCTCTCGTCCGTCGACACTCTGCTACTCTACAACACATTCACCTCTGGTAACTCATGTTTTATGTTTAAATGGTTTTTATTACGGTGAAATATGCAGATTTTTCCATGGCTTTCAAGTGATTGGTAGAGCACTGGTGTTGGTAGAGCACGAAAACAAATTTTTGTTTGGGATTTACATATTTGTTCTTTTGCACTAGTGTTGGTAGAGCACAGCAACAAATTTTTTATGATCTCTATGAAACTCAATAGGGTTTCATAGAGATCACATAAATTTTATGTGAAACTCTACGAAAGCCTTGTGGGTACTTGATATCAATAGGATTTCACATAAATTTATGTGATCTCTGTGAAACCCTAGTTACAGATTTGAAAATTAGAAACTTTGTTATTTGAATGCTCCATCTTCCAGGTGCACCAAACGCTCCATACACATATTTCGGATATCATTTTGAGGATATGTATCTTCCAGAATTGCAGCATATTTCAGAATTGACTATATCCAGCATTCTGTATGCCATGCACCAAACAGGCCCTAAATGCATCATAAAAGCATCTTATGAACAAGATAAAGTCACAAAAATCATAGATCTGTGTACAAGAGAAAGTCTTAACGAACACTTCTCAGGGTTCTCAAGCAGGACATTACATTTACTGATCACCCTCAATCAAAATTTTGTAAATAAATTGTCTTAGACAATATTTTATCCAAATCGATATTGATGAGACTTAGAATACATTACATTTCATTTAGGAATATTATAGTTAGCAACACATGCATACATCTTAACCATTTTTTCTCGGATTCATGTTTTTATTTATTGTTTCATGTTAGTTGTCATAAGAAATATTGTTTCGGTTATTGCTTTTCTATGTGGGTTGCATTTTCTCTTGGTATTCTCTCCTCTTTTAGCGCATACCCTTCCCTTATAACTACTATAATTTCCAACTTGTATGACATTTAGGAACCTCTTTTGGGCGTATTTCATTTCTTTCATTATTGTTGTTTTATTTCTCGTGGTAATAATATTATTAGGGATATATAATATGTTAAAAGGAAATTAAATTGTGAATTGTTTAAACCTTCAACTCCATCATAGGCGATTGGGCGAAGTTTTACTAAAAGTTTTAGTTTATTAACCTATCATTTCCTTCTTACCATCAAGTGTGAGGGTGATGGATATGCCCTATGGCTTCATTTTCACTTCTATTTTGTTCTTTTTTATCTGTGTCCAACCTTGTGGATAGAGCCGATTAGAATAGGATTGAGCATCTCGTTTGAGCTTATAATGCTTGTTTTAATGAAATATTTTATGATTTATTTGTATGTTTATGCATTGTAAGTATATGCTTCTTGTTTTTATGTTTATAGGTTTCATTTTATATAGGTGTTTGTTTTGTATACTATACTTAGGTTTAGGTGATGCATTGTAAGTATATGCTTCTTGCTTTTATGTTTATAGGTTTCATTTTATATAGATGTTTTTTTTTATACTATACTTAGGTTTAAGTGATACATAGATACGAATGAATCTTAAGTTAGTATAGATTTGTTTTATATAATATAGTTACAAAATTTCTATTTCATTTAGTTATGATATTGCTATTTTATTTTAGTGAATAAATTTAGTTATGAAATTTCAATTTCATTTTAGCTTGTTCATGTCGATAAATTAGGATTAGAATTAATCTTACAAATTGTTGTTTAGAAATAATTATTAAACAAAAATTAATTAAGAGATCTATAATTTTACATTGTTGTCCATATTAATTAATTTAATGTTGAAAGATTTAAATGGGGTCTCATTTCACATATCATGTTAAAAATAATAATTATTGAGATAATTTCTATGATTAATTACATTAGCATTAGTAATTTCAATTGTTAGTATTAACAAACCTTGTGGTATCTTCAATTAAAACATTTTAGAAGGATTGTAGCATTCACACCAATATTAGCGACATTTCATTTAGGACTTTAACTTCTAATGGTTATATATTGTATTTAATTGGATAGGAATTAGAATAGTTTCAACTAGGATCTATGGATTTTAGTTTATCTAGAATAGTTAATATTGTTTTGGTATGAATGTTAGCTTTGTATCATTAAACATTATTTTATCAGTATTGTCTTGTTTAGAAATTAAATTTTAGCAAATGGATATTATAATTTCTTGAATAGGAGGTATTTTTAATATTAATAGTTAGGAGGATTGTGGATTATGTTTTAGTTTAGAAACCACTCCTTGTTTAGCTATAAAATTATATATAATTGAGTTAGAGAATTAGTAATTTTGTTGTTCATTCTCATTTAAAATTATTTCGACTCATTTCAATTCATATCAGTTTTATTCAAAGTTATATATATTAGATTTTAACTCTAATTAGCCCTCACTTTATTGAATGTTTTATGATGCCAATATGTTGTCTAATGTTATTTAAATTTGATTACTTTAGCTTTGAGTCATCTTTTGTGAAGATATTTATGTTGTGGACTTCGTATGTTTATGTAAGATGTGATGTTGAGGGTTTGATGTTGGGTTTCCTTATGAATTACCAAAGGCTTGGGATTTGTCTTGATGTTTTAATTTCATCTTTTTTCTCGAATGTTGATGTATTCATGTTCTCATTTGATTAGTGTATCATGTTTTATTGTAACATTTTGGTTTGAGGCCTAATTATGTAATTGAGGTCACATGAGGGTTTTCTCTATTCTTGGATATTGTATGCTTGGATTCTTTCTATTTGATGATGAGTGAACAATGTTATTTGATGGAATGAATCCAAAATGGAATATATGCATGATTTGTGTTGTATCTAGATTATGGTTTATGATTTAGAGCTTAGAGAGGTTCCTGTGATATTTTAGCATGATTTGTATATAATTTCAATTTTGGTGTCATTTTCTCTAAGATAGCATATATAGATCCTATTAATGACATAATTTCTCAGGTCAAATGTAGTTAATTTTCCTATTAATGCATCAAGAGTAACAACCAAATTTCCTAGAGATCTGAGCTCATGTATAGATGTGATGCATGAGCATCTCGGGTCCTTGGCAATCCTATGTCACCAGAAATAATTTGGATTTTATCTGTGTTGCTTGGTTTCTACTTTGACCGAGTTGGTCGGTTTCCTTTGGTTACCGAGTGTGGTCAGTCATATCTTGGGCGGTCGGTTGTTTCACTAGCACTCAACATTGCTTGTCTGCTACTCAGTTATCGTGCTCACCGATGGGTTTAGTTTTAGTTTCTATTGTGGCCGACTTGTGCATTTATATTGGATTGCAAATTAAGGTTGGAATCCATCATTGGGAAGCATGTGGTCCTAGATCTGATTGTTCCTTCCGTTGATTGTGGATCTAAAGGTCGACTCAGTTCGGTAGCTTCTTGTATAAATGTAGTTGTTGGTTTAGAGTTTAAGGAGTTTTGGAGAGGAGTTTTTAGATAGGAGTTTGATAGAAGATAGAAGTAGAGATTTTGACAAATCATCACGTGTTTGAGGACTTTTGTAAATTATTGAAATATCTGGCCCCAACTGGGAAGGCCTTACAGTCTAGCATATATCAGTCTATTTGTTGAAAATATATGAAAGATCCTACATTCTCTCTCACTATTTTGTTTGTTTTCTTCCGCATGTGTTGAGAAGGCTTGGATCATTAGGGTGCACCATAGTTTGGCCCCTCTTGCTCCCTTCCCTTGCATCAGGTGGTATAAGAGCGAGGTTAGATCTTGATATAGGTCTAGAGATCTAGGTTTGTAGGTTCCTCTTGAAGCCCTAGTTGATTATTGTGGGGTAGCGGATTGCGATCTAACCTACAATTATAGAGGGTTGTCAAGATGGTTTGTGGGAGGTGAGATGAAGATCCAGGATTGGCAGATAAGCTAAGGCAAATTGCTGCTAGGTTAGAAGCTGTTGAAACAGCCCAAAGAAGAGGCAGACATCTTGAAGATGTTAGTGATGATGAAGTTGAAGAAGAACAAGTGAATGCAGAACCTGCACCTGTTATGGATCAAGGTGAAGAAAGATTTTTGAAGGCTTTAACAAGTCTAAAGTCAACACCACATTTCAATCCTCCTGAGTATGGTGGAAAGCTAGATTCTGATGAATTGGTGGACTGGATCACCAAGATGGAAAAGTATTTTGAATATGAAAACATTCCTGAAGACAAGAAGGTGAAGATTGCAAGCACAAAGTTGAAAAGTCATGCATCCTTATGGTGGGAACATCTTTAATTGGATAGGAAGAGGAAAGGAAAAGACAAAATCAAGGTATGGAGTAAAATGGTGAACAAATTGAAAGAAATTTCTTACCTTGTGATTATCAGATTAACCTAGTTTGGTGAATGCAAAGTTTGAGATAGAAAGATAGCTCAGTAAAGGAATATATTGAGGAATTATATAGATTAGATATCAAATCTAGACATGATGAAGATGATGTGGAAAGAATCGGTAGATACCTGAATGGTTTGAGAGTTTCCATCCAAGAGGAAATTAGTATGGTCAAGTTGGAGAACATTGAAGAGGCTTATCAATTTGCTTTGAAGGCCGAGGAGAAATTGAACAAGAGACATGAACAAAGAAAAAGAGGTCGAAGTGGTAGATTCCCTAGAGGAAGAGGTAGATCCAATGGTGAAAATGGTAGATCTGAACCAGAAAAGACAAATCTAGACAAAGACAAGACTGAGTGGAAAGTTGAAAGTTCATCTAGAGGTAGAGGTAGTAACTATCGAGGTGGTTATAGCAAAGGAAGTTTCTGAGGAACTTGTTACAATTGTGGAGAAGAAGGACATAGATCTTTTGAATGTACATAGACTAGTAAGAAGGTTGGTAGCAGTAGAAATGCTTTGGTACAAGAAGATTCACCGAATGAACTTGAGAAAGAAAATAAGTTGATGGTAAGAAGAGCACTATGGAATGAGAGCAAGAAGGAAGATCCGGTAAGGAAAATTTTGTTCAAGACCAGATGTAGAGTTTCTAACAAAGTTTGGAAGGTAATCATTAATAGTGGTAGCTTAGAGAATCTGGCATTTGAAGAGATGGTCACAAAGTTGTAGTTGGAAAGGTTGGTACATCCGAAGCCCTATCAGATTTCATGGATCAAAGATGAGCATACACTCCTGGTAAGTGAACAATGTTATGTGAATTTTAAGATTAGGAAATACTATGATAAGGTGTTATGTGATATCATGCCTATGGATTGTTGTCATATTTTGTTGCGTAGACCTTGGCAATATGATAGACATGATATATTGATGGGAGATTTCATAAGTATACTATTGTGGCTGATGGAAAGAAACAAATCTTGTTACCATTGATGGAAGAACCTGTTAGTAATGTTTTCACATCTGTGAAAGTTTGTTAACTCTTTGAAGAGGAATGATGTATGTTTTGTTGTGATCCCTAAAAAACCAAGTAAGAAAATAGAGGATAATGTCCCTGAGGAGATTGATAAGTTACTCACCGAGTACAGTGAAATCATTTCTGATAATGTACCTGATGGTTTTCCACTGAAAAGGAGCATTGATCATTGTATGGGTCTAATCCCTGGAGCTAGTTTACCGAATAAGGCACCTCATCAATTAACACCTACCAAGAATCATGATTTGAACTAGCAAATTCAAGAGTTGCTGGAGAAAGGTTTGACCAGAGAAAGTTTGATCCCTTGTGTAGTACTTGTTGTATGAGCACCAAAGAAGAATGGAGAATGGAGAATGTGTACTGATTCCAGAGCAATCAACATGATAACAGTGAAGTATAGGTTTCCTATACCGAGAATGGATAATATAATGGACAGTTTGATTGGAGAAAAGTATTTCATAAAGATTGATTTGAAAAGTGGGTATCATCATATCATAATCAGAAAGGGAAATGAATGGAAGACTTCTTTCAAGAAAAAAGAAGGTTTGTATGAGTGGTTGGTTATGCCTTTTGGTTTAACTAATGCATCGAGTACTTTTATGAGGCTGATGAATGAAGTTTTGAATAAATTCTTGGGTAAGTTTTTTATTGTATATCTTGATGATAATCTGATATTCAGTAAGACTAGAGAAGAACATTTGTTGCATGTTAGAAAATTTTTGCAAAGGTTGAAAGAGGAAAAGTTGTTGATAAATCTGAAAAAGTGTTCATTCATGAAAGAGGAGATTGTGTATTTGGGATTTGTTATTTCAGCTGATGGTTTGAAGATGGATCCTGAAAAGGTTGAAGCTATTTTTAATTGACCTATACCTATGAATGCTAGTGAGGTAAGATCATTTCATGGTTTGGCAAGTTTTTACCAAAAGTTCATAAGAAATTTCAGTTCAATTTGTAATGCTATGACTGAGACTATGAGAGGAGACAAAAGAGAATTCAAGTGGACACATGGAGCTGACAAAATTTTTGAGACTCTAAAGCAGAAGGTTGTTGAATTACCTGTTTTGGCATTACCTGATTTCAATAAGGTATTTCAAGTGGAATGTGATGCAAGTGGAAGTGTAATTGGAGCTGTGTTGAGTCAAGAAGGTAAACCTGTTGCTTTCTTTAGTGAAAATTTGAATGATGCTAGAAGGAAATATTCTTTGTATGATAAAAAATTCTATGCTATTGTTCAAGCACCTAAGAAATGGAGACATTATTTGATACTGAGTGAATTTGTGTTGTATACTGATCATAAGGCTTTACAATATTTGGGTAGTCAGAATAAGTTGAATCAGAGACATATGAAATGGGTTGAGTATTTGCAGAGTTATACATTTGTGATAAAGTATAAGAGTGGAGTCACTAACCAAGTTGCTGATGCATTGAGTAGAAGAAGATCTTTGAAGACCGAGATGAAAATTAAAGTTCTTGGTTTTGATGAAATGAGAGATTTTTATGAGTTTGACCCTGATTTTTCTGAGCCATGGAGAAAGTGTAGAGCACCTATTAAAGATCAACAAGACACTAAATAGGATGAATATTTTATTCAAGAAGGTATGTTGTTTAAAGGTATTCAGTTGTGTATACCGATAGGAGTAATGAGAACTAATCTGATAAAGGAGAAGCATAGTAGTGGTTTGGCTGGACATTTTGGTATTGATAAAACATGTAATTTGCTTAAGGAGAAGTACTATTGGCCGTAGTTGTATAAAGATGTTTATAAATTTGTGAAAAGTTGTGAAATTTGTCAAGTTGCAAAAGGAGTAAGTCAAAACACTGGATTGTATACACCGATTGTTGTTCCTGAGAAACCTTGGATTGACATTAGTATGGATTTTGTTCTTGGCTTACCAAAGACAATAAGAGGTAATGATTCAATAGCTATTGTTGTGGATAGATTTTCTAAGATGGCACATTTTATACCTTGTAGAAAAACATCAGATGTAGTACATGTAGCAGATCTTTTCTTTAAGGAAATTGTCAGATTGCATGGATTACCAAGGAGTATTATCTCTGACCGAGACAGTAAATTTGTTGGATACTTTTGGAAAACCCTTTGGAAGAAATTTGGCACTAAGTTGAAATATAGTTCTACATTTCACCCACAAATCGATGGACAAACTGAAGTTGTGAACATAATTTTGAGAAATATTTTGAGATGTTTAGTTGGAGACACACCGAGTAATTGGGATTTTGTATTGGCACAAGCAGAGTTTGCATACAATAATTCAATGAATAGGAGTACTGGAAAGACACCATTTGAGATTGTGAATGGCACACAACTGAGAGGAATATCTAATTTGAGAGACATTGCTGATGAGAATAAGAAAAGTGCTGAAGGAGTAAAATTTGCTGAGTACATGAAGACATTGCATGAAGATGTGAAGCTGAAGCTGGAAGACAGTAATCAGAAATACAAAGACAGAGTTGATAGATCTAGAAGACATAAAAATTTTGATTTTGGTGATGAAGTAATGGTTAATTTGAAGAAAGGTCGATTTCCTGTTGGAACATATGGGAAGCTGAAGCTGAAGGAGTTTGGACCTTGCAAGATTTTGAATAAATTTGACAGTGGAAATGCATATGAAATTAAGTTACCTGATGACATGAATATATCACCTATTTTCAACATTGCTGATTTATATGAGTATCATGAACCTGATGAAGAAGTGGCAGTAGTGACAGAATATCCTAAGAAGCAGAATGATGAAGTTGAACAAATTTTGAAGGGAAGAGTTGGCAAAAGCACAATAGGAAAACAATATATGGAATATCTGGTAAAGTGGAAGAATAGACCAATGGAAGATAGTTCATGGATTTCATAGTCTGAGTTGGATGTATCTCAGACTAGACCTACCAAATGATTCGGAGAATCATTTAAAAATAACCCTAGGTGTCTGATGCAGGAGCATCTCAGGTCCTTGGCAATCCTGTGTCACCAAAAACAATTTGGAGTTTGTCTATGTTGCTCGGTTTATTCTTTGACCGAGTTGGTCGATAGTTGGTCAGTTTCCTTTGGTTACCGAGTGTGGTCGGTCATCTCCTGGGTGGTTGGTTGTTTCACTGGCGCTTGGTATTGCTTGTCTGTTGCTTGGTTATCTTGCTCACCGACAGGTTTAGTTTTAGTTTCTATTGTGGCTGATTTGTGCATTTATATTGGATCGTGAATTAAGGTTGGAATCCATCATTGGGAAGCGTGTGGTCCCAGATCTGACTATTCCTTTCATTGATTGTGGATCTAAAGACCGACTCAATTCGGTAGCTTCTTGTATAAATGTAGTTGTTGGTTTAGAGTTTAAGGAGTTTTGGAGAGGACTTTTTAGATAGGAGTTTGATAGAAGATAGAAGTAGAGATTTTGACATATCCTCACATGTTTGAGGATTTTTATAAATCATTGTAATGTCTAGCCCCAACCAAGAAGGCCTTATAGCCCAACATGTATCAGTCTATTTGATGAAAATATATGAAAGATCCTGCATTCTCTCTCTCACTGTTGTGTTTGTTTGCTTTTGCATGTGTTGAGAAGGTTTGGATCATTAGGGTGTGCCATAGTTTGGCCCCTCTTGCTCCCTGCCCTTGTGTCAAGATGAAACCCTAATAGAATACTGAGGCAATAAAGTTCTCAACACTTTTCTTACCACATCCTCCTCAAGAATATTACCACCAACACCTCAAATAGTAGAAACAACTTATTTGATTCGTTGACTATATTTTTCAATGTTCTCATTATCTTGCATCCTCATATTATCATACTTACCTTTCAAACTATCAACCTTTTCCTTCTACACATGTGGATCTCCACTATAGATGGTCTTCAACTTCTTCCACATCTCATAAGAAGTATCCTAGTCTTTGATGTTAATATATTCTACATCTGAAAGAGTATTGGAAATAGCTTCCATAGTAGTAGTATGTTCTTGTCTAATATTTAATTGATCTACAGTCAGGGATCTTGAAGTGATAGTATACTTAGTAACCACATGATCTAAATATTGATCACACATACCTTTAAAATAAAGCTTCATTTGACCACACCAAGATGAGTAGTTCTCTATTGTGGATTTAGGACCTTCCTTTCTCATCATCTTCAGATCTTTACCTCAATTTTTTAAGCTTCACCAAAATAGGGGATCAAACCTCTGATACCAATTGTTAGTCCTAAGATCATATTAATGAGAGGGGAGGGGGTGAATCAGTAATCAACCTATTATATAACTTTTAAACCTCTAAACCTTACAACAACATTCAAAAGATTAACTTAATAGAATCAAAAGAAAACTTTAAAAACATAAGCACATCCACAAAGTTGACACATATTTTTCTCATGGATGACCAATTTGGGAAAAACCATGTGTGGGTATTAGTACCCGCTATATGATGCACTCTTATAAAGTACACTCTGTGAGGAGCTTAACCTTGTTAGGAGTTTACAAAGACACTATTAAGTGCCACCTAGTTAAGGGATTTACCTCTAGCCCTATTAGGAGCTTTACCCTATTAAGAGTAGCCTTGTTAGAGGACTTTATCCACAAGCTAATGTGCCACCCTATTAAAGGACTTAAAATAGGGACCTGTTAGCATCCATTTGGTTAAGGGATTTTTATTGTTGCAACTATTAGGGAACAACATATAGAATGATCTATAGAACATCACTAGCTCTTCTCGATCAGATCCACGCTCATATAATATTTTCTTCACACACTTAAACCTACCCTGGTTTGATTGCAACTTTCACTTTACAACCACGCTTACCCAATACATGATTTAAACACTTAACTTTCAACTTCATCAATTATATATTGAACTTTGAAGTCCACCGCCTTAATCAAGCCCTAATGGTTTACAATTTAAATTTCAAACTTTTCACTCAAACATAACATGCAAATGCACACATTTCAATGTACAAAATAATTTTCCTATACCGCTTCAATCCATACTTAGATTTACTTATGAATTCATGAAGAATAGTCAAACATGTTTTGACCAAACACACCCTTCTTCTAGAATCTTCATGAAACACTAGCATCGAACATTGAAATACTAGATAATCACCTCTAATCATTGGAACATGTCACCACATTGTGACTAACACAACTTTATTCACAATTGCTTCCATACCGGTCACCGATTCAAGATCTACCATCGATAGCTCAAGAACATAAGATCTTTATTTTGAAACCACTTCTGTAACTACAATATCTTGTTATCGGTCATCCAAATAAGTTGTGGTTGCAACCATAGCTTCAAAGCATTTCCATAAACCTTTTCCTATGACCACGCCAAATAATTAAATATAGATTTGACAAACCAATCAAATCATATATTGCCTGTCACTAACTATTCTAGCAGTTGCACTATGAACCTTCATCCGATCATAACTCAATTACTAGTCGGTAGCAGTTAGACATATAACATTCAAAGACATCCCCAAGTCTCTCATAAGGATCGCTATAATTGAAACTCATCACAATACCTTTTTCATCATACTTATATTTAACAACATACTAGGAACACTAGGTCAACACTTAACATTAATGAAAACCCAATAACTGATCATCATGCAATCAAATCTGTATCATGACAACACTAGAAATCACTTACCATGACTGCATTATTTATACCAACATTCATTTAATTAATAATCTTAGCCATGAGATTTTTAGTTTTTTATTTAATTTATTGTGCTAGGATTATTAATTAAATGTTTTGCTCTTTTTTATTATTGACCTTTGATTTTTTATCAGAGATTAATAATGCAACTGAGTAGATTAACCCAATTACACAATTAGGCCTACAATATTATTGACTTAGTGATTTTGATTAAGATTTGACCCTCTGAATAGGGTTTAGGATAAATTGATTGAGATTAGGAGATATCGGTTATAATAAGCCATTTTAGGGTGATTACATTTTACCCTCTTTGAATCAATGTACGATCAACACGTTGATTCAAAGAATATCTTATTGATGCAACAAATATTTTGACATGGGTCTTGGTGAAACTACCCTTGGTTGATGATGTTGATTCAGAGAACTAAACTTGATTTGATTGATGACTGATTTGAGACCAGAATGATCATCTTGATGTGGTGCAATGAAATTGATCATTTATTTGAGACTGATGTCATTGATGCTGATGAATAATCAATTTTATGTCAAGCGATAAAATTGATCACTATCAGAAAGATTCTAAAATCCTTGAGGTTAATAATAATGAATAAGCAATCTGATGTGATGCGATGAAACTGATTATCACCAAAAGGTTGATCACAATCTAACTGACTTGATATGGTTCTTAATGAAGCCAATTATTTGATGATGAAAACACTATCAATTTGATGTGGTGTGATGAAATTGGTATGCGCCTATTGAATCACCAATGTTGAAAAGATTGATGTTGACCAAGTAATTTAATGTGATGTGATGAAATCACTCATTTAGATAGATAGATAGATCAGATATACCCCACTTTATATGGATTCTGATGAAGTTGAGATGCTCCTAGAGATAAGATCATGTTTGATTTACTAACGAAACTTGATTTGATATCTTTATTTGATTGACTGATTGATTGATGAAGTAGATTTGATTAAATTCCTCGATCTGATTGACTTTGATTGAATGAATTTTAATGAAATTTGATATGATTGTGCCCCCTTAAGAGTGAAATCAAAATGAAAACTGATAAAATCTTGATTTTGACTGATTTAAATGATGAGAAACATATTTTGGTCAATTAATAAATGATTTGAGCTGATTTTGTGTTTGTTTGAACATGGTTTGACCAAGGTTGACATGATTTTGACCAAGTTTGAGCTTGGTTGACTTGGATTTAACTAAGTTTGACTTGATAAAATGAATTCCCATTTGATTTTGTCAATTGTACATTTTCTTATGTGCCCCAAGTTTACTTAGTTTGACTAGGTGTGACCTAGTTTGACCGAGATATATCCAAAATTGACTTGGTTTGACCAAGTTTGACTTGCTAGAAATATTGTGAAATTGATGTTGAAAGATTCCTAGTGGATTTTGCATTGCTTTGATTAATTCTATACATGGTCAACTACACTTTGATTAGGGTTTAACCAAAGTTTAACTCACAAATTTTGACATCGATTTCAATTTCAATCTCAAAAATGGAGTCAAGATGGTTGACTAATCCTATGTTGTCAATTTCAAGCCACTTCACTAATTTTGAAAATTAGGCCAAAATTAGGTCAAAAGGGGGTTATAAATAGTAAGATACATCTTTTTACTATTCATTTTTACCTTTGACTTTTGGAGCTCATTTACCCTCTGAGAGAAACGATGGCGATTCTGATTGAGAAGCATCAATTCTAGATGTCTTGCCGCTACAAACAACCTTAGTAGTATGACCCACCGGTAAGTGATCCTTTTTGAGCTTCATTTTTTTCAAATTTGACCTTTTTTAGCACATTTTAGATATCTTTATGTAGTTTTTTGTATGGGATGTTATATTTTTCGTATGCGACTAGTTCTTAGTTCATATGAAAATTTGGTCTTTTGGATATTTTTCGCACAAAATATGTTCTTATTTTGTTTCTCACCTTGTATTATTTCATACAAACTTTTACTTTGTTTGCCCACTTTTACATATGAAACAAGTGTTAGAATGGTTTAGGACAACAAAGAGGGGGGGTGAATAAGTTGTTCTTAGGTCCAAATGTACCAATTGAACTTTCTATCTCTTCAACAAACTCATATCTAATTAGAAATTCAACTCGGTCTCTATAGCATATATTAGAAACATATAACATGTAGTCCACTGTCCAAAAGTAATTAACTTGCAGAATATAAATATCTCAACAAAATCCACATCAAAATAATTCACACAAGTATAACACTAGGATTTATAGTGGAAACCCAATTTGGGAAAAACCACTTTGTAACATGCTACTAATTTTCACTCTTCTGAAGTGAGCTTTGTGAAAAGCCAACCCTGTTAAAGGTTTACATACACACTGTTAGGTGTGACCCTATTAAAGGATTGAAAACACTCTATCAAAAGTGGCCTGGTTAGAGGACTTAAGAACATTCCATTAGAATGTCACCTTGATTAAAGGATTTATACAATGACTATTAGGTCAACCTTGATTAAAGGAATTAGACTGATACAATGGTTAGAAAGTAAGAGTATTTTTTGATCTGAAAAACATATAATTCACTTTGAAAATATAGATCCACTTCGCAAATATATGTTGATTTACTGACTGACCTTCATTTCCATCTCCATCTCTGATCTGCTCAGAATTCACTTCAAGAAATCACAACTCTATTCAACTCCTTCACAATTTCACCTTCAGCCTTCTACTTAGACTTATCAGTCAATAACATCAACCTCTTCTTCACTCTCTGTAACCTCACAATTAAGTTTTTCCTTATACCTCTTTGATTAGGTAGATCAATCTTTTATCACTTAATCTCCTCCGTAGATTTTAGGTTTAGGTTAGATTCATCAAATCCTTCCATCATTATGTTCTTCATCTTTTCCTTCTAGATACATCTCCAAAGTTCTCTTTGACTCCACAAGAAAATGATTTACCATGCATTAAATACTCCATACATTCATTAATAATGTCAACACATTTTACATATCCCAAGAATTCAACTATCTCAGTTGGGATTCTCAATTCTTTCTCCAAATGTAAATTACTATCACTCGGTCAATACTATGTTTATCTCCTCAGTCATCACTATGTATCTCGATCATCACTACAAATAGTCTTCCTCGACAAACACTATCTTTGCTTGATAATTTCCTATCACTTAGAAATTACTAATGTTCGATCAACACTAGATTTACTCAGCATATATTGGTGCTCAGTCAACACTAACATCACTTGGATTAAACTAGATTTCTTCACTTTTTCTTGTTTAAGCCTATGTTTCCAGTCTTTCTTCTTAATTGGATAAACAACACATTACCTTGTCAATGTGCCAACTAGTCAAGTACCCATTTAAGTATCACATAACTCAACCTTTCCTTAGGTACTCTTGTTATCTCCTCTTTTCGAATCCTCTTCATCAATCAAAAGATATGGTACTATCCTAGATAGAAACTATCTTACAAGTTAAGGTTTGACATCAATGACAATATAACAATTATTTCAATTGTAGTTTCTAACAATCTCCCTCTTTGGAATTGATGGAAACGCCACATGAATAACACATGATTTTCCAAACAATCCAAAATCTTTGTGCATCATATTTTTATTAATATCCTTAGCTTCATTCTGATTCACAACTTTTGCCTTTCCTGGCCGCTTTCTCAATTACTCCCTCTAAATCTTTTTTGTATCTCTCCCTCAGGTTTCATTGAATCTTCTCCCTCAGTGATGTATCACTCCATTTGTTTTCTTTGAATCTTCTCCCTCTTTGACAACAGTGTCAAAGCTTGTATCTTTCACTTACATCTCTACTATGTAGGTGTCTTCATGCCGGTTTTTTATGATGTATAATCCCTCTATCATCTTGCTTATGACTGATTAATATCTCTGCCTTACTTCTCACAATTCTAGGCAACTCCTAAAGTGTGACCTTTTATGCATCAAATTGTCAAATATTCTGATTAGCACATTTGATGCAGTGCTCCTATTTTACTAGGTAGCCTTAGTTAGGGGAATCACCCCTAGTTCACCTCTAAGATATTCATGAGCATCTTTAGGTAAATTTTTTGTGAATATATCTACTAATTATTCCTTTGTATTCACATACTCCAATCTCACTTCTTTATCTTGAACTAGCTCTCTCAAGTAATGATACTTGATAGCAATATGCTTAGTCTTGGTGTGCATCACTAGATTCTTTGATATATTAATATCACTTGTGTTATAACAGAAAATAAAAACTGACTCAATAATTTCCTCCTTCATACCTTTTCACAATTTCTTGATCCACACTAAATTTGAACAATTTACTGTTGCTACTACATACTCAGCTTCTGTTGTAGATTGGAAAATACAGTTTTGTTTCTTGCTTGTCCAGGATACTAATCTCTTTCCTAGAAAGAATGCTCCACCACTTGTACTTTTTTTGTCATCAACATTTCCAGCCCAATCTACATCAGTGTAAACTCTCAATTCAAACTTGTCACTCTTCTTGTAATATAATCCATAATCCTTTATTCCTTTCAGATATCTCAATATTCTTTTCACTGCCATCATATGATTTTCCTTAGGATTGGTAGAAAATCTTGCCACAATTCTAGCTACTAGGGCAATATCCAATCTGTTGTGAACAACATATTGTATCTTTCCAATCATAGATCTATACAAGGTTTGATTCACTTCAGCTGTATCATCAGTTTTAGATAGTTTCTGTCCAGTAGCCATAGGTGTACTTATTGGTCTGGAATCCTCCATACCAAAAGTTTTCAATATCTCCTTGACATATTTAGATTGATTAATATAGATACCTTTCTTCATCTAATAAACTTGTAAACCAATAAATAATTTGATCTCGGCAAACATAGACATTTCAAATTTAGTTTGCATCTCATTTGAAAAGTTTTGACATAGGGAATCTTGTCCTCCAAATATGATATCATCAAAAAATATTTCAACTAACAAAATCCCTTTACCTTTTCCAATCTTCATATACAGATTATTGTTTTCATTTGTCCTTGCAAAACCAATCTTTATCAAATAAGTATGCAGTCTCCCATACCATGCTCTGGGGGCTTGTTTCAATCCATACAGTGCCTTGTGTAGTTTTCAAACCATATTATTCTTGCTTCGGTCAACAAATCCTTCAGGTTGTTCAATGTATACTTCTTCTTCTAATATCTCATTAAAAAATGTAGATTTGACATCCATCTGATATACTTTGAATCCTTTATAAGCTACATATGCAAGTAGAATCCTTACTCCTTCTAATATTGCAACAGGGGAAAATGTCTCCCCATAGTCAATTCCTTATTCTTGTGCATACCCCTTACATACTACTATGGCCTTGTTTCTAGTGACTTATCCATGTTCATTTAGCTTGTTTTTGAATACCCATTTTGTTCCAATAACATTCTTGTCTTATGGTCTTGGCACTAGAGTCCAAGTATTATTATTTTCTATATGCTCTATTTATTCATTCATGGCTTGTATCCAGTCATCATTCTCTAAAGCATCTTTTACTATTTTAGGCTTAAACTCACATAGTAAGCATGTGTGATCTTTCAACTTACTTCTTTTCATGACTCTAGATTCCTTATCTCCAATGATTTTCTCAGGCTTATGATGTTTTCTCACATACTATGTCAAAGTAGGTTCAGATTTATTTTCTCCTTGTTCTAGATCTTTAGGTTCATCAGGCAAATTGTCTTCTTCTTCTTTCTCGACAGCATCCTCCTGATGCTCAACAACATCCTCTTGATGCTCGACATTACCTATTTGTGACTCTGCATCTGGTTTAGGTTTATTACTTGCCTCTCCTTCTTCCATGTATACAAAAGATCTATAATCTTTAGGTTCTTTCTTGTACTCAACTTCATTTCTTTATGCATATTCATCAACTCTAACATTTGCACTTTCCACAACTTTGTTAGACTTAGAATTCAAACACTTATAAGCTTTGCTCTTAGTGGAATATCCTAGGAATATGCCTTTATCACTTTTTGTCTCAAATTTTCCATTCCTATTATCTTTCAGTATATAGCATTTACTCCCAAAGATTCTAAAATACTTCACATTAGGTGTATATCCATGCCATAACTCAAAAGGTGTAGCATTCATACCTTTTTTAATTTGTACTTAGTTTAAGGTATAAACAGTTGGACTTATAGCTTCTCTCCAGAACTTTTGTGCAACATTCTTTTCTATCATCAGTGTTCTAGCACAATCCATAATTGACCTATTTCTTCTTTCTTTTATGCCATTCTATGGAGGTGTCCTTGGTGTAGACATCTATCTCTTTATTCCTCTGTCATTGCATAATAGATTGAACTCATTTGATATAAACTCTCCACCTCTATCAGATCTCATACATTTCAAGCTTTTACCTATTTCTTTTTCAACTTTTTCTAAATACCACTTAAACAACTGAAATGCATCAGATTTCTCCTTTAAAAACATTACAGTCATCATTCTAGAATAGTCATCAACAAATAAAATAAAATACTTATCACCACAATAACTTTGTACACCCATAGGTGCACAAAGGTCAGTATGAACCAATTCCAAAATATTGTCAAAAGTATGTGTCTTGCTCTTAAAACTAGACTTTGTCATTTTTCCCAATTGACACTATTTACACATCACATTATTAGGTTTCTTCAATCTCAGCAAACCTCTAACTTTCTTCTATTTACTAATATTTACCAAATTGTCAAAATTCACATGACACAGCCTCTTATGGCATAACCATACATCATCAAATTGTGCAAACAAACATGTTTCTTCATATAGGTCTAGATAGAACAAGTTACCTCTTTTCTATTCTCCACTTCCAATTAGTTCACCAGTGGCATCAAACATCTTATCCTTTATGTGATGAAATTCCACTCGATAACCAGTGTTGTTCAACTGTGCAACACTCAACAAGTTATAGTTAATACCTTCAACCCAATAATCATTTTCACATACATGTGATCTTATCAATCAATCTAATTGATCATTTTCCTCTCATAGGACATGGTGCATCATTACCAAACTTAACACTTCTACCTTTGTAATGATCTAGGGTCTCAAACTTAATTTTATCACCAGTCATGTGATGTGATCAACCACTATCAATAATCCATTTATCACCTTTACTCATATAAGAAATAAGTGTAGTTTTCTCATCTTCATCAGAATCATCTTTCATAGTAACATAAACAACTTCTATGTCACATTCATCATATTCACTAGTGTCACTGTCAGTTTCCTCTTCAACAATATAACAAGATTTCTTACCTTTGTCTTTGTAGTCTTTGTACCTTCGGTGATCTTTGTCATTTCTTTTATCTTTGTACTTTCTTTCCCTTCTCCCATCCTTATCAGTCCTATCAGGTCATCTTGCTACAATATGGCCAACTTTGTTACATGAAAAATAGATTATAGGAAGTTTACCTTTATATTTTCCTTTTCCTCTTTTTAGCCTTCTAGCCATAAGTGCCTCAAGATGATCTAGATCTTCATCATAAGTGTCACTATCACTGTCACTGTCACTATCACTTTTCACACACTTTTATTTTTCCTTCTTAGACTTATGCAAAAGCATTTGTGAATTGAATGCAGATTCAACATTAGGAACAATGTAGTTATCATAATTAGATAGCTCAAAAGCAGTAATCTTACCAACAAGACTTTCCAGAGTTAGAACATTACTAGGGTTACATCTTGATTCTTGTATTGCAAAAATTCTAATAGTATAGAGAGGAAGAAAATTTCTCAATAATTTACCAATAAAATTTTCATCTTCAATGTTTCCATTAGCTCCTCTAATAGCATTCACTACCTCCTTAATTATTCCACAATACTGAGCAATATTTTCACCTTCTTGCATTTTCATTTCATCAAACTTACCACTTGGGCTTTCAGATTTGGCTCTCAGTACATTTGTATCTCCACCATAGATAGTTGCAAGAGTGTCCCACATTTGTTTTGCATTAGTACAGTCCTTTATGTCTTCAAATTCAAGATAGCTTAGGGAAGATACAATCTCCAACATTGCTTGATTGTGTTCTTGATTTGCTTTCACCTCCTCAGGAGTCAAAGGTGCGGTAGATATAACATACTCATTTTCCACATAGTACTTCATCAAATCACTAATACCATCTAGATGTAATTTCATCAAACTCTACCATGTGGGGAAGTTCTCTTTGTTCAACTTTGGTACCTCCTTTTTGTGCATATTGATCATTAGCTTCAAGTACCTTTAAACTTTCTCTGTAAGCACCAAAAACTCTAATACCAATTGTTAGAATGATTTAGAACAATAGAGAGGGGGGTGAATCATTTGTTCTTAGGTCCAGATGTACCAATTGAACTTTCTATCTCTTCAACAAACTAAGATCTAATCATCAATTCAACTCGGTCTCTATAGCATATATCAGAAACATATAACAGGAAGTTCACTGTCCAAAAGTAATTAACTTTCAAAATATAAAGCTTTCAACAACATCCACATCAAAATCATTCACACAATTATAACACCAGGATTTATAGTGGAAACCCAATTTGGGAAAAACCACTTTGTAACATGCTACTGATTTTCACTCTTCTGAAGTGAGCTCTGTGAAAAGCTAACCATGTTAAAGGTTTACATACACAATGTTAGGTGTGACCCTGTTAAAGGATTTAAAATAGTCTATCAAAAGTGGCCTGGTTAGAGGAATTAAGAACATTCCATTAGAATGTCATCTTGATTAAAGGATTTATACAATGATTGTTAGGTCAAGCTTGATTAAAGGATTTAGACCGATACAATGGTTAGAAAGTAACAGTAGTTTCTAATCTAAAAAACATACAACTTGCTTTGAAAATACATATCCAATTCACACATATATGTTGATTTGCTAACTGGCCTTCATTTCCATCTCCATCTCTGATCTTCTTAGAATTCCCTTCAAGCAATCACAACTCTATTCATCTCCTTCACAATTTCACCTTCAACCTTCTTAGACTTATCAGTCAATAACATCAACCTCTTCTTCACTCTTTGTAACCTCACAATTAGGTTTTCCTTTATACCTCTTTGATCAGGTAGATCAATCTTTTTCCACTTAATCTCCTCCGTAGATTTTTGGTTTAGGTCAAATTCATCAAATCCTTCCATCATTATGTTCTTCATCTTTTCCTTCTAGATACATCTCCAAACTTCTCTTTGAATCCACAAGAAAATTATTTACTATGCATTAAATACTCCATACAATTCATTAATAATGTCAATACATTTTACATATCCCAAGAATTCAACTATGTTAGCTGGGATTCTCAATTCTTTCTCCAAATGTAGATTACTGACACTCGGTCAATACTGTGTTCATCTCCTCGGTCATCACTGTGTATCTCGATCATCACTACAAATAGTCTTCCTCGGAAAACACTGTCTTTGCTTAGTAATTTCTTGTCACTCAGCAATTACTAATGTTCGCTCAACACTAGATTTACTCAACATATACTGGCACTCAGTCAACACTAACATCACTCGGCTTAAACTAGATTTCTTCACTTTTGCCTGAGTAAGCCTACATTTCCAGTCTTTCTTCTTGCTTGGATAAACAACACATTACCTTGTCAATGTTCCAACTAGTCAAGTACCCATTTAAGTATCACATAACTCAACTTTTCCTTAGGTCCTCTTGTTATCTCCTCTTTTCAAATCCTCTTCATCAATCAAAAGATATGGTACTATCCTAGAGAGCAATTGTCTTACTAGTTAAGGTTTGACATCAATGAGAATATAACAATTGTTTCAATTTTAGTTTCCAACAACAAGGTCTTCTTTCATATTAGATTGAAGTTTCATATCCAACTATGTATTATTTCGTATGAAAAATTGATTCAATTTGCTTGACTATTTTTCTTTATATGGGGAATAGTGGCTTGTTTCCTTGATTTTTCTTGATCCAGTTGATTATTTTTTTTGTCAATATGATTCCATTGACTACTTTTTGATGTTGCACTGTACTATGATGGTCTAAATTATGTTGATGATCCTCATTTTGATATGATCCTATGCATTTCTAGATTTTTTTTTTAATGCAAATACAGTTCAACCCTGTATTCTTTCACTATTAGAGACCATATACCATGGGTATGATTGAGATATTATTTTATGAGGAAAAATCTCATATTGGTCAATGTTGTTTGAGATGGTTGTTAGATATACCCGATATTCAGGTGAACCATGAATTGCTCACTTCCCTAGTCGGGAGATGACATAGTGAGCATAATACTTTCCAGAGGCTGACCAAGGAGATTACAGTTACCCTTGAGGATGTATATAGGATTTTGAGGATTCTAGTGACTGGTACAAAGGTGTATTACAATGTTTAGTTAACTCTTGGTATTGCTTCTCTAAGGAGAGTGTTCGCTAATTTAAATATTTATAGTGGATACATTGCTTGGGATCATGTGGAGAGTCATTATGCCTCTCTTTATTCTGTACTGACCAGATTTATTGGTGATATTATAATGGTAGATCAGAGTGCTCAGGTTTTTTTCTATAATTGGGTATGCATTCTAGAGGAGATGCTAGCGAGACCACAATGTTTTACTTGGGGTTCTTTTTTATTAGCCCATCTTTATAGAGAGTTACATGAGGTTGTGTATAGACACAATGAGAGAATGTCATATGGTGTTCTTATGCTTCAGATCTATGCTTGGGAGCATATCCCAGTCACTCATCCAACTGTAGAGAGGGTTCATCATGCGTTAAATCCCTACATTAATCATTACCTTGGTTACCTGCATCAGCCCCACTTGGAGAAGAATGACTATTGGCACCATATTTTTTATGACTGCATTGATATTGAGTGGCAACCATACAAAGATTGTGAGATACTAGTCTAATTCTCAGCTTGAGCTGTCTCATATGTTCTATAGTAGATAATTGATCAGTTGCTATGTTGATATTATAGAGTATCTTCTTATTTCATGTGTCTAGCATCAATAAGGTCATTCGTATGATATATTTTCCAATATGATCACATATGTGTGATCTTTGGATGAGGAGAGACTTGATTGGGGACCTCACATATGTTATTCTTTATCTATCCAAGAGGTCACAGGTTTTTAGCCAGTTTCTTGGGACTATTTACTAGGTGTAGCTAATGATGGAGTTATAGACTCTTATAGACAACACTTACAAGATCACCCTTTCCCATGTTTAACTAATCAGGATGAGACTACTCCTTGGATAATAGACCCAGAGGATCCTATTGATCTTTCTACTAGTGGAGGGCAAGGAGGATTATGATGAGATTGTGGAGGTCATCGCAAAGATGAGGGTAGAGTTCTAGGTTCAGTGGGAGGAAGAGGGGATGGTGATAGAGGAGATGGTGATGGAGATGGTAGAGATGGAAATGGAGGAGATAGTGGTCCTACACAAGTCCGTGTGAGATTTTTTCCTTGTATTAGGGTTGATTAGGGACCTTTTCTTCCCTAGTAGAAGTTGTAGAAACATGCACAAGATCAAGGAGTAGATCAAGCACCAGGACATGATGTCCCTCCACCATAGAGGTAGAGATAGGATGTCCCTCCATAGAAGAGGCAGAAAACCTAGGGGGTGAATGGAGGACAAAGTAGCTCAAGTGATGCACTAGCATGATGTCACCATGGTAGGAGATAATTGAGAACATAGGTGTCCATTCTAGAGGAATAGTTAGTGGAGTGCCATCACCTTATCCAAGAGCTAATTGTAGAGAGACAATGGGACAACTAAGAGAGATTGAGCATAGTGTGAGTCCACTCATTAGGGTCACAAAGCATCATATTATTATGGTCTTTACATTGGTGTTGTGTTAGATCTAATGTGTAGAGCTCCATCATATTATTTCTTTTCTACTTAGTCTAAGAGTGTTATTCCTACTCCTTCATGAGTTGATGTACCACCTCCTCCCCCTCATCCAGATCCTAAGAGTGGGAGTGAGTCATAATTCCCATGATACCTTTGATTATTTTGATGATGTAAAAATGAATATTGATATATAGACATATCCATAATATACATGACACTCTTTTGATGTAATCGATACTCTTGATGACTTGAGTCAACATATCATTTTTTTTTATCTCATTGTACTCCTGACCCTGACACATTTTATGATATATATGAGATGCATCTTTTGATCCCTATATGAATTCATGTGATGTTTATGGAATGTTTATGTTATGGATGCATGTATGCTTTTATTTTTGCATGTTATGGATGAATTTATGTATGTTTCTATCTATGATGTTATATGATGATGTCATGGGTTCCATCTTTTTGTTGTTTTATGATTTGATGCAATGCAAATGTACATGTGATTTAATATGATTATGCAATAGATGTTATGAATGTAAAAATTTTATGAGATGGATAATGTAATGAATGGATGATTATGCAATGGATACATTGATACTTCTGCAATGGATTATTATAATGAATGCAATGTGTAACTAACATGTCATGGAAGGTTTCATTCCCTTGTGGGTATCTAGAATAGTTGACAATGTTTGAAAGACCATGTGAATATGTCAGTAGAGAAGATGTTCGTGTGAGGATGATGTTAGCTTTGATTTGAATTACAACATTAGGATAATCCAAGTTAATCCATTGTTAAGTCATACCAAAAACAATGCAACACTAGCATGAATGCAACATATGATGCACTTGTCTTGTCACTTTTGATCTTTTAGCTTGTTTACCATCATAGAATGGTTGGAATATTGAGGCTAGTACAACCCTCACTAATTAGATTTGTAATCATGAGAATATGAATACTACCTTTATGAGATTTAATGTTGAAAGTGAACACTAGCACCAAGGCATAAAGAGCCAAGATGACCAGAGTGTTACTTCTTTTTGATGTCGCAAGTTGTCACAAGCATTGGGGAAAGTAGAGTTGAGATAACCTGAGTATTTCTTGTGTGACCCAAAAAAACAAGAAATCCTTCCGTTGATGTGCACTAAAGGATTTTATGCCCACAATGACCCAATATCATTCATATCCTTGGGCATACGTTAGTGGTTGTACCATATTAAGAAATCACTTAAGTAATAAAATAGACAAGGAGATAGCTCTACCATCGTTGTGGCATTGAGATAAAAAGAGTCAAGAGTTAAGGTATGTGTGGTGTACCATAATTATGGAGGACCTTATCATAGACACCCAATTTATTTGGCATTTTAGGATCATCATAACCACACCCACAAGGAGAAATCAAAGAAAAGTATCATGCGTGTTGTCCTTTCTCCTCTAGTCCGTAGACATCCTTGAGTTACTCGGAAGACATGACAAGTGAAAATCAATGACAATAGACAAAAAAAAACTTTATATCTTTATTTCTCATTGTATAGTCCACATACATCATTGAGTCATGCAAAAAGACATTATCAACATAACTCAAGCAATTTTTGTATCTAGTTGTTGTTTTGGTTTGATGTCTCTTTGTGGATAGGTGTTTATCCATTTAGTGGTGTTGAGAAACAATAGTGATGTTGTGAGTGTGCGGTGTTGAAAAACAACATTGTGTGTTGATTGGTGTTAAGAAACAATGTTGTTATCTAGTTTTGGTTTGATGTTGAGAAACACCATTGTGTCAATGGAAGGATACCTGATAGTTGCTAGTCAAGATAATTGACCCAAATAATGGTGAAAAATGCAACTGACGAGATGATGATGGCTTGATTGGAATGCTAGAAAATTTCCCTGAGTTAGGTATGGCTATCCTAGAACCAAGACATAGATCGATCCCAAGCCACGACGGTAAGATTCTGAACAAAGTATTTTGTACAAGATCGTGAAAGTGACTAAAGATATACAAACTAAAGCCAAAGAAGGAAATATAGCCAAGTGATACATTGATAGATGGAGAGACCAATTAAAAGTAGTGCTTTTTTACTAGGTTTTCACCACTTGGTAGAATTGCTATTTTTTCTATTGAGGCGTTCATTTATTGGGTTTTCACCAAGACACTTTTCTTGGTTTTCAATTTTTTTTTACTTTTTCTCTTTTTTATTTTTTTGTATTATCAAGGCATTTGTTTGCCAAGTTTTCCCCAAGATAATTATTTTTTCAAGAATTTTTATGATGGATTTGATAGTATCAAGGCGCCTGTTTGCCAGGTTTTCACCAGGATACCCATTTTTTCAAGATCTTTTACCATGTTTTTGTTTTTTTAAGGATCTTTTTCTAATGTTTTTTATTTTGCTAGGATCAATATATGTAGTACAAACTTCCAACTTCAAGAAGTCAAGTATAGAATTTATTCAAGTGGATTGTGTTAATCAGATACAAAATTAGATATCCTTCTAGCATTGAGAGTTGATAGGCTCTAGAGCCAAATGGCATTGCAATGACAAAGGGATCTAGCCATTTGGGCTCAAATTTTCCCTTCTATTCTATGTTTTTTTTATTTTTAGGATTTTCTCTCAATACAAGATCTCTAACCTAAAATTCTTGATGCCATACTTTCTTGTTGTAACCTCTTGACATCCTCTTCTAAAAGACTCTCAAATGTCTCTTATCTTTGCTCATCTAACAATTATAGATATTGAATTATTGATATTATATACTCTTCATCTATTACAAGCCCTCTTAATGATACTATTAATGATGGAACCTCTACTTCGATAGGTAATATTGCCTATAATCCATAGAAAAGAGAAAACATCATTTCCCCTATTAGTGTTCTGATACTAGTTCTATAGGCCTATCGTGCTAGATTCAATTGTAGATACCAATCCTTTCTTGAATTATTGACTGTTTTGTGCAATATTTTCAATTTTTTAATGCTTTAGCCTATCCATTACCTTGTGGGTAGTAGATCGAGGAACAATGTTGTTTGATATTAAACTGAGCACATAACTCATCCATATCCTTGTTTTTAAATTACCCCCCATTTTTTTATTACAATTGAAGAGGGAATTTTATACCTACAGATGATGTAGTTAAGGATGAACATAGACACTTTTTTCTATCACCTTAATCAAAGGAGCGGCTTCAATCCACTTTGTAAAGTACTTTGTGGCTATGATAATGAACTTGTGTCCATTAAATGATGTAGGATATATTTATCCGATGTGATCAAAGGCCCATTGTGGAAATGACTAGTGTGTAATGACTGGTAATAACACCCTTGCTAGAGCATAAATCAAGTTTCCATGTAGCTAACACTTTTTGCAAGACAACATATTGAATTTCTTCTTTTTCCATGTTAGGCTAGTAATACCCAACTCTTAGGAGTTTCTTAGCTAATGAAAGACCGTTCGAATGAGATATACAAATAACTTCATGGAATTATTATAACACACACTCAGAATCTTCTCATTATAAAAACTTAAGTAAAGTACCATCTAGACCATGCCTATATAGATCATTAGCTATTATTACATATCGTGATGTGGTGCAGATCAAGTTTCTCCTCTTATTTTTGGATAAGGTTTTAGGAATGATTTTATCTCTCAAATAGGAATATATCTAGTGGTATCAGGATGAATCATGAACTATGATTTGGCATACTAAGAAAGAATCAGGTGAATCATAGGTAGGATAAACCAATTATTATAGTAGGAACTCATAGAGAAATTCTTGTTCTTGATTCTGGAGAAATGAGGCTAGGGTGGAAATGGAATCAAATACTTTGTTCTCTACTCTAAGAATTGGTTGTAAAGTGATGAATAAAAAGGTACTTCCTCAAATCAGCAATCATCCTCTGGTAAGGCATGAGTTTTTAATCTTTATTCGGATATTGGTCATTGATTTGATTTACAATCAACTGAGAATCACCATAGATATGTATTTCTATAATTTTCCATTCAAGCGTCATTTTTATCTCATTCACTAAAGCTTCATACTCTGCGATGTTGTTAGCACATGAAAATAACAACTTTTATTCTTTAGGAATTGTATATCCCTAAGGTGTTATGAAAATAATACCAGCTCCTAACCCTTTTTGGGTGAATGAACCGGCAAAGAACAATTTCCATGGGTACTCTACTAAGTGCATGATTGCTTCATCTAGAAACTCTATATTCAATATTTTATCATCTTGAAGTGGTGACTTAGCCAATTGATCAGCTATTACCTATCCCTTGATATATTTTTGGTTTATTTATTTAGTATCAAATTCACTTAAGATCATCACCCACATTTCCAATCTGCCAATTAATGTTTATTTGTTCAACAAACACTTCAATGGAGCAATCTTTTCTATTAGCTTCATTGAATGAGACAAAATGTAATGTTTGATCTTTTTTTATGCGAACACTACTACTAAGAAAACCTTCTCAATGATGATGTAGTTGAGTTCATAATTTACAAGTGTCCTACTGATATAATAGATTGCTCTTTCCTTCCTTATTTTTTCCTATTGTGCTATTAAATCTCTCAATGATGTTGTAGTTGTAGCTATGTATAAAAATACAGGCTTTCTGTGAATAAGAGCCATCAGTATTGGTGGATTTTCCAAATACTCTTTAATTGATTGAAGTTGTTTACACATGTCTCATCCCACTTGAAAGTGACTCCTTTATGTAATGTTTTTGTGAATGGTTGATCCTTATCAGCTAGCTAAGAAATGAACCATCTAATTGATTGAATATTTCCTTGTAACATCCTTATTTGACTGATATTCTTAATATTTTTCATTTCCATGATTTCTTTCACTTTTATGTATCTACTTCAATGCATTTAGTTGAGACAATAAAGCCTAAGAGTTTCTTAGAGGTCGCTACACAGGGGCATTTCTTTGGATTAAGTCTTAGTCTAAATTGTTCCATTCTATAAAAGATCTTTCCCAAATCTAATATATGAGTTGTTCTATTAACTAATTTTTCCAATGTGTCATCCACATAATCATCCATATTCTTATGTATCATATCATGAAATATGGTAGTCATTTATCATTGATAGGTTGCACCAGTGTTTTTGAGTCCAAATGGTATTAAATTCCAACATAACGTGCCCCAAGAACATGTAAAGGATATTTTTTTTGATCTTCAACTTCTATTTTGATTTGATTGTAGCTAGAGAATCCATCTAGATGTGAGTAAATTTCATATCTAGTGGTAAGATCAAAAATCATGTCAATATTTGGAAGAGGAAAGTCATATTTCAGACATGATATGTTGAGATCCCAAAAATCTATACATACTCTAATGGATTTGTCAAGTTTTGATACTGGGAAAATGTTAGAAATCCATTCTACATAGTCTATTTCTATGATAAAATCAACTTTCAATATTTTTTCTAGTTCTACCTTGACTAGCAATGCCACATGCAGATGCATTTACCTTAGATTTTGTTTCACTAGTTTAACCCTAGGGGCTATAGATAAATGATGCATTATTAGATCAGTGTCTAGGTGCAACATGTCAAAATAGGATCATGGAAAATTGATTTTCTTCTCCATGAAGAACTATGTGAACTATTGTTTCTCCTCCTCTAATTAATATTAAGCAATATGCACTAGTTGAGGTGCTTCAGCTATCCCCAAATTAATTGGTTGTGTTGGTTCAATTAACATTGAAGATATTTCCTAAAAATGATCAGGGAGAATATCAAGCTTCCCATTGTTAGGCTCCTTAGAGAGGTGTTTGCCATTAGATGTGTCATTTATTTTTACTTTTTTTTGATTTGACACTACCACTAAATGGTTTTCACCATCAGATCACTTGTTCTCTTTTCCCTTTGACTGAGAAACTTTATATTCCCCTCTATCATGCACATTCTCAATTCACTCATGGAAGAGGTATTGGGCTCAATTGCTTTCAAGTAATAGGCCAAAGTACAAAAAATTGGAAAAAGTAAGTCTATGGGTTCATTTTGGCTCCGCTCAATAAGCTTTGGATGTTTTAAGGATAAGAAGTCAAATAGTTCAATGGACATCGATGTGTTATTATCAAATATAATGATTGGAAAGATGAGTTCCAGTAAGTTACTTTCTGAAGGATTATTTAGACCGTAAAGAGTCCTAGAATCATCACTAGAGTCGTTGTTGGTATTATGAGAACCTAATCCAAAAGACCTAACATTGGAACTTTGATTCTCCTCTAGTTGATAAGAACATTTATGGATAACATCCACCTCAATGTCTACTGTAGCATCAAAATATGAATCCCATTCATATTCATGTGAATCTTTTTGACTTTCTTCTGATTGGTTTAAGAAACATGCAATGGTCATTGGTGTTTCTTCTTCACTAGGACTGATTTCAATATCTTGAATGGATTGTTGGTGATATGTAGAGGCCTCTCCTTGAAGGATTACACCCATTTTCTTTAGTTCCTCTCCTTTATGTGTATTGTTTTCTTCTTGTCTTTTTTGTTCTACCTCTTGTGATGAATGTTGAAGGAAAATTGATTCTTCCCGACTTGAAATTTCTCTTGATTATTGTGGTATGTAGGTTTCTCCTTGAGAAATAGTACTAATGTCTAATATGGTATCTCCTTGCAAGAGTAAAAATAATATTTCATAAGATATAGGATCTCATCTTATCTCTTTTTCTTCAAAATCATCTCCTTGATCAAATATTGGACCATCTTGAGATAAAGGATTAGCTTCTTCTTCTTTGTATCATAATCCTATTTTTTCTTTTGGATTCCTAAATCTCATGTTCACAGGCTCTAAAAGTCCTTGTTTTGTTCTTTCCAATGGGTCCTTTGCCCTTTTATCCCATTTTCTTCATTAAATGTGGTAACCCTTCCCATATTTTTGAGAAGATGTCTCCACATGTTTGACTCCTTTGTTCACTTCTTCCTCTTCCCCTTTGTATAGCTAGTTTAAGATAAATTTATCTTCATACTCATCAACTAGACAAACCTTAGATTTCACAAATGTGTCATCATGTATAGTTAATGCCTTAGAACTAGAAGGTTTGAAAGATGATGATAGTTTTCCATAAGACCAAGGAGAGGTTGCTAGATTAACCATGGATAAAAATGGATCTAGTTTGTATTCTCCCATTCCTATATCCTTGATTTTTAATTTCTTTTCAAAGTCTCTCAATGTAGTGGCTCTATAAATTTCAGCTTGTTGGTCTTTTGGGACTAATCTATTATGTGGGACCATGCTATCAAAAGGTTGCTTCAATGTGTTACAAGAATAACTAGTATTTGCTACTATTCTTAATTACTTCTACTCCATTGTATGGAAACTTCACACATTGATGGTATGTTGATGGTATAGCCTGCATGTCATGAATCCATGGTCTTCCCAATAGCAAGTTGTAAGCTATAAGAAAATCAAGTATTTGAAAAATGGCGTCTCTCTCGATGGGTCCCACTTTGATAGGAAATATGACCAAACCTTTAGATGATCTCTCCTCTTCATCATATGCCTTAATAATGATTTTTCTTCTAGGATCTACTGCATATTCAAAGAAGCCCAAATATTTCACCAGATTGAAGGTATAAATGTTTAAACCAATGCCTACATCTATCAAGATGCATTTGACTTGGTATTTATGGATCAATGCATCTATATCCAATGGTTGGTTGTGCAAATGGATCAATGACTTGTCATATTCCTTTGAGAAAGATAGATAATATGGTGAGGCCAAGTGACCGACCATAAGTTGGAACCATCCTATATCTAGGTCTTTCAGAACATTCATTTTAAGTAGAGAAGTTTCGAGAATTTTTAGATGTGATGGTGAGATCTTAAGAAATTCCAAGATAGAGATTTTCATAGGAGTATGTTGCAATTGATCAACTAAGCTATAATTTTATTAGGATGATTATGATACCATTTTCTTGAATGTTGAAGGCTTTGATGATGTTTCTAGTCGTCTTGATGAAATGCCTTTAAGAGTGACTTTTGACTAACTTCTAGTCACCATGTTTGTGGATTCATATTTTTCTTTGTCTTTGATAATTATGACATTGATTGAATAATTGTATGGTTTTAGGATATTTGGTTTTTCATCCCCTTCCTCTTGTTGAAACATTGGATTATCATAAAGTGTAGGAACTTCATTAAAGAATTGATGATTGATGGATTGTTCATAAACTTCTAGCATGTTGATCACATTTTCATTAGAATGGGTGTAATTGATTTTAGCATCTTTGGATTTTGAAGACCTGCCTTTCTCTTAATTAGGTAATGGCTCCTTGAATGTTGTATGATCATTAGTATATTTGTGTCCATCAATTATGATTGTCTCATTGTCAATTAGATCTTGAATCATGTGTTTGAGATTCATGCATTCATTTGCTTTGTGATCTTTGTTTCTATGATATTCACAAAAATGATTAATATTCCACCATTTAGGTTTGATTTGTGGTTTCCATGGTTGTGACTCTAGTAGATTTATGATCTTGTTTTATAGAAGAGTTTTTAATGCTTCTTTGAGTGTTTCTCCAAGAGGGGTGAAATTTCTCTTAGGTGTTGATACCCACGGTGCTCTATATTTGTTTGATCCCTGATTACCCCTAGGATTTGATGTAGTGTTGGGAGTTTTAGCAGCTCAGATGCTTCTTGAAAGATTAAAAAATGCATGTTTTGGTTTAATATTAGATCCTTCTAGAAATCTGTCATTTATCACATTTTTGTTTTTATTCTAATATTTAGATTTTTCTTTGTTGTTGTAATTGGAATTGCTAGAGAATTTAGTGTCCTTGTAGAGTATGATCTCACCTTTTCTCACCAAGACATCTTCAATTTTCATAGCACTATCCACCATTTTGTCAAAGTTTGTGGAACATTTTAATTGAAGTTCAAAGTTCATCTCTAGGATTAGATTGTTAATAAATATATCGAGCTTTTTTAATTTTGATGGATTTTTCTTAGATATCTTGTGAAGATCTTCCTCCATCTTTGAAGGAACGTGATAAAGGATTCATGGATTTTTTGTTTGGTGTTGCAAAATTTTATACGAGTACCACTAGATGAGCCATTTAATCAAATCTTCAAATGCTTTTATACCTGGAGGCAGCTTGGAGAACCATTCCATGGCTTCCCCTCCCAAACTCCTAGGAAATAGCCTCATAAGATATGTTTGATCATGCATAAACTCCATGCTAAGAGTTCAAATTTATCTTACATGGTCTTGAGGATCTATATTTCCAGTTTATTTATCATACTTGTGTATGTCAATGTTTGGGAAAAACAATGTCATTTGTAAGTCTTTGTCAAAAGGGAAAGGACATATGTGATCAAGTGAATACTTCTTTGATGGTTTTTCCTCTTTCTTAAGATCTTTGATCTCAATTTGTAGAGTATGGAGTTTTTTGGAGAGAATAGATATAGGCATTTATGATTCTCTCATATTTGGTTGATATATGTCAAAATCTTTAGGAATTTTAACTACCATAGAAGCTAGGTGCATGAAATACCTTTCCTTGTCAGCGTTTAGGATTCTCTCCCCTATCTTTTGGAACCTTCTTCTTTGTTGACATTTCCTAAAGTCTTCTCTAGTTGGATCTTCACCACTATTAGAACTACCATGATTTCTAAGATTACTATGATCACTTTGACAATCATGATCATGGTGTCCTCTCCAATTATTCTCTTCACGTGACATTTTTGGAGTAGTTTGATCCTCTTGATTTTCTTATTTGGGTAATTATTGATCAAATATAGGGTTGATTTTGTATGTCTCTACTTGGTCAAAAGTGATTAGTCGATGATGAGGTGTGTTGTTACAGTCTTAATCAAAATGATACTTATTGGATGTTGTGTTAATCGTGAACTTAAGATGACCAAACTATAATCACAAGGTTCAGTTGTTTGATATCCAATTTATTGATGAAGTGTGCAATGTTTGTCCAAGGATTGATTTTGTTTGAAATAATGTTTGACTTCATTTAGGAAGTCTCGGGTGAGGGTTTGATAATCCACGATGACAACTCTTGCAATTAGATGTTTGGAGTGATTAGACAACACAACAACATGAAGGATAATTGATTGCAACAAGAACCAATTGAGAAAATATGATAACAGTAGGTTGATAATGTCCAATTTTCTAAATTTTGAGGACTTGACCTAAAAGAAGACTAAAATGGGTACCCACGTAACTGATTAAGTCTGAAAAAAAGAATACAAAAGAAATCTCTAATCATGATACAAAATATGGATACAAAAATCCACAGAGTCTGATGTGAAACTCGAAAGTTTTTGTATGAAAATTTATGGGGTGTGATGTGAAAAATATGGGTAAACTGTGATCCCTAAAACCCTAGTTCGTATGAAGGAAGATGATAGATGATGCAAAATGCTAGTCTTAAAACCCTAGAAGATGATCGCCCATGCAAGCTCTACTATGCTCGATCCCCACTCCTGCATGCCAACAACAAGATCTATTGTACTCAATCTCCACTCCCATGTACCAACAACAAGCTCTACAACAATGACAAGCTATTCTACTTGATATAGGTTGTGTTATGCACCAACATCAAGCTCTTCTACTCGATCCAGACTCTTTTATGTGCCAACAACAAGCTCTTCTACTCGATCTAGGATTTGTTATGCTCGATCTAGGTTTTGTTCTACTTGATCCAAGCTCTACTCTACTTGATCTGGACCTTGTTTTGGACAACAACAACCTCTACACTAGTATAAATCTCTTCCCAAATTTCCCAATTTTTTTCCAAATCTGCTCTATTGTACTCTCATGTGCAAATAATTTACTAAATTTCCTATTGACCCTATGTGCACAATGAGCCTCTCCTACTAATAATTTGCCAATTCCAAATGTTTTTTAATTACCCACATGACTTGTGGTCATGATATCATATTGTATAGAGTAATCATTTATTTAGTAATTTTTTTTGCGTGACTAATTATTTAGTTGTGATTTTACTCGAAAACCAAATTGGTCATTTATTTAGTTATTTGTTGCTAAGTTGCAAAACATGACTAGAATTTGGTTACTTTTACTTGTTATGACTAAAAGTTTTGGTCACCTAGTCATTTATTTTTCATATTTATACTAGTGTTTAGAATCTAGTTCAATTTGGCTTCATAATTTTTATGCATGGAGTAAAAACATTGAAAGAACATTAGGCATGAAGCATAAATAAATGTAAGGGAAAATGCATATAATAAGTATAGACATAAATATGTGTAAGAAATGAATCATATACATGAATACACGTAAGGCATGAATCATACATACTCATACATGTTAGGTACACAATATGCACATAAATACATGTGGCATAAAATATATACTTAAGGCATGAAGTATACATAAATATGCAAAACATACATTAAAAGAGTGCCCATGGAGTAGACATGCTAAAGATGCATCAGTCATGGAGAAAATACATAAATACACCTAAGACACAAGGTATACGTATAAAATGCACATGTTGAAAACATGTCAGACATTCAAAGCAAACTCAAGATAAAGATGAGGAAAGCATACATATAAAACCCTCATGAAGTTAGCATGCTCAAAACACATTAGACATGAGAAATTAAAGGCACACACATATAAACATAATGCTAGCCTACTTGATTTTTTTTCTTTTTCCTTTTTTAAGATAGGGCTAAATAGTTAAACCTAATTAAATGACAGTTAACATAGGTTTGTCTTGCATGCTAGTAGGATTAGTGCTTTGGCACCAATGTAATGTCCTCAAATTCAAGAATACCTAATTTTTTTTCCCAAAGTACAATTCCATAACAAAATTTGTTCACAAATAGTATTCCATGATTAAACATATGATAGTTATTGGACATTTAAAGTAGTTAAACAATTTAAATTTAAAAATCATCTTAACTTACAATTCTTTTTTTAGTGATCAACCATAGTAGGGGTTGAAGAGGAGAACATGAAGGGGGCCTTGGACCATTTTCCTCAACTAAGACCAAGGGTGTGATACAACACCCCTTGGCCCACAACAAGAACCTTGTCCAATAACATGGGGTAGTCTACTTAAAAGAGGAACTCATCCCTAACCTCTCTACTCATGTCTCCTTATCAACTCATATATGATTTCTTTCATTCTTTAGCTCACTCCTAATAACCAACCATCCTAGTCCATCATAAACATTGGAGAGGAAAGCATAATAGGGTGCCTTGGAATATTCACCTCAACTAAGCCCAAAGGCATGATACAACATCCCTTGGCCTACAAGTGGTAGGAACCTTGTCCATCCAACATGTGGTGGCCTACTTAGAAGGGGAACTTGTATGTGCCCTCCATACTTATATTTCCTCACTAACCTCTACATGTTTGTTTGTAGGAGAATAGGTAACTTTAATAAATATGTTAAGAATTTAGATTAATTAGCATTTCACATTAGTAACTATAAAAAATATATAACAAATTATATGCTAAACAACATCATAACAATACTTACCAAAATGTGTGCTAGAACACTAGATTGTTGTATTTTGAAATGCTTATTGCTTACATCCAAAACTAATCTAATTTTGAATTCCTTGATTTGATGTTTGAATGATTAATATAGACTGACTAAATTAATAGAAGAATTTAGTGATGGTCAGTTTGCATTATTCTCAATTGTTGTTTGATGGACGATTTAAGGATTTCCTTTGATTTGATGATTTGATGTACTAGTGAATGATTATTGAATGAAAGTGGAATTTATAGAGTGAAGAATGATTATTGAGTGAGTGTTGTTCATTCAATGTATTGGTGAAATATGATAGATAAGTCATCCTTGAATGCTTGGAATGACTTCTCCTTGATACTTTATTGGTGAAAGGGTCGCCACCTTTCATAAGAATTGAGTCAACACTTTCATTGTTGTCTTTTAGAATAATATATCAGGCTCCAAATCGGTCTCCCCAAATGTCCTCCTCAAATGAAGCCTTATCCCCATTATATCTTCTAGTGTGAGGGAGAGACACCTTTTCATCATGTATTCCCTTTGCAATGTTCACAACCTTTCACAATTACCGCCCTTCAAAAGAGTTACAACCATTCATCATTTCTACCTAATGAAAGAGTCACTTTCTTATTTTCTTCTCACTCCTTTCTTATTCCATTAACCCTTCCTTAATTTCTACGCTCCCTTGTTTCTTCCTTCCTCATCCTTTCCTCATAGTTGAATGATTAAATCTTGTGTATCTTTCAACTTCAACCTAAGAGAAAATTGTGATGTCTTGTTAATAAGATACTTTTTTTAATATAAAGATATCCAAACTTATTGATGAATTATGTTTTCTCCTTGCTTAAGGATGGTGTGAAAATGTTTTATGGTAGGGGCATGATGAAACACTCTAAACAACACCATAGTGAAAAGAGATTTAAAATGGGTGATTGGGTTTTCTTGTGATTACAACCATATAAGCAAATGCCTCTAAATTAATACAAAAAGAAAAAGAGAATACGTTGTTACTAGAATTTAATGATGGATACCAAATTTTATAAAATATTTACAATGTACCTTACAAGCTTGAGCTACCTCCAACAACAAATATACATCCATTTTTTCATGTCTTGCATTTAAAAAGATGTGATAAATCAATAGATAGTGTTATCAAAGCTAGATGAAGAGGGAAGAATCATCTTGTATCTAGAACTAATTGTCTGGACATACACAAAAGGTTGAAGACTATAACTATCATAAAGTACCTTGTTCAATAGAAAATTTTGCCTACTTCAAATGTTACATGAGAAGATAAGTGTTTGAAAGAAGCATTTGTAATTGATTAGCATTGAGGATAATGCCTATGCAAGATGAGGTATGTTGTGCCCTTATAATGTGCTTAGGGATACAAAGTATATTGTTCCCTTACAATGTTCATAAGAATACAAATTGTTAGTTTCTAACTACCATAACTCTAGACTTATATAATTATATAATAATTGAAGAATAAGTCAAACTCAATATAAAAATATACCACATATCAAATATATAATTATATTAAATGATTCCACCCTGAATAAACTCAAAACTAAATAAAAATTTGTATTGATATAGACAAATTTCAGTGTTACGATATTTAGAAATAAAATAATACATAAGACAAAATAAGCATTTTTTTCTCTATATAACTAGCTCCTCTTATGTCCCTTGTACGTTGAAAAGTATGAAAAAGGTAAATGGTCCAAAACAAAAATTGCATTCACAACAACATTTAATATAGGTTCATTTTACCCCAACAGTGATTTTATTAATATTGTAGAAGAGACAGGTGGGTATGCTGTGCTTGTCATGAATAGTTTGATAATTTATTGGCCCCCATGAAAAGACATTCATGGCATCTGATCCAAATTAAACAAGCTTGAATTCCAAAGCAATGGAGATAATGAATGGTTAGCTTAACAACTTCAAAAATTGAATTGTAGTATCAGCTGCATTTTGGGCTGCCAGGCCACCAAACACAGAGGCTTCATTGCTCTCAGAAGACCCTCCTGCCAAGTCAGAAAGTGCCCTTATAACTATAAAGGGAACTCCCTGTTCAAGGCACACTAATGCCACAGCTGCACTCTCCATATCTATGGCTGTTATATTGAACTTTGAATGAATAAAGTCTCTGTATGCCCCATTGTCCACAAATACATTTGCACTTGATCCTTTCTCTACTCTCAGGACCTTGGGTGTATGTGAAAGGCAGCTTGTTGCATTCAAACAGGATTCCAGAGTGAAATTCTGCTTGTGTTTGACAAGGTTGAAAAATCAGACATTAGAACTCTTATTATAGTTGAAGATGCAAAAGCTTCTGGTTTTGGATTATACTTAGTAGTCCATTATCAGGGAGACAAAAATAAAACAAAAAAATTACATAATATAAACCAGAAGCTTTTGCATATTAATCTAATAGACCATGGAAAATTAATGCTAATTAGTTTTCTTGGTATTGTTAGTAAAATAAAAGTAAGGAAAAAGAACTTGTACCCCAAGTTTCTTTGCAATTTTGTAGTAATGCTTATCCACAGGCACCCAAAAGGCATGCTCTCTGACCTCTGGAGTTCCACTTACTGGGAAGACTTCCTCTGGTTGATACCATACATTGTTAAGAAGGTTATCTGAGCTTCCAGATGGTGTGTTGAATTTGGTGAAATTGAGGTGTCCAATCTTTCTGGTGTAATCTCCATCCACTTCTAAAGCAAGTTCATCATTGGATCCATCACCAAATCTCTGAAACAAGGTAGAATTAGTTGGAATCATATGATAGCATTAATTTAAATTTAAATTACATGATTTATTAATTATCATCAAGGTTTCGGATCATAAACATTTCTAATAGATTTCAAATATTAATTATAAAAAAACTTACACAATCAAATTCAGAAATACCGACTTACATTACTTATTTCAAGACCAAATGATTAACTTTAGATCTCAATGGGAAGCATGTACCTGCCAATTCCATAGACCTGTATGAGCCCAATACTGAGGAATGGTGACATATCCAACATACAAAGATGGGTCTGCATTTCCTGCAATCCCAAAATGTATAATTCCTTTCACACTGAAGAAGCTCAGTAGTAATTGGGTAGTCAGCCCTGAATTCAGCTGCACAAGAATGTAAGATTTTGTCATGGTGGTTTCCTTTTACAGATTAGATACAAGGAAAAATCTACCTTCTTTATTGCAAAAATCCCTCCATAGAGAACAGTACTTACCATTGAGAGTCCTGACATAACAACAATGACTCCATGCTTGTGAATCCTACCTATGTGAAATCTTCTCCCTGTCCCCAACAAAAAAACCAAAAAGCAGATAGCAAGACAGATAAGGCTACAGAAGAATAGAGAAAAATGACTGTAAAAACAAAAACATCTTTTGAGCTTTCTAATATCTTTATGATCGACTACAGAGGAAAAAAGACTGCAGAATAAAAACATTATTTGAGATTTCTAACATCCTCATGATCGATCACAGAAGAAAAAGATTGCAAGAACAAAAACATTTTTTGGGCTCTCTAACATCTTATGATCAATCACAGAGGTTAAGGGCACGGGCTAAGCTACCTACAAAAAGTACTAAAGACAAAAAAATGTCAAACTTTTTTTTTTCAGATTTGTGAAAATACTGAATTTTTTGCAATTTTTTTGTGGTTTTCGACCACAAAATATGTAAATCATGAAGAAGAGATGCTGAAAATTTCGCAAAAATCTGTTGTGTTTTCTGATTTTTGAAATTTGGTCAATAGTACATGTTGTAGGGAGCTTAGCCGCGTCAAGGAAAAACAACTACTTAAACAAAAACATCTTTTGAGCTCTCTAACATCTTATGATAGACCACAGAGTGAAAAGATTGCAAGAACAAAAAAGGTCTTTTGAGCTCTCTAACATCTTCATGATCGATCACAGAAACAAGAAGAGTGCAGAAACAAGAATATCATATGAACTTTCTAACGTCCTCATGATCTATCACAGAGAAAAAAGACTGCAAAAATACAAATATTTTTTGAGCTTTCTAACATCTTATGATAGATCACAGTGCAAGAACAAAACATCTTTTGAGCTCTCTAAAAGACTGCAAGAACAATAACATCTTTCAGGCTCTCTAACATTCTTATGTAGAGTGATCAAAAACATTGATGAAAAAAACTTACGCACAATCAAAATCGAAAATTAAAAAAAAACATTATGAATTATAGAAAACTGATATTATTGACAAAAGCCATGGCTGCCCACCTTGAAGATCAAAAGTCGGAAATTTTTTGGAGGGCATGAAATGGTGAGACTGAAGAAGGGGATCCATTTCGAAGGCATTGGGAACAACCAGACCAAGATAGGGGCCATGCTTATTGATTTTCTGTATTGCTTTCAGAGTCTCAGAAGATGGAAGTGCAAGCGTTATTTTGCACACCATAAACAACATCACAAACAGGAAGATGAGCTTCATCTCCATTCTGCTTTGAGCAATCTTAGCCATCAATCATCAAAAATCTTCATTTTTAACCACTGAAAAGACTTCCAGTTTTAAAGAGTTCTCTATAGTTTAAGTGATAACTAAGAACTAATTAGAAAAGTCAATCATTGAAAGAAGGGACCCACAAGGCTACCCATAGGGAAACCCGATTCACATTTTATTCCATAGAAATTTCCAATACATATTTGTTTTGAGGGAAGTTCATGGAGATAATTTAGGAATTGATCATAAAGTCAAAAGATTCTTGGTCCTCGCACTAACTACATACCTACATGGAATTGAAAACCACATAATTGCATGAAATTCATGAATTTCACTACTTTATTTTAGCGAATGTTAAAATTGATTATTAGGATATTTTTCTTAGATTTATTTATTGAGAAAAATGGAAAGATTTTTTTTTTTTTGAATACTAATGGCATAAAAAAGGGTGTTATCATTTTTTTCAAATATATTTTAATCATAGCATAAATTTACCATCAACAATATATCAATAGATAGTCTAAGTAGAATAATATTATAAACTACTAAACTTAACAGTATAAATCAAAGATAGCCACCACCCCATGACTAGGTGAGTGCATGGTTCCAAAATTCAGTAAGGAACTAGTTCCCTTCCTTTTCTACATTCTTGTCAAGACCTCCTTCTACATGAGACACAAGGTCATCGAACTATGCATCACCCTCAGACTAATCTAAAATACTTATCTTCTTTTCCATCTTGTGTACATTTTTCTTCAATTTCTAGTTTCCTCATCGTGTTTTATTAGATAGATGTATTTAAGATATTTTCTATGGATAATTTCAATAAATTACTTTTAATAATTTCAATAATCTTAATTGTATGACCACATTGATAGTGTGTTAAAGGGTAGTTGTTTTAATGATGGCAAAGTCCTTGTGGTACCCATCTACACTGCTATGTTCAAATCTTCCAAAATACAAAGAGAAAATTATATCAATAGTGTTTACTTTTTTATAAAAATAAATTATTTAATAAATTATATTTATTTTATTTTAAAAAATAAGTAAAATTTTCAATTACTTTAAAAAAATCACTCTACTTTATAATTGTAATTAAATAAACAAAAATGACTTAATTATCACATCATAGGCATGTAAGAAAGAAAAAGAAAATAGGCCTATGCCTATAAAACACAAATTGTATTTGATTTATTTTTAAAAAGAATTGACTTAATAATGATATATGAACCTTTTTTACATGCTTTTTTTTTCTTAAAATTAAGTAAACTAGTTTAACTTTAATATCATTTTATTCATGACAATCTTTTTTTTCTACCATCTCACTTTATATTGTTTTCATTATTTGTTCTTTTCTACTTGAAATAAATTTAATTATTTATCTTCTTTCTAACTTAATGATTAACAAATTATTAAAAAAATTATTTCCATGTTTAAACTTGTGTTCACATGAAAAAGGACAATTTGGAAAAAAAATATTTTATATACGTTTCATATATTTTATTTATAATTATTATCAAATGTTATGTTTATTAACAAATATTAATAGTGTATATATTATATACTAATTATTTTGACATAAAAATAACCGTTCTTGTTAACATATGCATACCAATACATTTCATCTCTTATAATATGTAATAGAACTATCTTGCTAGGTGCTAGATCTATCCTAAAATAATTGTTACCTATTCCAAATGAATAAAGTTTTTCTTCTTATGAAATAACTAAGCATGCAATTCAAATTTTTTTAATAATTTCATTGGCTCATAAGAAAGAAATGAAGGGAATTGTTTGGTCCCAAATTCTCAATATTTAGATTTGAAGTTTAAAAAGACAAGGATATTTACATAATTATATACATCAAAGTCAAATCCTTAAAAATGAGCATAAGAAGAATCAAACTCAAACTAGATGTTAATTTCTACACAAAAATATATATTTTACACAAACTAAAATAAATATAAAAATATAAAATATACAAATTCTCATTGTACAAAAATTAAATAATAATATATTAAATTACTAAAACTTTTTAAAATAATTCTAAATTATTCAACTAATAATTGAAAATATAACACTATAAAGAATGATTTCATTTTTTTTACATTGAAAAAAAGTATACATAGAGTGCACTAAATAGACAACCAATATCATATTATAAATAACTATCATCAAATTGTGAAAGGGTACATAAAGCAAATAGTTTTGAATAACATTTAGACACGGAAGAGCTTTTTCTTAGATTAGATTGTGTGGTAGTTTTTCACCAATATTTAGGATCATGCTCTATGATCTATCATTAGGATGATTTAAACTACCACCAACATTTCACATCACGTTCTATGATCCATCATCAGGATGATATAAACTACCTCCGGACCATGTAACATGATCCAATATTAGGATGATTTTTTAAATCATTGTGATGATGGATCATAGAGCATGATTAGATACAAAAGCTACCACACAATCTAATCTTCTATCAAATATAATAGATTGTGGAAATTTGATACTTTCAACATATAGACATTATTGGAATGATGGCCATAAGCTTAATGCATAATTTCATATTTGAATTATTATTACATAAATATAATGGACAAGATAAATTATAATTACAATTATTCATGGATGAAATCCCTAGCCAAGTTTATTAGCTATAAAAATAATTAAAATTTAAATATATCATTATTAATTTATTCAAATCGTGCTCTTTTGAAAGTTGTGGTGGTCAATGGTTGAGGGCAACCAAGAGACTAAAATGATCCGCAATCCTCATTGTCAACTCTGAAAACGAAAAGGCTGAATTGTCGTAATAAAATTATTCTACCGAAAATAGGTAATGACGTGCTAGCAGAGCCTCCGCCGACCCAAGTGGAAAAGTTTAATTTGCATACTATTTGAGCAATTTAATAGCGTGGAAAAGAGTTCAATTTGCATATTATTCAATGAAGATGGGAAGAATAACTAGTTATAATTTTTAAGTTATTTGACCACATTCTTAAGGTATTTTCTAGAATTTGTTTGGAATATAGGAAGAATAACTAGTTAAAATAAATTTATAATGTTAAAAATATAATTATTTGAATATTTTTAAGTTGACATTTTAAGGTTGTTTTATTGGTTTAAAAAAAATATTAAAAGAAAATTTTTAAAATTTTAATTATTTAAAATTAAAAATAATTAAAATAAAAATATTTTTAAAGCTAGTTTTTAATAAATTGTTTATTTTTTATTATAATATTAGTATTTTTTATAGAAGATTATATTTTTTATATTAAAAAAATAGTAAAATAAGGGTTTTGATGTTGTAGACAAAACAATTTGAAGGCAACTTTAACAAGTTATTAACAACAAATTAATAGTAAGTTAACAATATATCAATGACGACTGGAGATGTGACTTCAGAGTTTGTTGAAGCTAAAAAGGTTGGCGTCTAGGAAGATGGTTATTTCCATGTTATTTATTAGGAAGGTGACGACTCTTCGACTTGGAGAGTCGAATTGGTTGCAATGCTACTTGTAGCTTGAGTTTGTTTTTTGGCTTTGCTATAATGGAAGTGGCTATCACTTTCAGTTTCCTTTTTTTGTGTGTCAGATTGTCCTTTTTGTTTGGTCAAGATAATGGTTTCTTTTTCTCTTGTGACCAGGTGACGATTGATAGTTTTCAAGGGCTCACTTTGATTTTCTATTTTTTGATGAAGTTTGCAGCTGGTTTGGGAGTTGCTTCCAACCATGAGGCTAAGGGAAGTGTGTTGTTGAACATGACGTGAATTTGGTATTCATTATTTGTCTCGTCTTTCACTGTTCCTATGGAGGTGGAAGAGTCTCCTATAGAGGTGGAGACTTCCTTTGTGAATTTGGAGGTTTGCAACTATACACAAGCTCTCTTCTAGGGATGTTTAGATGAAAGGTGGTTTTATGGTATGTTCCTTGTGTTGTTGCTCTATCTCTTCACTGCTCCTATAGAGGTGAGCTCCTTTGCTATTGAGCTGGAAAGAGGTTTTGTAGATTGGGGGTGGATCTATAGTCGAGGTGATGTTTTTTTATCACAGGTTGGTTCTTGACAACATTGTGTATCCCATGGGACATGTTTGGATACCTTCCTCTCCTTATACTATAGAGGTGGTCTCCTTTCATATTGAGGTTGAAATGAGTTTTGATGGGGGGAAGGGAACCTTCAGTTGGGGTTTTTCCAACTTTGGCCTCACAATGGTTCTGTTGTCACTTTGTTATCTTTTGTTCCCCACTTTGTGGGTTGTTGGAAGTGTTTTGTTAATGGCTACTTTTGGCACCTACATTGTAAGTGGCCAACCATGGCCTTTAGAACTCCTAGTGCCTCTTGGTTATTCTACTGACAATGTGCCCCTAGTGGCCTTTTGTTTCCCCCCACCACTTCTAGTGTGGTGTTGTTGTATCCTTCACAGCCTTTGGTTGTGTCATTGTAAAGAGACAACACCCTAATTAGCTTCTTATCTAATTCAAAAACAAAATACTAGTTCATAATATCAAAATAAGTTTAGAGATATAAAAATCAACAAAATAAAGTCTTAGAGTTTTCAAAACTTGTACATAAAAGCTAGGAAATAGCTAATACGTGGCTAAGGAAACAAACCACCCCAGTCATCAATAAGGAATTCAAATATAATCTTGTAATTTCCTTCATCATCAATATTTTTTCCTAGCACCCTTTTTTGCTACACGTAGAGTGTGGTGGTCAACTTGTGCATGATCTTTGAGTTAAACCAAGAATGACTCATTGACTTCTTTTTTAAGTCTAGGACCTTTGGCTTTAGGGTAGCCAACTCTGCAATAATAGCCTAGCAATTAGTGGAGGTATTGCTCTCCTCGGCGTGGTGGGTATCCTTAGCTCCTTGCATGGTATCTAGGGCTAGGTCCAAAGCCTTCATCTTGATACTATCTGAGTGATTTGTTGATTGACTGCTAGATGACTTCTTTAAGCTATCTTCTTCTTTAAAATCCACATAGCTCTTTGACTAGAATTATCCTCGTCATCCACCTCCACCTTCTCTTTACCTTTTTCTAAAGAGAAACTAGCAATTTTATTAGTCTTTTGGGTGTTGGACCCACACACACCCTTGGTCTCCTCCCCTCTACTATCATGGGAAACCTCATCTTCATTGCCAATTTCCTTAACATAGAGTCAGCTCTTTTCTTTCTTGGCCACCAGTGTAGGTTTCTTAATTTTTCCTCATTTTTCCAAACTATAAGAGTTAGTGCACTATTTTGGGTCAGGAAGGCCTTGCAGTAGCAAAGCTATGTGTTGAAAGGGGCATTTTAGCAGTTTTAGCCTCATGGGGTGTAATGGGTGTGTAGGATCAAGAAAGAGCCTTGGGGGTTTCATTGCCTTGTAAAGGGAAAACTTTGGTAGTGCCCATAACGTGTAAATATTTATTTTTACCTTCACCACTAAAGGAAAACAAAATGGTTGGTATGGGTAGGGAGTTAGAATGGGGGGTAGTTTTCACCACAATAATGGGCTTAGGTATGCCAAGTGGAAGTTGTAGAGTCGAAAGATTTGAAACTATGTTAAGGCTATAGTCATATTTCTTTCTCTTTTTTTAGAAAAAAGAAACATTTTAGAGAACAATGGTCTTGTAAGTCTAAAATTTAAAAAGTATCATTTGGCAACTCTATTTAGGAGAACCATAGTTGTGATACATAGAAATTTATAAGCCAAATACATTGGACTTTTGATAAAGTTTACTAATAGGTAAGAGCACATGGGGGACCAAAAGGTAGTTTTAAGTGGCCACTTTTCTTTTTCTGAAATGGGAAAGATTGCTCTTGGGTGTTAATTTGAAGATTATTACACTAAAATCTTGAAAATGCAAGAAGAACAAGAGGTGTAGCACCCCAAACCAACTTCATAAACTACTTTTTCTTAAATAATGAGATAAATAATTTCAAATAAGGGGGTTAATAGAAAGTGGTCATGCATTTACCAAAATATAATAACATAGCATCTAACGTCAATCACCTAAAATGTTAACATTTTTTTAGTTTCTTCTATAGTTTTGAAATTAAAGCAAAAAAAAGTTTTACAAGGACCAGAAACCCAAATGGTTACAGAAACAAATTAGACAATAAGTTCACCAAAAAAGAGCAGCCAAAACAGAAAGGGGGGACAAACACCCCAAACCAGCAAAAGTTTCTTCTATAGTTTATACTTGGTCTTTCTAAAAAAATTTAACAAATATGTGATTTTTAATTAATTTTCAAACTGAACACATTCAAAAAAATGAAAAAAAATTCACGCCTCTTAAAAATATTGAAAACCATTTGAAAATCATTTTGTTTAATGTGTGTAGAATGAGATCTAGTTTTCAAAAATATAATTTATTTCAAAATTTGATGAGTGAATGAGACCAAAAATATAGGTTTTTGATAGAAATAGATGCACTGAGAAAAGAAACTAAGGATCAAAATAGTAACCTATTCAAAATGTGAAAAAAATGGTTAGAAAGCTAAGCAAGAGCTCTATATAATCATGTCATTTTTATGACTCGATGCTAAATAAAATATAAACCTGATAGAAAACATGCTTGCCATTGTGTAATTTTTAGAAAATTTGCAAAAAACATGCCTATGGGCTTTAACATGTAAGTGCAACCTTTTTAGTTGGATGCCTAAGGAAAATCCAACCCAAAAGGTTGGAAATAGCCAAAGAAGATAACAAGGTGAGCATGTAATGGCTTGGTAGTGGTTGAGACTAGGCTTGGTCATCACCAAGGAAAAAAAGTGTTTGCATTATAATTTGAGTGCATTATAACACAAGCATATTATAATGTGCTTGTATTTTGAAAAAAGGAAAAATTTCTCATCTCTCCCTACGTATACCTCAAACTTGTTCTTTTTATCATACTATATACATTCAAAATATAACATTAACATACAAGTGACATTCCAATATGTATTTTCATTTTCTTATGTACATTAAGATATCTTTCACTTATATATTGTCAAGATGTTTGAGAATGGTTTCAATTCTCTAGGAGTTATAGTATATATTCTAGGTTTTAGAAGATTTTAGAATTTTCAGCTCTTAGTCAACTTTCAGTAATTAGCTCTCTCTCTTTCTCTCTCTCTCTCTCTCTCTCTATTTACATACCTATACCCCCTCCCTCCCTACCTCTAGATTTGTCTACATACATCTCCTCCCCTCTCTACATGTCTCTCCCTCCCTCCTTCCATTTTTACTCTCTCTCTCTCTCTCTCTCTCTCTCTCTCTCTCTCTCTCTCTCTCTCTCTCTCTCCATACCTATATCCCCTCCCTCCCTACCTTTATTTGTCTACATACATCTCTTCCCCTCTCTCTACATGCCTCTCCCTCCCTCCTTCCATTTTTACTCTGTGTGTGTGTGTGTGTGTGTGTGTGTGTGTGTGTGTAGGTGTGTGCACATACATAGATACATACAAGGACCAAGAATATTGATGCATAATATCATTTTCTTAGAGAAATAGTCGAGGATAATAGGTTGAGACTAGTTAAAGTAGATACTTTAAAGAATGTTTTAGAATTATTCAACTAAGCCTTTGAGGAGAGAGAGAGAGAGAGAGAGAGAGAGAGAGCACACGCATACATAGATACATACAAGGACCATGAATATTGATGCATAATATCATTTTCTTAGAGAAATAGTTGAGGATAATAGGTTGAGACTAGTTAAAGTAGAGACTTTAAAGAATGTTTTAGAATTATTCAGCTAAGCCTTTGAGGATATAGAGTTTCATATGGTGCTCAAATTCTATGGATCTCTCGATCCCTAAAAATTAAATCATGATGTGATACTTCATCCTCTATTGTAGGTGTTTGGAAAGTAGGAAAATGTTAGGAAAAATGGTTTCTCAACATTGTAATTACAAAAAGTCAAAATTTGTGGTAAGTTTGTATATGACTATGGTGGGTTCATGGGGGTACCCCAATAAACTCTGAGTGAACATCCCTTTCGTAAGGGTTCAAGAGTTGCATGATATGATTAGGGTTTGGGTGCAATGCTCCTGAAAGCTACACAAAGACATATTTTTGTATGTATGTATGTGTATCTATATATATATATCTATGTATTTTGGCTATGTATATATATGTATGTGAGAGAGTGTGAGATAATATGACTGGATGATGTATCATAAATTTCAAATTATATATAATATTATTTAAAAAAAAAAAAAAAAAAACTCCCACTCACTCTTGCAAATACCATATTAATATATATTTGATAATATATATTTGAGACAACCCAATAAGAAAGCAATCTTAGTTTTCTTTACTTGGCTTACTGATACACTTGGTATTGGCAACTTTACACGTTTTCAATCAGTCACATCCATAAATAAACTAGTTTCATTTTCATACTCCTCCGCCTGGTTATCCATTTGACATTGACAAAGAGTGAGAATGAGGCATAAGACTTAGAACCTGTTGCACATAATATTCAGTTCACACTATTCACATAAAACTGAAGAAAAAAAAACCAAGTACATGCGTGGAAGCAAATAACCCATAAACCATACTTGAAAGCTACGAAAGAACGTGGATGATGATGAATGGTGTGTACATGAAGCAAACCATTATCTTGTTACCACCTTCACTATTCAAGTATGGGTTGAATTCATTGACTCTGAAAACTTAAAATTTGAATAAACTCCGCGGTTATCCGTTTGTCTGAAGATGAGCCGACATTGTTAACAGAAACAGTCTGAATTGGAATCTTGTTATTTCTGAAGAATATTGATGGATACCATTTGCTTTTGTATTTAATTCACAAGAAACACAAAAGTACCTCAAATTTCTGGTGTATGATACTGTAAGTTCTTTACGAATAGATTGGAAAGAAGCAGCCTCATTTTTCACGGCCGTGTTTAGTTGTACGGGTAACAGAACTTGTAATTGATTTCTTGATTCGTTACTACAGAAAAACAACAATTCCCGACATTTAGTCAGAGAGATATTACTCCAATGTCTAGCAGCTTGATGTATATAATATAATATAATATGGATAGAAATAAAGATATTGTTTTTCAATGAATTTATTGTGTAAGTTTGATTTTTTATTTTTTTTCCGTTTATCTATTTGCTAGGGTTGCGTGTTTGGATAATCTTTCAATAGATTTGTTATGTATGACTGAATCAAATAGTATTAAAGCTTGAGTTATTATGAGGGAAAATAATAATCTCATCACAAAAATCTTGTGTGTTGTACTATAAATGATTCATAGAAGTTTCACAAAGAAATCTTACAAACATATAACACTATAGATGACCTATAAGATGTGGTTCACAAAAAAAGAGGAGTACAGGGTGTCTTTTAAAGCTATAGTGATAGGTAGAAGATATGATTGTATGAACATTAGGCTTCAACAAGCATGATGGGTAGATGTTGCATTAGATTGGTATAAGTGCATTTGAGAGAATGTTAAAGTGTCCTCTAGTATCATGGTATTGGAATAGGGTTGTTAACAAAGCACTAAAGGTGAAGCAATCATTACTAATGTGTAGAAAAGAAAAAGTACACCAACCTAGAGATCGATTTAAATCTCAAGGGATGGACCTTTCCTTGTGCCATCTCACTTCTACTAGCGCACAGAGCTAGGGGTTCAAGGAAAACAAGTGTTGTAGAGGATTTCAATTAATTGAGGTGCTTAAATGTGAGTAGTTAAAATAACTAGGATTTAATGGAAATGAACACAAATAACTTAAATACACTAAGTGATAAAAATATTCAGATTACAAAAATTGAAAGGGCTAACAACAAAGAACAACCATTGAGCTTTGTAAGATCACTTCCTCAGACACATGCACGGCTTTAGGACGCCAACATGGGTACAGGATGTGAGTGTGGCACATGTATGTCTTGTACGGACAGAGTACAAAGGATGACACAAAAATTAAAGAAGGTAACAAAAAGATAAAGTAGGACGATGTACAATTAACTAAGCAAAAAACTATTTAATAGAAAGAAGACATAATAGTTATATTAATAGATTATACTGCAAAGGAAATGGTAAACAAAAGAGAGAGGGGGAAAGGCGGGGTTGAATTTAATGTTTAATGAAGTTGGTGATTTAAACTTTCCTCTCCATGAAACCCACACACATGCAAATAATGAAAAATGTTGTGGTTGTTTGGATACTTGTCGTAGTCATATCCTTGCTTCGGTGTTCCCACCTCCATAGTAGCCACATAGACAAATGGTGATAGATAAATAAAGAAGATAATAAATAACATGTAAAAGATAAATAACAATAGTATGATTGAGATGAAATGATATTCTATTAGACACAAGTAAGGATTCAAGAAGAAAACTCCCTTTCACAAGTACAAAACAAAGTTTTGATGAAGTGAGAGCCCATGAGAAACCAAGTGCAAGTTGTCTAATGGTGATGTGAAGCTCAAGATTGCAAGGAATAACATGTATGTGTGTTAAGTTCTTCTTTTTTCCCAAATTTTACAAGAAGGCCCAAGAAAGCTTAATGAGGATGAAAATAAGAGATCTATTGTGGGGATGAAAATAATGCACCTAACTAGAGGCTAGTTAAAACTTCAAGGGATGTAGACTTTCTTGCACCACCTCGTGTTGCTAGCTAGGAGTGCTAGGGAAATCAACCACAGGATGTATAAGGTTTGTTGATATGGTTTAGATGTTAAGTGATGAGTAATTTCTAAATGCCCAAATGTGAACTAGGTTGATTAAATATTGATTAAGTGTTAGCGTCCAAGTGTAACTAAGTTAATCAAATACAAATAACTCGAAAAGATGAATTGATTAAAGTGTTATGATTATGAAAAATAAAAGAGCTAATTGAAAGAGAAAAATCCTAGGATTTGTAAGCTCACTACCTTAGACATATGCACGATCAAAAGACTACAACATAATTGATCGACACCAACATGTTGCACTAGTATCTTGTACGGGCAAAGTAGAGACTTAGCAGGGACAAAATAAAAGGATGAAAAATAGAATACTAAGCTACTAATGCGTGAAAAAGATAATGAAAAAATATAAATGGATGAAATAGAACTAGTTTAAAATACATAAAATGGAAGGAAATGCAACAAACTAAATACATTACAATTTTATGTGGTGAAAAGACAACTATATTATACATATTTTACAAGTAACTTGACAAAGAGAAGGATGGAGACTATAACACATGATGTGATAGTTGGAGATGCATTTCAACTAGAGCTTTCACATCCATGAACTCATGATAGAAACCTACACACAATCAGGGAGAGAAAATTGTTATGGTCGTAAAGAGGCTTGCCTAAGTTAAACCCCCACTTTGGTGTTTCTACCTCCATGGACAACCATTAGACACGATGTATATAGTGATAGATAACAGAATCAAAGATATAAGTGACAATGAAATGAAATAGAAATGTGATAAGATAAACAATATGCTCAAAGACACAACGTGGATACAAAGAGAACTCCCAAGATGAGATACAAAACTTGGATGTGTGAGATAGTGTTGAGCACAAGAGCTTCACCTATCTAATGAAGGAGAAATCTTGCAATAAAAATGATATATGTAGGTGCAAAATGGTGATATGAAACTATGAGAGAGATTCAAGAGGATGTAGCATGTAAGTATGGATGTCCAAGAAGTAGGAATAAGACCAAATGCACGTAAGGAAAGGGTATTTGATAGACCTAGATAGAATCACCACAATAGAAGCCATCATTTCAGGTGTTACATTTGTAGGGTGGTAGATTCATAATGCTCCAATGACTCGCTGCACATCTATAGATTCATAGATGAGAGTGCACCACATGGACGTCTCTGTGGTGTGCACATGTCCAAAATTGTTACGAGCTCCATCATGGGAATTTCAAGTTGGACGATGAGTTGGCGAGTGACAAGGATGGTGGGGTGACTGGTTTTTATGTCTTATGCCAAGGTGGACAAATTCTTAAATGAAAATTCACACAGTGGTATAAATCTTATGCCATTACATTTTCCCCCACTTTAAAGCGAGTATATTATCATTAGAGAAGTGGGAAGCTATATTAAAGAATATCTTACCTAACTTACATGTGAGAATTCTATCACTTGGAGCTATCCCTAGATAGAAATTCTTGATTTGACACTGCACTAGATCTAGCATACATTCTAAAGAGAAGAATGCTCGATGATGAACACCTGTGATAAGATATCACCGATAGTACACTGATATGACTTAGTAAGTTGTGTTATGTCGAGCCATATAATAGGGAAATTTTTTATAAGATCGTACATGCGTAGCAAATTCTAGATAGGCATGTGATAGGGAGACTTTTTATGGTGCACTGACATGCATAGTGTTGAGCTAGATAGGTGTGTGATAGGGTGGCTTAGACATAGTGTGCTAACATGTATAGCATTGAGCTATATAGGCATGTGAAAGAATGAATTAATATCATTGTTGATACATGTAGTATTAAGCTAGATAGACATATGATAGGGTAAGACCAAGACACAAATCAATGGTTTGGCCCCAAAAAGGTAGATGAAAATGAATTTTGAAAATTTTTGTATGAAAAACCTGTGTTGTAGAGACATCATTAGATAAAAGATCAAATCAAAGACACATAGATAACACAACCGCCCCTTGGGATAGATTATATGCTACTTAGAGGGGAGCATAGACCATTCTGTGGAAGGAAAAAGATGAGGTGGCATGGAAACATATGATATTTTTTCATGGAACGTCACTTCTAGATGGGTGACACATGTTTCCACAACATCTTGCACAAGGACATAGGGATCCAAGGGATTGAAATTAGAACCAAGAAGCATAGACATGCATCTATTCTCAAGAATATTTCATCAACGCCAACCTCATCTTAGATCTTAAGAAAAGAACATGAAGACAAAATAAAATAAATAATTGGATCAACATGGAAGGGGTGCCCAAATGCCCCCAACACTTTGCATCATCCTTGAATGTCAAAAATCAAGATTGTGCAACAAATAGAAGAAAGAGACAATAGATAAAAGAAGTTCATGACATAAAAATATCCATTTCTAGATACCAACAAAGTACAACTTGGTTCTCCAAGTGAGAACAACATTAATAGACAAGAATTGGGGAACACATACAAGTAATCTCTAATCTACAGATGTAGAAGAGGTTTTGACCCTCATAAGTCATCCATCAACAAATCATCATCTTCCCAATCTTGATCGTAATGGAAGGGAGGTCGTAACTACAATGGTACAAATGCTAAGGTAGTCTTAGGCACCTCACCAGTAGCTAGGGCTAAAGATGAATCACCTAATAGGTCCTCATCCAAGAGCTCCACTGTGGCGAGTGAGGGGGTTGTGTGAAGATCACCATCAACACTAGAATATCCTCTAGGGAATAAAAAATAAATTCTTAGTGCTTGCAAGTAATCTATGTGGAGGTTCAGATGAAGAAGCATCCTCATCAGCCTCTACAAAAGGGGTAGAGATGAACTCGAGAGAAGTCATGGCTTTCTTCACTACAAGAACTGAAATAGAAAAAGGGTCTTCTAGAGAAGACTTATGATGTCTAAACTCCAAGGCAATGCCTTGCTTGAAATTTCATTTAAAAGATAGAGGTGAAGTCCTTTGATCCACTATGGTTGGCTTCACAATATTTGAGAAGCTGGCATGGTGATGAGTGGATGGAGCAGAGACAGGATGAGTGGGCATGATTGTACTAGAGACAACTTGTGTCTTTAGCATGTTGATGGGTTCAAAAAATGGAGGGATATGAGGAAGAGTGGTGATAAACAGTGGCTCCTATGATGGAGAAATGAATACTTGGACCCACTTAGTGTGAGACCCAATAGTAACTCCTAATGCAAGCAGAAGCATGAAAAATATGGTGGATGGATGAGAGGTTGTAGGAGAAGAAATGGAAGCATATGTAGAGGCAAAAAACATGGTCTTATAAGATGTGTTGTCTACCCTTGTAACGGCCTCACAAGCTAACGCCCTCTCTCATCGATGATGCTTATACTCGCATGCAAGCTGGTTCTGATGTAGATGTGGACCTAAATGAGAAGGTTGTGGGGAATTATTTCCATCTTGCTTCATGGGTGAGGTCATTGATGTCATGTCCTACATTCATGAGGGCCCAATCGATGTAGTAGAAGGTGGGGTTGATGCAGGAGGCATTGGAGGCTCAGTCACGAGAGACATTCCCCCTTTTTCCCTACAAGCTATTGGGGAAACAATAAGTTCCCTCAAAGGCTGAGTGGTAGGTTCCAAAGTAATTATGGGAATGAAGGGAGGGGAATGCACCATAGGCTTAGGCAATGCAGGTTTCTTTCCTTTGTCCCCATGGGAGGTGGACGTAGGAAAAAAAGACACCACTGAAGGCTATGTAACCTTCGATGAGTGAGGGAGTTTCCCATGGGGTACGCATCTCCCCTGATGTCCCGAAAAAGGAGGAGTAGAGGAGGAAGAACATTGACCCTCACAAGAAGGAAAGACACTTGAAGGTGCCATAGATTGCAAGCTCATCTCCCTGGCTTTGTATGCTTATATGAAAGAAATACAACATCTTACTGGGGACGCAAGGGTCCTATTAGAGCAGGCCAAAATTGAACAAGGTTAAATCCCCCACAAGACACCAATGGATAGTATCCATTATAATGGACTATATGGATAGTCCCTTTATGTGGTAACTTCAAGAATTTATGAATAATTGAAGGGACAAATTCCATGGAAGTCATCCAGGGGATGCCTAGCTTGACCGTGGATAGGTCTAATTTAGGAATCACAACAAAGGTGGAGAAGAAATACTTGGGTCCCACTTGAATGGTCAATGTGGTTGATCCCAAGAGATGCAAGGACATTTTGTGATGCATACGAATGGTGGAATCACACTCATTGTACTTTCCTATTTTAAACCATTCACAAAAAGGACCTCCTTCGTCATTATGTCCACTAAATAGGAGGGGTCCACCAATATACCCCTAATACCCATATTATTAATAGAGGTTAGGACATACAAGGAAGTAGGATCTCTATTATAGGGCTCATCCAGAGGGGTGAAAGAGATGGTTATTTATGGAACCCTTTGGTCTTGCGAGGAAATGGGAGTGATAGTCACCATACTCGTTATGTAACTATCACAATGCCTTGGATAGGTTTCTTGTTCATGTTGGGTTCACCAAAATGTGGGGAAAAAAATAATGCACCTACCTAGAGGCTAGTTAAAACCATAAGGGATGCATGAATTCCTTGCACCACCTCGTGTTTCTACTGAGGAGTGCTAGGGAGATCAAACACAAAATGTAGAAGGTTTCTTGATATGGTTTGGATGTTAAGTGATAAGTAATTGTCTAAATGCCCAAATGTGAACTAGATTGATTAAATACCGATTAAGTGTTAACATCCAAGTGTAACTAAGTTAATCAAATGTAAATAACTCAAAACTATAAATTCATTAAAGTATTGTAATTATGAAAAACAAAAGAGTTAACTAAAAGAGAAAAATCCTAAGCAACATAATCTCACTACCTCGGGTAGATGCATGGCTAGAAGACTATAGCGCGACTGATGGACACCAACTTGTCGCACTAGCGTCTCATACGAGAAGAGTGTAGACTTAGCAGGGACAAAATAAAAGGATGAAAAATAGAATACTAAGCTAATAATGCATAAAAAAGATAATGACATAACATAAATGGATTAAGTAGAACTATTTTAAAATATGTAAAATGGGAGAAAATGCAACAAACTAAATAAATTATGATTTAATGTGGAAAAAAGACAACTATAATATACATATTTGACAAGTAACTTGACAAAGAGAAGGATGGAGACAATGACACTTGATTTGATGGTTGGAGATGTGTTCCATCTGGATCTTTCAAATCCACAAACTTGCAATAGAAATTTGCACATAATTAGAGAGAGAAAATTGTTGTGGCCATAAAGAGGCTTTCCTAAGTCAAACCCCCACTTTGGTGTTTCCATCTCTAGGGATAGCCATTAGACACAATGTATACAATGATAGAGAAACAAATCAAAGATATGAGCGATACTGAAATGAAATAGAAATGTGATAAGATAAATAATATGCTCAAAGGCATAATGTGGATATGAAGAGAACTCTCAAACTGAGATAGAGAGCTCAAATGTGTGAGATAGAGTTTAACACAAGATTTTGAGCTATCCAATGAAGGAGAAATCCTCTAATGCCCCACCAGGTAAGCTAAAAATAATTAACCTAAAATATGTTACTAAGTTTACAAAGTAAATTTTTTCTTAAAATTTTACAAACAATAATGAATAAAAATGCAGAAGCAATATAACATAATAAAATTACATGGACATAAATGTAACTCATTTACAAATTACAAATCCAGAGGGTTCCATGATGTAGAATTAATTAAATTAATTAATCTACTAAATAGAACAAATAATATATAATCTCCATATAATGCAAAGTAATAACAAGTATGTAATCTCATAAATGAAAACATGGATACAACTGATACCAAAAGGTAAACATAATAACCAACATCCACTACACAAGTCATAGGGTATTTAATAATAAACCAAGATACAAAGTACAAGTACAATTTATGAAAGATAAGAGAAAGTCTCCAACAAGAACAAGAAGAAGGTAATAACAACAAGGATCATCAACCACCATCACGAATGTCATAATCTCAATGGTAATAGAATCACTACCACCGACCATGTTGAACCAAAAAACCCACTCCTACCATGTTGAGGAGATAATAATAGACCCCACTAAGATATTAAACACCAAAATCAACCATAATACAAAATAAGAAAGGGATCCTGAAAGATCTCTATCTCAAAAAAAGGTACAACACCAACTGCAAAGATAATACATACTCAACCAGAGGCAACTAACACATGTAGGAAACCTAAGATGCATATGGGGAAGTGCCATCACATAATTCAATTCTAGAGTTATCCTGGTAGTCTCTCTAGACCCTAATGCCCTAGTGACTCTATGTGATATTAGTAATCCTCTCATACAGATAAGGTACCAACTATGTTATATCCAAGTCTACGTAGGCAAAAATCATCATTTCACGTTCCATCCTAGAATGTACTAGCACTCAAGGCATGGGTGAGGGACACATACATCTGATTAATTTATTTTAAAACACTCAATGTATTAAATTATTACTTTATTTTAAGTCATTACAATAAATTATCTTGGAAGCCACTTGTGGGCCCCGACACCTATTACAAGCCACTCCCCATTTATACACTCAAATGACCTACCTTAAGATCATAAGTCTCAAATAAATCTCATAAATCTCGTAGAAGTACAATGATCAAATATCGGTTCCATAGATGCTAATAGGAACACAAAGTGGCCCTCGAACCAAACATCACAAAATCCATACTAGTCCTCAAACCATAACATCATAAAAGCATACTCTCTCAAAGAGTTCACAAACTAATAAACTTAAAATGAACAAAGGTTGGGTAAGAAGATCAAAACCATTATAATATTACAAATATTGTAAATAACTATGACACAGTAAATAGGTAAAACCCTAAGATTCTGATAACAATTCCTAAAATCCAACATAATAATACTCATACCAACAATCAAATACAACAACCAAAAACTCCAATAATAAACACATCAATATTGAATTCCATCAAATAATAGTAAATTATATATCATTATTATACACATTATTATTTTTCTAAAAGAATTATCGTGTATGAAGTTAAATTTTTTTTCTAAAAAAAGAATTTCTAAATATAGAATAACGTTGCATGCAAATTTCAAAAAGATTATTTTTATTTAATTTTTTTTTATAAAAAAAATATTATTATTTTTTTCTAAAAATATATTTTCTAAATATAGATTACGGCTACATGCAAATAATATATCTTTCTTAAATAACATGCAAGTGAATATATTTTTTCTAAATAATATGCAACTGAATATATCTTCTTTAAATAACATGCAAGTGAATATACCTTCCTTAAATAACATGTAACTAAATATATTTTTCCTAAGTAACATGCAACTGAATATCTTCCTTAAATAACATGCAAATGAATATATCTTCTTTAAATAACATGCAAGTGAATATATCTTTCTTAAATAAAATGCAACTGAATATATTTTTCCTAAGTAACATGCAACTAAAAATATCTTCCTTAAATAACATGCAACTGAATATTTTTTTCTTAAATAACATGCAACTGAATCTATCTTATTTAAATAACATGAAATTGAATATATCTTTCCTAAATAACATGCAACTGGATACATCTTCCTTAAGTAACATTTAAGTGAATATATATTTTTTAAACAACATGCAACTGAATATATCTTCCTTAAATAACATGCAACTAAATATAACTTTCTTAAATAATATGCAACTAAATATATCTTTTTTAAATAACATGCAACTGAATATATCCTCCTTAAATTACATGTAATTGAATACATCTTCCTTAAATAACATTCAAGTGAATATATCTTTCTTAAACAACATGCAACTAAATATATCTTCCTTAAATAACATGCAATTGAATATAACTTTCCTAAATAATATGCAATTGAATATATCTTTTTTTAATAACATTCAACTGAATATATCTTTCTTTAAATAACATGCAAGTGAATATATGTTTCCTAAATAACATACAACTAAATATATCTTTCCTAAAAAGTATGCAACTAAATATATCTATCTTTCACACATGCAAATCTATATTATTTACATACACATATCTATATTTCTATTTCAAAAGAATACATTTTCTCTAAAAGTGAACTCTTTCAAAACCTTCAAAACTATGGAAGGTCACAATTGAAAACAAATCAAATTTTTTTTTAAAGAAAATCCTAATCAAAATTTCCTTCCAAAAGATTCTCTAACATTCCTGATTATCAAAAAAACACATCTTTTTAACAAACACACATCATTTACACGCAAGATCTAATCAAACACGAAGAAGTCAATTATTTCAATAGACAACTTTTAAGGATTTTAAAACCCTATCTTAATACACAAAGTTGAATTGAAAATCAATTTCAAGTCTTGAAAACTCAAAGCATTTAAAAAACCAAAATTTTAATCCTCCAAAAATTTGCCAAGAGAGAATTCTTCAATACATGATTGAATAATTCTCCAATGGCCTCCAAGCTCTCTAATATAAAAATTCATAACCTCAAGTTGAAAGAATTCAACTCCAAAATAACAAAATAGAACTTGACTGATAAAAATAATAAAGTTGTTAACTCCAAATCATAGAAATAAGATCTCAACTACGACCTCATTTTTATCAACTTTAAATTATTAAAAGAACTATTTATTTAATTTCCTCTACTTTAAGTCACTTTAACTCAACTTCATTTTAAAAAGTTAAGTTCTACTTTTATAATTAAGTGTTTTTTAAGTTGCATTATTTAATTTTAAATAAATTTAAAATATGCAACTCAACTAATAACCACTTAATTCAAATTGCACATTTAAATTTAATTTTTATTTAATAATTATTCAATTTTTCAATTAATAAATTTTGACTTTGCAATTAAATTATTTATTAAACTTCGGTCATTAATTAATTTTCATTAATTAGTTAACCTTATATTTAATATTTTAATATATCATAAGGTATAATTATTTAATCTCACTTAATTAATCTCAATTAATTCCTCAAACTATTTTAACACAAAAATCACATCTAACCACATGACATGAAAATAAGACATAAACTGACTAAATCAAAATGAAATAATCAAATATCAAAGGAAGGGTTCACGAATGACATCACCTTGACAAATTCAAAGGATAGCAATAAGATACTTGTCCACTATTTCAGAATAATAAATGGCTTAGGTTGGGATTTGGACCTGTATGTTATATCCACTCTCTTACCATTGGGATATTGCAATAGGGCATGCTCATCCTGGTAATTCAGGGAAGTTGATGTTTGGTACCTAAAATCCTACATAAAAGACAAGCATGTACATACATGTATAAATATATAATAAACAATGGTACTGATCGTGTGGACCTTACAAAAAAGTAACTACGACTTCACCCCTCAACCACATTAGGAACGTCCAATAGAAAAGAAAAACATACACGCTAACCATATGCACATGAAAGTATGGGGTAAGTAAAAACATAAATATACATAACATCAAATCTATCTGAGGATCTAATACACACACAAAAAGTGTCCTAAAATATTCATGCCATATAAACTAAAAGAGAACTATGAGAGGGGTATTACATCCACCTCCCCTATAACTAGGCTTACTACTAGAAGCCTACAAAGAAATAAGGATATGCATCCCTCAATCATGAAACATCCTACTAAGGAAAAATATAAAATGGTATCTTCAAACAAGGTATAAAATAAAGAAATGATATATAGTCATCAAGAGAAATATAATTTTGGTTTGTGCATGAACCAAAAATCACATTGCTCAATCATTCATTATTTAAAAATTTAAATAGATCTTTGTCTTTATTCATTCATCATTATAAAAAATATCTAGTAATCAATTGTATAAAGCACATATTTGTATCTACATCAAATAATAAGTTGATAAGTTCATGGAAACGTAGTTAATGGAACTCGAGTATGTATAAAATCCAATCCAAACATACAAGTCTAATATCATACCTTCGGGGTCATAAAAAATAGTCTGAAGTACAAGAGAGTTATATGTCTATGTTTTGTTTCAAGTTTCAACTACTTGACATCTAATGGGCGTATAAATTTCCAAACTTCCTAGTGTAGAAACTAGGGCTCTGATAACAAGTGTAATGCCCCACCATGAAACCTAGGAGAAATTAACCTAAAATATGTTACTAAGTTTAAATAATATTTTTTTCTTAAAAATTTACAAATAATAATGAATAACAATGTCGAAGTAATGTAACATAAGAAAATATATGCACATAAATGTAACTCACTTACATATTACAAATTCTGAGGGTTTCATGACGTAGAATTACATAAGCTAATTAATTTAAGCAAGCTATCAAGGGAGTCACTTTCAGTGATGATCACCAAGCTTTGGTTATGTGGTCTTTAAGAAAGGGAGAAGGAAATAAGGGAAAGCAGATTTTCAAGAGTGATCATTCTAGAAGTCTACTAGTAAAAAGGGTTAATGAGACCTTAGGAGTTGAGGCTTCAAAACTAGCATTGAAGACTGCCAAACTCTGTATGAAGGTGGCAAAAAAGGAAGCCAAGGAAAAAGAACTCATAATTAAATTGGAGACTGTCTTAAAGGCTTATGGTGAGTTAGAAAGAGAGGTAAGTGAAAAGGACAGGGTAATTGCTGAATTGAAAAAACAATTAGGAGGGCAATTACAAGTTGAAATGCTTGTTCAGTTACAAATTTCTTCTTCCCCTGCTAGGCCTATCTCCTCAAGCCTCATTATTGAATACTCCCATTCCCCTTTGCCTCCTTTCACTCAAGAATAATTATTTATTGAAAGGGAAATGTTGGAGGACCGTAGAAGAGCACTGATAGAAAAGTGAAAGAGATTAAAAGGTGAAAGAAAACTATTCAAAGAGGCAAAATTAGAAATTGATATGAAATATGAGGAGAAGCTCAGAGATACAATTTTGCAATTCATTGAGGGAATTGAGCCAAGTAATATTTACATGAGTGGAGAGAAGCTGATTGAAATTTTGAATTCTTTTGAGGGGGAGAAGACCATTGTGGAACCAATTTTGGACAAGTGGATTTTGAGGTAGAATAAACTAAAATTCTTTTATTCTTTGTCAAAGACTGAACACGATGTTGATGCAACAATAAAGAGTACTCACAAGTTGGTCAAGGGCTTGTTAGAGTTTGCAACTAGCAGAGAGAATATTCATAGGAAAGCATTAGTATTAAAAAGAGAATATTCCAAGTTTTGTTTTGAATTGTTTCCCAACATTTTCAAAAAGAATGGTGACTTAAGGGACAAAAGGAAATGGCTTAGTCTGATAGATGATGAGTTGTCAATAAGGATGAGTAGTATTCTGAATATGGATAGTGTATACACCTAAAAATGGTCACCTAGACTATTAGCCCCTTTTGCTAAATCATAAATTGCTTATTCTTGATCAAATCCTAGCTTTATCATTTATTCGATTATTTTCTATGGGCTAACCATCTTATCCTAAGTCTTTATTTATTAAAAGGAATATTCCCTCCCCTTTTAATAAATAAAAAGCCCCCACTTTTCCTCTTATCCTAAGTTGCACAAATAAAACATTATTCTTATTTTATAAAAAGGGAAAAAGCACTTTTTGTCTCATATGGACACAAAAGTCAACTCTTATTTTCCTATTGGAAGATATGTGTGCACATGGATTGCTCCTCTTTTAAGCTCCACCGTTGATTAAATCTTTTGCCTCTTAATATCCATGGTCCATTTCTCCTCATTTCCTATAAAAGAAGAGCTCTCTTCTTCATTCTAGATCCCCAACTTTTTATGCTATTGTTATGCTACAGGTTTTCTAGGTCATCTTGGAGCTTTTGGAGATATTCTTGCATCTAGGGTTTGAAGATTTGGAGCATTGTTGGCATTCATCTTGGATCTTCATCAACACTCTATCTTCTTGTCTTCATTCTTGCATCATCATGGCTTTCTTGCTTCATAGTTAGATTTCATTTCTTGCATCTTTCATTTTCATAGCTTAGCTTGCATTGTACTTTCATTTCCATAGCTTAGCTTGCATCTTCATTCTTAGCTAGCTTGCATTGCATTGCATTTCATTTGATTCTTGGGGATATTGGCATTCTTTCCCTTGTCTTCATTGAATCTCCCATTGCATGGTTTACTAGCAAGGTTATAGGCTAAATAGCTCTAGCTGAGAGCATTCTTAAAAGCCCTTGCACTCCATGCCTAGGGAGCTATGGATCGATTTGTGAGGGCTCATTCTTGAGTTTCCTTGCATGTAATGATCCATAGAAGTGTGGTCACATTTTCACCATACAGATAGTAATATTCTTTTTGTCTAAATAGTTGAGACTATTGAAAATGCTAGGTCACATTCTAGGTTCCTAGGAAAATAGGTTCATCAAATTAAGGTTGACTGGAGTATTTTGCAAAGAGGGATGGGGTTGTTTCTTTTCCTTGGCCAGATGATGAAATGTTCAAATATTGGGAAGAAAAATATGCCTCAGAAGAAACAAGGAAAGAAGAAATCCCCACTGATGTTGCAACAGGTGGCACTTTCCTGATTTCTTAAAAGAAACAAACTGCAAAAGGTGAATTTTGTGCAAAATAATGAATACAAAGACACCACTTGGTGGAAGCTGAACTGATTTTGGAATTGTTGCAAGAGCTTGGCAAGAAAATCAAAGGACATCATTGTAAAGTTGCAACAATTTAGTTATTTTGTACTTCTTGTCTGTTGTCTTATCTAATGTGACACTTTTTGTCATATCCCTAAATGATCCAAAGCTTGTTGCAATCCTTATTCTATAAGAGGATTTCCAATATCATTTAGAAGGGCTAGAAAACTAGGATATTTTTTACATACGAGTTTTCAGTCAAGGGTATAGTAGATTGTATTAGGTTTTATCATTATAGAAAATAGCAAGTTTCATGGTTTTTTACCATTATTGTAGTGGTGTATATTTTGAGGCATGGTGCATAGAAGACACATAATTCATTACATATGAATATAAAAATCTAGGATTCAAATTTCTCCTTTGTGTCTATTTTTTTGAGTTATGAATTTTCTAATTTATTGCATAGAATTTATCTATGTGTGTGTTGTTTTTCCTTTTCTTTGATCTGAGATCAAATTAAATAGCTCTGGATAGAACATAGATTCATTTTTGTTTGCACAAGTATTTCTATAAGAAGTATGAATTTGGTGATAAGTTGATCAATATTGTCATGAGGTGATAATATTTAGGGATCCCAAATCATTGACATTAGTTGGTTTTTGTATTCTTTCTTTGCAAATAAAAATATCACCCAATGGATAAGGCACTCACCAGAAATTAATATGTTTTGCAATGATATGTACTTAGTGGGGTTTGGTTATATTCCTAATATTTGATATAAATATGTCAAAATCTTTAAATTATTGTGACCTACACGTATTTCTTATATGGTAATGGAGAATCAATAGATGATTGGTTATCATTTAGTATTTTCTTATCATTTATCTATTTTTAGAATCCAAAAATTATTGTGAAGTATTTTATGTGGACCTAGATTAGGTGTACCCGCCTTGGTTTTGCAGAGCCAGAAGTGCAGAGGGCAGTCTTGTCCCTATAGTTGGTCCAATCATCCCAGATTTTACATATTTGGAACTCACAATTCCTGAAAATCTATATGTTGATGTATTGGTTGCTTTCATAAGCATAAAGTCCATTTTGAAGAACCAACAAACCTATTCTAGAATAGGTCGACTTGGTTAACCTATTCTAGGGTTGGCCCATAGGGAGCTAACCCCAAGGTCTTAGAGACTGCGTAGTTGAAAAGGGAGAAAGAGGGATGAATGGGAGAAAAAATGGAATTGCGCATGAATCCATCCAAGGTCCAAAAATTTGATAAAGGATGGGAGCTAAAAGGTCTTAAATGAGGAATGCATCCAATTTAATAGTGTAAAGTATCAATGTGCTAATCGCACACTAATTCAAAGAGGGGTGAATATAATCACCTAAAAATGGTCAACAAAACCATAAACCCCTAATCATGTTTGTTCATCAAGAGAGCCCTAATCTTGATTAAATCCCCTAAATCCTAACCTAAGGCAATTCAACTTATCAATCTGATTTGACATATACTCTAGGTCCCATTCAACCATCACACTTGATCTTATTTAATTAATTATTTCCTAAATCCTAATGTTGTTGAGAATTAAATCAACCTTATGCCATTTATTTAATTAATGTCTTGGGATGTTGATTAAATAAATAAGAATTGTCAATTAATCATAAAAGGGAATTAAATTAATTATGTCATTACTATTTGGAGAAAAATGCATTAAATAATTTAATTATTCCAAAAATGCATTTATGGAGTCATCATTTAGTCAACTGAAAATAGTTTTGGAAATAATTAGGTTAAATGGGAAACCACATCTATTAACTCATCTTTCAATTTAGCAACTTCGGTTCATTCTTAGAAGTTTCTAAAATAACTGACCAAACTAGTTTAGTTAACTGATTCTCTCGACCAATCGAATTAGTTGCACATGAATTGTGCTAGTTTGGAAGAAATGTCAATCATTTGTCTTTGGTCAATCTCATCTATTAATTCTCAAGAGGATTCCTATATAGCTAGGCCTCCATTTTGACAAAGGGAGGATTTTTTCTAGGTGGTGTAATGCTGTCAATTTGTTCATTATTATTTATGCATTGAGATTATTGTTAGTTAGCTTAATTGCATAGTTTGTTTATTTTAATTACACCATTTTTGCATCCATCAAGTACAGGAACACTTCATTTAGTTTGTCTAATATGGATTAACTCTTAGCTAATTGGATGAACTTTTCATTTGCATATTTCTTAAAATCCTTCACTTAGATTACCTCTATAGTCACTGTAATAGTCACTAGGTTTTGTGATGACTTGAGAGAAAAACTCATACCCATGTCTAATAGAAGGAAATGAGTCACCTTGGTTGGTTTTGGTTTTATATTATTATATTTTCATTGTTTAAATCAATCACATAAAGACTCATTGAAGTGTAGTTTTATTTATCAACCACTTTTTACACACACAGGACTCATATTTGAGTTTAGGTGTTCATTATTGCAATTGTGAAGTCCTATTATACAAAATATAATGAAAAAATACTTAGGTAAGTGTTAAATAATTGTGAAATTACATGCCACTTAGGTGCTTACAATTTATGATAGTGCATTTAGCCCCCATGTTAGCGGTATATGACAATACTTGCATATGCAAGCTACAATACAAGAAATCAGTAAATGAAAAAGGATATCTCAAAGACACAAACATGCAATTCCTACAGTAGAATGTTAGGAACCATATTCTATAAAGTTGAATATTAGTTGAAAACCATAAACCACCTAAAACTTATTGAGATAATGATGAAATCCATAGGTAGCCATATGCCCCCTATTTTGGATTGCTAATGAGGAAGGTGAAATAGGGTATCAAGTTTTCCATAGAAAATTGTGGAATTAATTTTGTTAAAAAACACTATCAATAGGTTTCAAAATGAATTTGAAACATCCTATAGAATGTTTGGATATATAAGGTGTTGAATCACAGTCTTAATGCAATGAACAGTGTGATAGAGCTATCTAGCTGAAGATATGAGTGATAAAGTGAATCATATGCCAAGGAAGAAATAGACTCTATGATCTAACCCACTAGAAAAGCTATGATATCATGGAAGGAAGAGAGATAAAAGAGAATATATTGAATTGATGTTTATTAACTCATTCAAATACAATTAAATAGGCTATATAAGTAGTTTTGTAACTGTATAACCACAAAAACATAGCAGTAGTTTTATTAATTAATACTAACTCTAAAGCTAAACTAACCTATTTAATGTAATACTCTAACATTCCCCCCTTATTACATTAATCCAAACAAGAGTATAATTTTCAATGGTTTTAAACCCAACCCTATAGATACTTTGATGAATCACCTTCACCAAACCTCCTCACTCACTCAAGAAACACTAAACTAACTACAAAATTGGATCTCCTGACCACACTTTCTCAATAAACTTCAATTTTTTTGCATCAGTGGATCTCCTAAACACAAAACCTAAAGTTTTTTGCACAACATGATTCTTCCCACCTCCCATACACAATGATACACATTTCCTACAAAATTCCATATCTCCTCCAAGTATGTCTAATGCCTCTAGTGCTATGGAAAATATCACTACCGATATGCCTTCACATGAGACTCCTTTCCTTTGAAATTCCACATCTCCTCCGAGTGTTCCTAATGCATCCTCAAGTGCTCAACAAATCAAATTCAAATCCTATTCCCTTGGCTCCTTGAAGGGACAATCATGACATCGAGCCCCCGCTTCTCTTCAGGGACACAAATATGTCAAGTCCCCTCTTTTCTTCAGGGATAAATATGACAAGCCCAATATTTTCAGGGACACAAATAGATTTATTCTCATGTAATGAATCGTACCTAAGTGAGAAACTAACTTGGGATGATAGAAAACATCCTACCTCTATTTCTTGTAGCCTCTTGTTGGACTCTTAGTCTTTTCTAGCTAGTTGTAGCATTCAAATCTCTAAAAAATTTGTTATGTATAAAGTGAATGACATTGAGAGAAGAATCATATACCTTACTTTCTTGACCTTCTAAATACTCACATATATTATTAAAAATATTACCTTGAGAAAAAACACTTCTATATATCATGCTTACCAATATTTAATAAAAAAAATTGATGTGATAATACACCCTTCAAAGAAATCTACCTTGTAAATACTCAGATTTGCTCATTTATAAATTGCAATCTTGTTCAAAACTGAGAACCACCCTAGTTTCCTCTTTGCATCATAATGATTTGGATTATGTAGTTACACATAAAACTCTACACATATTGGTATTGATGATATGAAGATAATCTATTAAATTCAAAATAATAAAAATAACAAAAACACACAATCACTTAATCAAATGGTTTGAATAATTACAACAGATACATAACGAATGTGCACTATCATAACTTACCCTTTCATCACCACACTATTTTCATTACTATCTTCAATGCCCTCGATCCATTTCTTTACATTGTGAATGGTCACTTATTAACACAAGGTTGCAGTGGATGCCTCTTGCTTGCAGTTCTCTGGTATTTTTGTTGTTGTTATTGCTTCCCTAATTTTATAATTATATTTTAACTATTAGTCTCTCCTTACGCTTCATATACCACTGCCAAATCTTCAATCCAGAAACCACAAATGTCCACCAACCGTGCACTGTAGCAACTCAAGCCTTCCAAGACACACTAATTAACATACACACAAAATAAAATGTACCATACTCCACATAAAATATAATTTTTTATAAAATAAATGGACATTCACTGATGAGTTGCATTTGCATAACTAATTAAATAAGCTTGACTGATTCAAGTGGAGTAAATCCTAAGCATTTTCCAATTCCTAGATACAGATCTCCATTCACAAGTAACTCAAAATGAATCATATATTTTCCTCATGAGCATAGATACTCGTGAGCATTGATTATGTATCTATTCTTAATACCAATGGATACAACTTCAACTTCTTCTCTATGCGACCTTCTCATAGGATATAGAAAAATTGATCAACTAGAAATTAATGCATAGATTCAAACTTTCCCATAGTCATCTCTTCCATCGTGCACTTTACATCCCATGGGCACAAGAATGATATTTTCTTTGATGTCAAATAAAAGAGCATATATCGAATTGATATTTATTAACTCATTCAAATAAAATTAAATAGGCTAGTTTTGTAAATCTATAACCGTAGAAACATAGCGGTAGTTTTATTAATTAATATTAACTCTGAAACTAAAATAACCTATTTAATGTAATACTCCAACAAGAGAAACCATGAAACCAATAGGCTAACAAGTTGTGCTATGCTATGTGATTCATGAAAGAAGAAGAGGAGGAGAAGAGTAGAAAGGATAGAATGATATTTTATGCTATTTACACTCATCCCAAAGAAAAAAAGGGAAGGAGAATTGATGGTATATAAAGTTGCATTATGCTAGTTAATTATACCTTAAAAATTTTGCGCACAGGTAGGCTTGTAAAAATTTTGCAGTCAAGGGAAGCTTGAAAAGTTTTGCACATAGGGGTGACTTACGGGATCAATCTTAAGGAAAGCATTGTCTCTGTGTAGATCCATAAAAATGAGCAGTCCTAAAGAAAGCATTGTCTCCTTAGGGATCAATAAGGATAATAAATCCTACAAAAAGCATTGACTCCTTAGGGATCAATAAGGATGATCAGTCCTAAGGAAAACATTGTCTCCTTAGGTATCAATAAAAAATGACCAATCCTAAGGAAAGGATGATCTCCTCAGGGATCAATAATTATTATCAATCCAAAGGAAAGAATTATCTCCTTAGGGATAAATGAGAAGAAAATAAGGAAGAGATCTTGGTTACAATACATCTACCTTTAAGAGGAGTTCTTGAACAAATACAACATCTTCAAGACAAAGAGGGGAAGATAACAAGAATGCGCCCTTTTAGCCCCTATTGCTAGATGAAAAAGAGATTCTTGATGAAGGATAACACACTCTAAGACCTCAAGTAGGAGTATTTGTTTAGGATAGACATGCATTTGAAAGAAAGGAAAATGTTGTAAAATCAAGATGTGAATCTCTTAAAAAGAGAGAAGATCCTTGCGTAAACAAATAACTCAATGCAAGAAAGGATATCAAGTGATAAAAAAATACCATATAACTAGGAAAAATTGAATCCTTAGAAAAGAAAAATAAATTTAGAAATGAAACCTTTCCCCCCAAGGGTGAAGGAAATGGAAAAGATAACCCATTATATATACCCTAAGTGATAAATCTTTTATAATAGATATGCTTTTTTGTTACCCCTAATTTGAGACCTACCCACATTTTAATTTTTGAAATGTATCCCATTAATGATGTTCTTAGAAAAATTCTAAAAATAACCTTATGAATCCCCAAGTCCCATGCTAAGTTGGGTTGTCGCACATTGTCTAAAGATCAAGAACATGTAAACCCTAACCCTTTTCCAAAGTTCAGGGATCACCCAATCCTTCAATCCTAGATACTATTGGGCCCATAAAAAAATTTAGCTGAGCTTAGGAATTCCCATTTCTTGCAATCCCATGGCATGTGTATGGTCTATCAGGAGGTTGATCCTTTTCATCCTGATGGAAGAAGGAGTATCAGTTCCAAATTTTTATGATCGCCTGATATATCTAAGGGTAGTGAATCTATCGACTCTTGACAAATATGTGAGGCTCAACTATCCATGCAAACAACTCCAAATATGAAAAAACATAGTGCCTTAAATGCTGAGGTGTAATAAGCCATATTTACTAGGGTGGAAACACATTTATCCTAACATAAATTATTATCATCCACCTTCTGCATTAAATTAATTTAAGGACTTGTTTATCAAGAAAGGTGGTGATATTTTCAAGCTAATTCTCCTTTGCAAAGGAAACTAGAAGACTCTTGAGAATAGTGCTTCCAATGATTGCCCAAGAGTGGAATGAGGAAACTATACCTATGGTTCAACCAGATTTGGGGTGGCCTAGGGTGGACCAACTAGACATCATATTTGACTTACGTCATCTGGCATGGAAAGAAGAGATGAGCTATACAGAGTATCGCATGGTCATCTTTATCCTAGAAGAAGAAGAGGTGAATGTCAAGCTTAATCAACTTTTCATGGAAATTTAGTTGGAAGCTAAATGGTTCGTTTCACTCTAAGAAATGGTTTTTCCTATTTAATGTGTATCGAATCTTGGTAGTTAGTAATTTTAGAGTGATGTAACTGTTACCTTTTTTAGTCCTTTCTTGATATCTGTCACTTTCAAGGATGTTACTTTAATCACCCAATTTTGGTCTAGTAAAGTATAAGCCCCCTTCATAAAAAATTAAGTTAAAATATTAGACCATTTCTTTGCATCAAATGAATTTTTCTTAATTAATTAATTATTTATTTTATTATATCCTAAAGTTTGACCTCTTTATTCTATGTTTATTTAATTAAAAGAATATGCTCCCTTTTAATTAAATAATAAAAGACCCCTTTATCCTAAGTGCACATGAAAATCACTTTTCTAAAAATAAAAATAAAAATAAAATAATAATAATAAAAATAAAATCCCTCCAATTAAAGTGCACTTTCCAATGAGATGGAATCTTTTGACTTTTGAAGAAGACTTTTGCCTCTTTATCTCAACCACTCATTGTTTTGCCTCTTAATCTTAGCCTTGTATTTCTTCCTCTTAAAGACATGAGAACATGTATCAACCAAGACTTAATCTCCACCATTGCTCATTATTTTTGCCTCTTAATCTTGACTGTTTGCTCATTTCTAATTTCTTTAAAAGGAGACTCTCTCCTCATTCCTGCAATCTTGGTACTTTTGGAAATTGTCTTGGCATATTGCATTTTATCTCATATTGCATCTTGAAGCATTGCATTATCATTTATCTTAGCTTTGTTATTTACTTTCTTTCATTTAGCTTAGTTAATCTAGTCTAATTATCATGGATAGTAATATGTTATCTTGTTAGCTTAGATTTACTTTCTTTACACTCTTGAATTTTCATCTTAGCTTAATCTTGCATCTCTTGCATCTCATTTTATATTAATTTTCATTTTCATTCATCATGGAGATCTTAGATACTTTCACTCTCACTTCTTGATATCTACTTGAATCTTCTATTCTATAGTGCACCTTGAGGGATCTTTCTTATTGGGTTCATTTGAGAGCCACCATCTTTATCTACATGATTCTTTCACGCTATGGATAGGAAGTTATAAGCCACCTTCTAAGAATCCAAATTTATTGTATCTCTTTGATATAATTTTTTATAGAAGTGACCACACTTTTTTGGCTCACATTTTTTGCCTCTTAATCTTATCCTTTTATTTTTGCCTCTTAAAGACATGAGCACGTAGAGCAACCTGAAGAAAACTTTGACAAATCACCTAGAGGATAACCTGAACCTTGGGGTTTTAATCCCTTTTCTAATACCTTTAGTGAGTCTACGCTATCCTCACCTAGGTCATAAAATAGTGTTTCTTACACTCTAACCAGGGAAGAGAGAAATAGGAGGATTGATGAATTTTTTAAACAACTAGGAAACAAACACTTTGGAAAAGGAAATCAAGTACATTTGGACAAAGAATTTGATCATCACACCTCTAGACATGGCTCACAACATGCCTCTCAACACACTTTACATGTTTCACATGGTTCACAAAATGATGATTTAGACATTGAGATAACTAAGGAAGACATCCTACAATTCCAACAAGACAAAAATTTGCAAAAACTCATGAAATTGACCTTCAATTGAGACAAAGATAGGTACTTCATGCACTTAGCCTCACAAGGAGTTAAGTTACCTCACAAATTTTATGTTGACAACTTGATATAAAAAGAGGAACCATCCGAATTAGAGGTTATGAAGAAACAAATGGAAGAAATGAAGAAAGAAATGCTATTCTTGGAAAAGGAGAAGGAACGGCCAATGACATCCTTTTGACAAAGATTTATACATGCCTCATTTTCCTCGTAAGGTTGAATTTCCAAAATATGACAAGCATGATGGTAGTGGAGATCCTCGTGACCATGTTAGGGATTTTTGTGCACTAAGTATGGAATTCTTGCATGAACCCACTTATCTTATGAGACTCTTTCCTAGGAGTCTTAGTGGTCAAGCTATGGAGTGGTTCACTAAACTATCTCCTCCACTTAAATCATTTGACCAACTAGTGGAAAGATTAATTCAACATTACTCTTACAAAATTCAACATGTTATCACCATGATAGATCTATAAAATATCAAATAATCCCAAGGGGAATCCTTTGTGGCTTTCCTTCAATGATGGAGGAATCTTTATTCATGTTACCCTAGAAAAATTCCTAAAACTGAGAATATTGACATTTTTGTAAATAACCTTGTTCTTGAATTACACTATGATATTAGAAAGAAACTCTTTGCCACATTTGACATGATGATAGAAAGTTCCCTATGAATTGAAGATGTTATAATCAAGAAAGGTGAACTTAGTTTGAACAAGGACAATTCTAACAACAACTACAAAAATACAACAATAACAATGGAAAAGACAAGGGTAAATCACAATCATGGAACAAAAACAAACATGTAGTGAATGATGGTATAGTTGACACACCTAAAAACAAGCCCAAAGAACCTATCTTCAATTTGACTATTGGCATCCAAGCTACCAAACAACAAGAGGCTTCCAAACCTTATGATTTAAACAGCTCCAATGACTTTAGCAAGGGTAAATCATCATGGACACCCAAACCTAAGAGCACTTTTACACCTATAGGAGACTCACTTGAAGTGGTGTTGAAAAATTTGGTATCAAACAAGATCATCACATTACCAGACAATTCAAAACCTTATGAACCCAAAGTTAAGCCTAATTGGTGGAATGATGACCATTATTACAACTATCATAGGAAAAAAGGTCATAAAACTAAAAACTATATGAGACTTAAACACTTCATTCAAGACCTTATTAATAATAAGAAAATTGGGGTGGATGGACACATGACTAATGCTAATTACAAGATCTATACTAATCCACTACCCAAGTATGAACAAGGAGAAGGATCTAAAATGAAGAATGAGGGCACTAAGATCAAATACACTTACATGGATAATGAAAATGTCATACTCATGCTTGAACCATCTTATGCGAGCATAAATATGATTAAGAGTAAGTAGGAAGACTACAACTCAGATATTGATGAATCACCTCAGATTATCCTTAGGGGTATTGGTTCTTCTGACACACGATCATAGTCTTATGAATTTGAAACTAAGAACACACAAGCACAAAAACCTATGATTATCCTCAAAGGATTTGAATCCTTAACACATACACATACTACAAACTTGAATGATGTAACTCCAAGTCAATAAAAAATAGTGTTAGTGGGCCTCATTCTTCCAAGAAATCAACATCTAGATAGTCAGGGAAATCATCTTCTAAGAACACATCCACATCAATCAAGTCAAACTATAGTCTAGTGGAACAATTACAATGTACTCCCACTCAGATATCTATATTGGAGTTGTTACAACTTTTCCCTATTCATAAGGAGATCCTAGAGAAAACTTTACTCATGGAAAATGTTCCTAAGGACATTGGTGCCAATCAATTCCATAACATGGTTAACCATCTCGCTGCACCTCATTACCTCTCCTTTTCTAAGGAGGATGACAAGTCACTCAACCATCTTCACAATCTACCCTTACACATTGAGGTGAAAATCCATAAAACACATGTCAAGCACGTGTTGATAGATTGAGGCGCAAGATTGAACATTTGTACATACAAATTGCTGCAACAATTGGGTTTCTCTGAACACGCCACCAATCCTAGAAGAAATATCATAATTAAAGACTATAATGAAGAATAAATATCTTGTATGGGCCTTGGTGTATTTTCTATTCGATTAGGTCTATTTGAGAAAGAGGTTGTCTTCCAAGTTCTAGATCTACCTCTTGCATACAACATCTTGATAGGAAGACCTTGGATATATGACATGAAAGAAGTGTCATCCACATATCACCAATGTATCAAGTTTCCTTATAATGGGTATGAGGTTTCTATTCCAGGGGATAACACTATGTCAGTTAATGCTCTCACTATTGAAACCTTTGTACCACATAATAGAGCATTTGAAGAAACTAAAAGTGCACTAGCTGAATGTTAAAGGAAAATGAAACTATTGAATATTGGGATGGGGGAATATTGGTTGGAGTCTATGGCATCATTTCCTATTTCTCCTCTGTCTTATGGTAAACCTTCTAAGGGTATGAAACTATCTTCCTTCACTATGACTATCTATGGAACTTTTGTTCAATCCTCAGTTCCTATGGAAGATGAAAGTGAAGAAAAATTTGTTAGGGAATAAATATACTACAAAAAAGACACTAAAAGTTATACATCTGCTATCAAAATTATTCCATAAAAATATGGCAAGGGATATGAGTTGCTTGCTAAAATGGGAATGGGATATTAAGGTCATGGTCCTTTGAGTGATAAAAAATATGCTCTTGTCAAACCACTAAGTCCTACTAAGGGACGTAAGTCTAAAGACAAAACTGGTATGGGATTTTATACTATTGATAATAGACCCTCTATGGATGAAGAATCAGATGACATAGAAGAGTCTGAAAAGGAAACTGAACCCATTAACACTATTTCTCAAGAGAGATTAAGATTTTGTCCCCTCCACTTCTCTTATTTGGGGAGAAGTTGAACAACATACCGATTACACCTTTGAAGCTTGTACTTCTCACCAGAACTGTGCTTCAGATATTGAAGATCCTAAGGAAGAACACATACATGCAACTATTGCTAGATTGGTACATAAAATTGAAAGTAGCGACTCTAGGGAATATGAGTGGGATTCTCTCTTGGTTTCATCTACGGAGGTAGGATTTGATGTCATTCACTTCCATGCTAATCAACCTAAAATAGAAGATGATTCACTCATAGGGTTTGATGAGTCGGATCCGCATATCATTCTTGTTGACCAAATTGACAACATTAGGAGTCTTATAAATTTAGATATTTTTGAAGGGGACCTTATAGATTCTGAATTACTTGTCACTGGAAATAATTCCCACCACATCAATACTTTGGAACCTTTCGCATCACTATCACTTATACATCCCAACCTTATTGACTAGTCCCAACAAAACCAACACCCTGAGCTCTTCACCTTTCAAAATGACTATGATATTGCCTACTACTTAAATGCTCTTGAGCCTATAGTCACTTCCACCAGTGAACCAAAAATAAGTATGACTGAGTTAGACATCAAGTATATTAGTCACAAAATAATAAGAAAAATAAAAAAGAATAGGTGCTATGATGGAAAAAACCACTTTGTGGTGGTGTCATAGCCACAAATAGTAAAAAGAAAAGACATATCTAAGGGTGAAAACTGCTTTGAGGCACCTACGAATGAGATACTTGGTGGTCTACCTAGCTACTTTCAAGAAAGATCATCATTTTTTATAGAATGTACTCAACCAATCAATATTGGGAAAAATGAAGTACCTTGTATCATACACTTAGCTCAGTCTTTGTCAAAGGAAGAGAAGAGAAAATTCACACAGTTCTTCCTAGAAAAGAAGATAAATTTTTCTTGGACTTATTTATACATGCTAGGGCTTGACACTAATCTTATCATGCATCACTTATCTATAGCTCTTGGTGTTAAACCTGTGAAACAAAAGTTACAAAAAATGCATCCACGTGTATCTCTCCTTGTCAAAGATGAACTAGAAAAAATCCTTCAAGTTGGATTCATAAGGGCTATTGATTATGCTGAATGGATATCCAACATTGTACCTATGTCTAAATCAGATAAATCCATACGAGTATGTACTGATTTCTAAGATCTAAACAAAGCATGCCCTAAGGATCATTTTCTAGTCCCAAATATTGACATGATAGTGGACATGATGATAGGATATGATATATATTCTTTAATGGATGGATTCTTAGGATATAACTAGATTAAAATTGCTCCTAAAGATCAAGATAAAAAAGATTTCACTTTTGCATGGGGAACTTTTTATTGGAATGTCATGTCATTTAGACTTAAAAATGTTGGAGCTACATATCAACGAGCTATGACCACAATATTTCATGACATGATCCTTAAAACTATGGAGGATTATGCATATGACACCCTTGCTAAGTCTTATAAGATAAACATAAATCTTAGAGATTTGGGATTAATCCTAGATTGTATGGAACAATTTAAGCTAAGACTAAATCCTAAAAAGTGTGCATTTAGAGTTACCTCTAGAAAACTACTTGACTAAAGGAATTGAGGTTGACCCTAAAATTTTTCAAGCTATCATGGATATGCCTGCGCTGAGAAACATTAGTCAAATAAGAAGCCTATAAGGATGCCTATAGTCTATTAGGAGGTTCATCTCTCAACTTGCTAACAAAGCACAACCATTTAACAAGAGCTTGCATAAAGGAGTTAAGTGTGTATAGAATGAAGAATGTGAGGAAATCTTGAATTAGATTAAGGAATACTTGGCTAATTCACCTATCTTGATGCCTCCTATTCTTGGAAAGCCTCTTATTCTATACATTTCATCTATAGCTACATTCTTAGGAGCATTATTGGCACAACAAGATGAGATAAGAAAATAAAGAGCTATCTACTACATCAACAGAACATTAGTAGCTTATGAGTTGAATTACAACAATATTGAAAGATATTTCCTTGTAGTGGTGTTTGCATCCCAAAAACGTAGACATTATATGTTGGCACATACTACAAATCTTGTAGCAAAAATTAATCCATTGAAATATCTACTAAGTAAATCTACCCTTATTAGTCAAGTAGATAAATGGATGATGATTCTTTCTAAATTTGACATTGAGTACATTGATTGTAAGGCCATAAAAGGACAAGTAGTTGTTGATCAATTGGATGACTTCCCTTTGCAAGATAATTTACCTATGCATATTGATTTTCTTGATTCATCTATCATGTACATGAATGAGTGCACCTAAAAATGTTCTTTGATGGATCCTACACATAAAATGGTTCGGATGTTGGAGTTATCTTTGTTACACCTCAAGGATACACCATACCTAAAGCATACAAGTTTTTGATTCCTTGCACAAATAATATTGTCAAATATGAGGCTTTAATGAATGAGATCAAATTGGCTATTGAGTGGAGGATTATTGAATTACCTATCTTTGGAGATTCTCAGCTCATCATCAATTGAACAAATAATTAATATCAAGCCAAGGATGAGAAGTTGGTGCCCTATAATAAAATGGTTGATGATCTTAAGAACTAATTTATCTTTGTGACCTTCCAATAGATTATTAGAGCTGAATTTATTTTTTTTGATGCTATGGATACACTTTCTTCCATTATACAGTCGCAAGAAAATGAATCTCGATATTAATTCCTAGTGGAAGAGCTATGGTTCCTCGTATATGACTCTCTTGATAACTACATCATTTGCACCATTGTTGGTGATGACTATTCCTATTATGCTAAAATATATTATTTCCTATGTGATCCAATTATACCTAATAACCTTACTCGTAATGAAAAATACCAACATATTCGTCATGCCTCCCACTGTACCATCATTTCTGGTGACTTCTTTAGGAGGTTTCTAGAGGGAAAACTTCTTATATTTCTAGAGAGAGATGAGTCTGAATGTGTGTTAGTTGAAGTCCATGAGGGTGTATGTGGGTCTCACTCTAATGGTCTTGCACTAGCTTGGAAACTACTTAGGGTTGGTTACTATTGGCCTACTATACAAACTGATGTTGTCAGATATGCTAAATCCTATAAGACATGTCAAATGCATGGAAATCTAATACATGTTCCAGGTAGGGAGCTTATTCCATCTATCACACATTGGCCTTTTCAATAGTGGTCCTTTGACTTAGTAGGTCATATATTTATGAACTCATGAAGAGGACACAAATTCATTATCATTGCTATTGAGTATTTCACTAAGTGGGTGGAAGTTGTACCACTTTTTGTTGCTATAGGAAAATAAATGTCCATGTTTATCCTAAACTGCATAATGTTTCACTATGGTGTGCCATTGTCTATAGTTAGTGATAATGGAGGACAATTCAAGAAAAAAGATCTGAAATAGTTGTGTAAGAGATTTAATATCAAGCAATAATGGTCATCCATCTATTATCCTCAAGGAAACAGACAAGATGAAGCATCAAGTAAGACAACTCTAAAAATCTTTCACAGGACTATTAGTAAATTTGGAAGGGATTGGCATCTTCAAATCAATCATTCTATATGGGCTTATAGAACAAGAATACAGCTACCAATGAGAGCTACACCTTTTTCCCATGTCTATGGTTTTGAAGTTGTCTTACCTATTGGGATAGAAATACCTTCACTTAGAGTCTCTATAAAAGGGCTTATAACAGATGAAGACTATCACATAACACACATCTAAGAACTAGAACTACTAGATGTGTTGGTGTTTCAAAATGACTTACACTCAAAGGCTGTCGATATACCTTCAAACTAATATTTAGGAGCGGTTAACTCCAAATGTATTAAAGGATCTTAAGGTAATTGGACCAACTATAGGGACAAGAATTCCCTCTACACTTTTGGCTCTGTAAAAGCAAGGTAGGTGCACCTAATCTAGTAAATATAATACCTCTACAACACCAAGAATGGATTCAAGAAATTGATAGATAGAAAGAAAGTACTAAATGATAACAAAGCATTCATTGAACTTCCATTGCTATGGAAGAACAATCAAATTCTCAACCATAAAATTAAAGATTTCAACTGGTTTTTACTTCAAATTTGCAGATTGTAACAACCTTGATCAATATGTGCCAATAGGAGATATACTCACTCATACCAGTACCTTATCCATTGGGCAATAACTCTAAAACAAACATGATACAAAGACTAGAAGATACCAAAGATTCATAACCATAAGTACATCCACCCAAAACTCTCGCTACTTACAAAGAATCATTATGCAAATCAAGATGAACTTATATCCCACCCAAAGCAATGTTTAATATGATCCTTGATCAGAACTTAGGAATGAGAATACACACATAAATAATTATGCGATGAACTAGAAAGTTGAAAATTCATAAGACTTGACATAGAGGAGAGATAAGAACCAAATGTTTGTATTAAGTATAATGAATCCTTCCATACAATTCACACTTTAGACTACAAGCTTGCAAATAATAGCAAAAACTTGCAACTTTCCACCTTACATTGACAAAATGATCCAAAATTTCACAATCTTGACTGAGACTAGGGTTTACAAAATATGCTCTATTAACACCTAATTCTCAATGCCTCCAAATGATCATGAAAAATCCTTTTATACACCAGGATTGCAACAAGCATCTAACCATTTAGGGAAAAATTAGGTTCCCCAACCACTTACAATCAATCATAAAACTGCAAAAAAGACATGTCACCTAACTAGGAGCAATCAGGTCCAATCTAATCTTCAATTCAGGCAAAAACCTAATTGGTACACCACAAGGATAGGAAATATCACCATGAAAAACTTTTCTTGTTTTTGGTTGCATAATAAATGGCATGACTATTTCATCCACTTTTCCACAGCATGAACACATTTTCGGGAAAGCATTATTTCAAAATCTTTTTGGGTAGTGAACATAATGAAATCAAGTAGATTGGTCATCATTGCATTTACTAACCAATCCTTTACTATAGTTATTTCTATTAGGTCGGGTCATTTTTTAGAAAGAATCTAATCTGCATCAATTTTCACCTACGTCGACCCTTTTTCAACCTGCAACTTTGTCACTTATGATCACATGATGAATTATATATGACTAGGGTTTTAAAACCTGGCTTGCTGGCTTTATTTTCTACTGAAAAACCCTAGCAGAATTTCAAAGTTTTAAAACACAACAATTATCACCTAGGTTTAAAACACATTCATTGATCTCCATCCTTCCTGACATCTTGTGCAGTTCACATAAATTGGCAGAACGGTCAACAGAGCCTTTGGAAAAGACCTTCCATATCATCTGCCTTGAAAAATAATCAAGAAATAACACATTTACAACACCTGGCATTAGGACCCACCTTTTAAAAATCTTCATCGAGATAGACATGTGGCGGCAAGGCATGATCCTGTGACCACTATCCCTCGAGCATCTTTCTCGCAAGGCATTACGCCTACTGCAAGATCATTTTAAAACTGTTAGTTTCTTATCTCTTTAACCATGGAAAGTATTTAACCACTCCCCTTCTGTAGATCATGTGACAATAGGCTTCCTCAGGGTCACTAAAATTTTATCTTAACCATGGTTTCATTATATGATTTAGCGACAGTCGTCGATCCTTCTCTTTATCTATGGTAGTTTGTTAATCACTGAATGGTTAGTCATTAAATGCCGGCACTTGGAGACTCGGAGATGACCACTAACCATCAATTCTTTCTCCTTTTCCTTGAATCTCTAGATGATTCTTGACTTAACTGCTACCTTATGAGATAATGAGAAAACTACCACGCTAAATCACTGAAGGTTAAGACATCACTGCCAAGTATTGGGAGACTTGGAGAAAGCCTTTTCACCAAGTCACTTAGATAAAATCGACTAACTACCTAGGTTCTTTTGTTGAACCATCCAACGGCCGTTAGGTTCTGCATTGTTTAGCAACTAGGCCTGAAAGACTTAGCACTGCTATCAGATTTCTCTTTTCTTACATCTGTCGGACTTAGCACTAGATACTGACTAGGACCAAAAGACTTTAACAGTTTTAATAAAACACTAGGACATAGGAAAGAATGAAAGGGCATTGAGGCTTTATACTTAGAAAATAATAAAGGGTCTGCTAGGCAAACAAACTTTTTAGAAGATTTGGCCCCGCCCAATGATGAATTAAGACATGTGTTGTAAAGGGGGACCTAAGTGATTAGAAAAGAAATGATCAATTAGAACAAATGATAAGGATTTAGGGTTTTCGGTATGGGAAGACCTAAGGTTCATGAGAAATCATGGATGTTTCAGGGCTCTTCCTCACACCAAGGGCAAAAATTTTAAAAATAGTCCTAACAAGATGAATGTAGGCAAGCGACATTTTATCACATGAGAGTATTGTTAGCATGAATGTTGAATATGTCCTATGGGGGAGTATTCTAGCATTACTAGAGCATTCACATGTTACATTCATGACTTTTTTTGTCATTGATATCAACATACTGATTATACTAAAGATTAGCAGAGCAGCAGACAAAATTTGATTTAGCGCACATAGAGAATTGTAGATGAGGTTATGTGGAGATGAGGACATGTTTTTTATGGTTTCCTAATATCATTTTTAAGAGCGCGTACGGAAATTCAATTATTTTCATAAGTTATAAGTAATCTAGTGGAAACTGTATTTTGACAGAGTTCATGAGAAGTGGTTTGTGATAATCGGATTATATCTCCTAACAGGGATAGAATCCAGTCAAGTGAAGTTATACAGAGGTTGAAGACATTGCGGAGGTGACATGGATGAGTCAGCATAGTCAGAGGTTGCAAGTGTGAATATTTATTAAGTTTTTGAGCCGATAATTTTATGTAATTATGGAAATATTATGAACATGTAATGTTTTATATTTTGTAATTGGTAAAGCCTAATTGGTCAACTCAATTATGAAATATTGTGAATGGTATAAAGGAAGGATTGGTTTTCTTGATTATTAAGAATATGTGGATGTGAAATAATATGAAGAAGTGATCTAAGGGATTGTTATGTAATGCAAAGTGAGCAGATATGGTGTTGAGATTTGGAGAAGCATTTGGTGCGGTTTAGGTACAGTCAGGGGAGAGAAGAAAAGTTGTTGAGATCATTTTTACTTGGTATTATTCTATTTGGATAATACAAAGATCAGTTGGATGGTTTCTTTTGTGAGCTATCCCCTGAAGTTGTATGGATAGTGGGTCCTTTTGTCTTCTTCAACTCCTAACAGGGTTAGAATCTCTTCACAGGGATTCAAAGTCTCCTAACATGGACTGATATGAATTGAATGTATTTCATAAGACTCCTACTAGGGTCCATCATCTCACAAGGAATTTTCATATTAGTACATATTTTTGTGGGTACCATCCCCATTAAGGTTTACTCTCTAATCAAGAGGCTCCCTAGTTAAAAAATATGGTGTCATTATGTATGGTTATCTTTTTATAGTTTTTGTTTATGTTGATCACATGTTTCAAATATAATAAGGTTAATAAAAGTTGTTTTAATCAGATAACTGATTCACCCTCCCCCCCCAGTTATCTTGGTGGACTTTACTTTCTAACAATTGGTATCAGAGAATCAGTTCCTCGAAGGAAAATCTTAACAGCTTAAGGAGATCCATGGTGAGTCATTTTATAAAATAAAGTCCTAAGTTTGATGGAGTTAACTATGACAACTAGAAAGAGAAGATGAAGAAACATTTGCTATGTTTAGGGCTAGGATATTGGTTGATCACAAAGAATGATAAATTTATCATTGAAGAATAAAAGATTGAGGATTGCACTGAAAAAGAAAGAGATCTATTCATGTGAAATATACTTTCTAGAGAATCACTTTTGTTAGCTCTTCCTGAGAATGAATATAGTTAGGTAAAAAATCTAAAGACATCTCATGAAATTTTATTAGCTTTGGAATCTAATTTTGAAGGTGATAAACATTCTAAGAGAATCAGATTGCAAAATTGGATATGTTTATTTCAAGAGGCTAAAATGATGGAAGATGAATATGTTAGAAGCTATATTGGTAGAATATCATAAATTGTTGCAGGTATCAAAGCTTGTGAAGGAAATAAGGATGAAGATGAAATCATATGGAAGATATTGATAACCTTGGCCCTAGATAAGAAGACAAAATAGATGATTGAACAAGTCATAACTTGTACTGAGAGGTTTACTAGAGAGACTCTTCTTGGAAGATTGGAAGCAGCAGATAAAGTCTGAAACAATCTGGAGATTTACCTAGGATTGAAACTGTCTTTAGCACACTTATTGTTCACCCTACTTTGTCAAGAAGTGCAAGTGCCAATGGAGATTATGCCAGTAGCAATAGATCTAAGATTGAAGAAGATAGAAAGATTGAAGAAGGAATTGCCTTGCTTGTGAAAAGAGAACCAGAAGGTAAGAAAATCTTTAAATGTTGGACTTGTCAAGAATATGGTCATTTTGTTTCTAAATATCCTAAGAGAGTGAAGAAATATAAGAAGAAATTTAAGCCTAGAAGACCTAAAGAATGTTATTATGCTAATGATGAAGAATTTGAAGCTAGTATGGATAAATTATTAGTGAAAGTGATAATAAAAGTGATGATATAGGATTTGTTGCAATAAAAGAAGAAAATTTTGAAATAGAAGCCAAAGAAGAAAAAGATTTAGTATCACAAGTTGAAAATAAAACTGATTGGATCATAGATAGTGGTTTTTCATGTCATTTGACTGGTGATATGAATAAGTTTATAAAGTTTAACAACTATGATGGAGGAATTGTTAGAGTTGGAAATAATGCACCTTGTCGAATAAAAGGAATAGGGTCTATTATTCTTGATGGGAAGACTAACAATGATGATGTTTTCTTTGTGGATGGATTAAAACATAATCTTTTAAGTGTTGGATAATTATTTGATAAGGGATATTAGGTTTGGTTTACTGAAAAGACTTGTATGATCAAGGATAAGAATGTTAAGATGATTGAAATAGGAGCAAGAACCAAAGGTAATGTATTTTAGTTGAATCCTACTAAGATGACATGTTTGATTTCTAAAGTTGATGATAGTTGGTTATAGCATAAAAGGTTTTGTCACACAAACTTTGATAACATTTTGAAAGAAAGTACTACATTCACAGTAAGAGATTTACCTAAAATTGTGAAACCTACTAACATGGTGGGCAAGGAATGTGTTATGGAAAAATAGAAGAGAAGTTATTTTCTCGGTAAGTTCACCATAAAAGAAAAATTATATATTTTTCATACATATCTAAGTGGTTGTACAAGAACAAGAGGATTCTATGGTGAAAGGTATTCTATAATTCTTGTTGATGACATTACTAGGATGATGTGGGTAGCATTTCTTTGACAAAAGTCAACATTTCTGAATGGTGAATTAGAAGAAGAAGTCTACATTGAGTAGCTAGATGGTTTTCCTTTGACTCAAGAAGGAGACATGGTTTGTAAGTTGAACAAAGAACTATGTGGACTAAAGAAAGAACCTAGAACCTAGTATGCGAGGTTGGATAAACATTTGGCAAAATTGGGATTTGCAAAAGGCACTGCAGATAGCAACTTGTATCTAAAAGAAATAGAGAATGGTCTATTGATTGTTGTTATTTTTGTCGATGATATAATCTTTGGAGGAGAAGATGAGGCACGTGATAAATTTTATGATGATGAAATGAAGAGAGAATTGAGATGAGCATGATTGGAGAAATAATTTTTTTCTTGGGTTTGTAGATTGTGCACAACAGTGATGGTATTTTCTTATCTCAAACTAAGTATTTGAAAGACTTATTGTAGAGATTTGGTTTGGGATATTGTAAGCCTATTGGTACACCTATGGTAACTGGTCATATGTTATCTAGAAAAGATGAGACTCTTGTAGTTGAACAAAGGAAGTATAGATCTATGATTGGAGGTTTGCAATATCTAACTCACACAAATTTGGATATAGAAAATGCAGTTGGAATTGTTGTGAGATTTCAAGCTGATCCCAAGGAATCACATTATGTAGTAGTAAAGAGGATATTCAAATATTTGAAAGGCACAATTGATGATAGGTTGTGGTATGATAAATCAAATGACTTTACCTTATGTGCATATACAGATGTGGATTGGGGAGGTAGTGTGGATGATAAAAAGAGTACAAGTGGTGGAGCATTTTTTCTTGGAGGAAGATTGGTTTCTTGGCTGAGCAAGAAACAAAATTGTATCTCACAGAGTACAGCAGAAGTGAAATATGTAGCAGCAAAAAATAATTTTAATCATATAATACAGATGAAACAAATTTTGAAGAATATTAGAATTAAGTTTAATGAACCTATTATCATACATTGTGATAACACAAGTACAATAAATATGTCTAAGAATCCTATGTTACATTCTAAAACAAAACATATAGAGATAAAGTATCATGTTGTAAGAGAGAAAGTTGTTGAGAAATAAATCAGACTTGAGTATATTAGCACAAAGGAGAAGATAGAAGATATCTTTTCAAAGCCTTTATCTAAATATACATTTGAGTATTTGAGAGGTATGCTTGGGGTTATGCCCCAGCCTACTTTTGAGTAGTGATGCAGAAAGTTGCATCAATCCAGTGGTATAGAGAACTATCTTTCTAGACTATATGTTGATGCTTCGTCTATGGGGGAGTATCTGTGATTTTGAGCTGAGTCATGAAGGACTCTTGGTAAAATGTATTTTCAAATAGTGTCTTTAGACACTTGAGCTGGTTAAAATCTTTTGAGCAGTAAGATTGTTCTGACATAATGATGCCTTTGTCATTGATGTCAACGGGGGAGAAGAATACATGAAAAACATTTGAATGATTTATGAAGAGGATTTGAATGATTGATGAAGAGGATTTGAAAATTCAAAGACAAGAGGAACAAAGTTATATTTTGGTATTCATGGAACTTAGATGTTTTTCATCTATGTTTTCATCAATGCCAATGGGGGAGATTGTTAGCATGAATGTTGAATATGTCATATGAGGGAGTATTCTAGCATTACTAGAGTAGTCACATGTTACATTAATGACTGTGTTTTTCATTGATGTCAACATACTTATTATACTGAATATTTGAAGAGCAGCAGACAGAATTTGCTTTAGCACACATAGGGAATTGCAGATGAGGTTATGCAGAGACAAGGACATGTTTTTATGGTGTCCTGATATCATGTTTAAGAGTGCATATATAAATTCAAGTATTTGCATCAATTATAAGTAATCTAGTAGAAATTGTATTTTGATAGAGTTCCTGAGAAGCGGTTTGTGATAATCGGATTATATCTCCTAACAGGGATAGAATCTGGTCAAGAAAAGTTATACAGAGGTTGAAGACATTATAGAGGCAACTTGGATGAGTCATCATAGTCAAAGGTTTTTCATGTGAAGATTTATTAATTTTGTGAGTCGACAAATTTATGTAATTATGGAAATATTATGTAACATGTAATATTTTATATTTTGTAATTGGTAAAGCCTAATGACTCAATTATGAGATATTGTGCATGGTATAAAGGAAGGATTGTTTTCCTTGATTATTAAGAAGATTTGGATGTGAAATAATATGAATAAGTGATCTAAGGGATTGTTATGTAATGTGAAATGAGAAGATCTGGTGTTGAGATCTGAAGAAGCATTTGGTGTGGTTTAGGCATAGTCAGAGGATAGAAGAAAAGTTATTGAGATCAGTTTTACTTGGTATTATTTTATTTGGATAATATAGAGATCAGTTGGACAGTGTGTTCAGTGATCTTTCCCCTGAAGCTGTTTGGATAGTGGGTCCTTTTGTCTTCTTCAACTCCTAACAGGGTTAGAATCTCCTCATAGGGATTCAAAGTATCCTAATAGGGACTAATTTGTATTGAATGCATTTCATAAGACTCCTAACAGGTTCCATCCTCTCACAAGGAATTTTCATATTAGTACATCTTTTTATGGGTACCATCCCCACTAGGGTTTACTCTCTGATCAAGAGGTTCCCACAAGAAAGTACACCATAGAGATTTTGAGGTTGGTGATCTAGTTTAAGAGAGAATCCTAAGAATCATGAACATAAAGGAAAGTTTGAACCTAACTGGTTGGGTCCTTATATGATTATAGTTTCCTTTGGATCTATTTCTTATTAGCTCTCAACCCCATAGGGAGAACATCTCCCTCAACCTATCAATACTCTCCACCTGAAGAAGTTCTATGCATGACATTCTCTTCATCCAGAGTTCTTGTACATATCATATGATCCTGAAAAAATAAAATAAAATTGATATATGGTTTTGAAAAATCATTAAAATCATAAAAATTCCTGAAAAATGATCATCTTAGTGAAAACTTGGAAAACAGGTGCTTTGATGTATCAAAAACAAATTGAAAGACATAAAAAAAGTTCCTTGGCAAAAACCTAGAAATAGGCATCATGGTAGAAAAAAAAGTCCTCCCAAGTGGTGAAAACCTAGAAATAGGCATTACTTGTACCTTCTTTCTCCATCTATCAGCTTGTGCCTTTGGCCATGAACTAGTTGAATTTCACAATACTTATCTCTATGTTCTAGAATTGGTCTCTATCAAAGTCTCACTAGGGGGAAATTCTATGTCATCATTGTCTCTAGGACACACCAGTGTTTCTCAACACTACCCCATCTAGATATCAAGTGTTTCTCAATACTTTTCAGATAGCTTATCTTGAACTGACACCTTGTTAGTAGTCCAAGTTATATATTTCTATTGCACTTGCAGACATAAGTCTAAGAAATATCATTGACAATCTTTACACCACACTTAAACTGGAATGACTGAGCTATACTTAATGATGTTTTTCTTTTATATTATCTGTTATTGATGATTTTCATTGATGTTATCTCCTTAGTCTCTCTGGGATGTCACAACTAGAGGAATAGGGGAATGGGGCATATTTTATTTGTCTTTTGCTTGTGGTTGTGGCTTCGATGATCCTATATGTTTGATGTGTCAACCTCCATTATGATTGGAATATTGCATATACCTCAACCTGATTCATTTGAACACTTAGGTGAATCTAAACTATATCCTTGACTATCTATACTATGTTTATTTTATGCAAGACCATACTCATGGTTATCTTGGTACTTATACTTCGATACTGGTATAATCTTGCAACATTAACTTGGAAATCATGTTCAGGTCATCTTGGCTCTTATGACTCGATCCTTACATGCATTTCTTACATTCTATCTTTAATCACCTAAAAATGGGCTAATAGAACCTAAGGCCCTATTTGCCCTAATTCGGGATAAATTCCTAGTTGTGTTAATTAAATTCCTGATATTAACATAACTTTACAAATTCAATAAAATTAATAAAACATCATAAATCAAGCATTAATCATCAATAATTGAGCAAAAATCATATTAATTACCTCTAGGCCTAATTAATTAAATCATTTCCATTAAATTCCTGGCTATAGTGATTAATTAAAAAAAAAGAATAAAAGACTCAAAAATGACATGTCATCTCTCAAGGGGAAAACAAAGACACTTTTGACCAATGAGAGCTCATCACATGGATTACTCACATGGATCAAGTTTGGAGGTATCTCAACCATTCCTCATGGATGCATCTCAACCGTTTGATTCTTTAAAGTTCTATAAAAGATGAATTTTCAAATTAAAAACATATAGTTAATTGAATTCATAGTTAAATGTTGCATATTTCATTTCCTAGCTAATTAGAAAACACTTCAATTTACATGCTTAATGGTTAATGAATTAATGGCTTTCATAGATGAATTTAGTTTCTTAGTTTCATTTGATACGAATCTCTAATTCTAACATGCATTTTCATTGTTTAGGGTCTAAATTTGAGAGTAACTTTAGATTCTCGCATACTTGTGTTAGTTACAGAGAAATAGAACAATTTTGTTTAGTTTAATGGCTTTCAATTGCTTTCAATTTGTTTTTAAAACTAACAAGCTAATGTTCTATTGAAGTGTTGTGTTGCAGATTCACATTGACCACAAAATACACACACATTGTTGGTGCCCACCATGGGGCCAAGCCTCAAATTTCTGCATTTTAAACTAATTTTTTGTCGTGTTTCTGTTGATAGAAGATCGAATCCATGAAATTGAATCACATCTTGTAAATAGTGTCACACCCGAGATTTCTTGGATCGCATCTAGGGTTTCCTGGATCGCATCCCATAAGGTATCACATTTTTTTAGCTTTGGATCACATCAGAGATCCTTAATCATTTTTGGGAAATAGGATCGTATTTAGTCAAATTTTGAATCACATTTGGGGTCTTTTGCTTTAAATTTAATTTTTTTGATGTCTAATCAGTGATCTTTGTGGTTTTTTTGGATTATAATAGCCTAACAGTGGTCCATAGGTTGAATTGTCTAAGACATCAACAAATTGAGACTACTAATGGTATTTTTGCAGGTTGCCTAAAAGAAATAACAAAACTTAATGCTTATTTTTCTAGGAATTTTAATTACAATTTGAAATCAATTTGCAAACTAATTAGAGGATTATGTTTTTTTCCCTTTGGGAAAACTAGAAACTAAAAAATTAGCTTGCAATTTGGGGTCAAATTGGAGTAATTTGGTTAAATTTTCTTGATGTGTCTTAAGAGAAATGGTTTGAGATAGGATATTATGCTCTTCTCCTTCACAGAGTATCATAAATATAGACCTCTAAGCTATTGATCCTCATTTATTTTATTGCATACCTAGTAGAGGGCCTATCGGTTGAGGGAAAAAGCTCTCGAGAACGACCCAAGTGGGGACAAGTTTTAAGCCAACTCTTCCACCCCACTATAAAATTTGACGCTTCCTTGAAATGAAAATCTCGGAAGACATAATTCATCTTGTCATTGGAACCCAGATTTGATCTTTTCCAATAACATGCTTGGATCTTGTGTAGACCGGAGCCACTTGATTCTTGCTTGCGAGACTACACAAATTTGAGTACTCACAAGACTAAAGGCCTCAATACTTCTTGCGGGACTATGGGAGATGGTTATGAATGGATGTCTTTATTAAAAACCCTAAGTTAGATGCTACCTATATTACCTCTGAAAGGTTGGTAATGCTTGTACAAGACAAATAGTAATTGCCCCAATAAATTCATCATATCAAGCCCTCTTTGACATTACTACTCGGCTAATATGGCCTCCAACATCCATTGCGTATCATTGGCATGTCATATTCTAAGGAGTCATTGAGTGTGTTCCTAAGTCAGTGAATAAGTATTTCCAATCTCTGTCTAGTCTAAGGAAGGATAGTTGTGTTTTCTCCTAAAAATGATTTCTTGATGTGTTTAAAGTACACATATCAGATAAATCCCCTGAATGAACAAATGACAAGAACTTTTGGACACCTACAAGTCCTTGGAATCAGAAAAAGAAGACAAATTTTCACAAACTTGACAAAATTTTCCTTCAAACAAAGCATCAGAATGTCGCATCTGGTATCATGTGTCGTACATCATATCCTAGATCACACTTGGTAAAAATATGATCGCACCTTGTATACCCTAGGTCGCATGTGGATTAGGGATCACACCTCGTATTTCTTGTGTTGCATCTGGGACCAAAAATTGTCAGTCACATCTATAGGATTGCAACTTGGACCGTAAGCACTTCTGTACCTATCACAAATTGGATTTTTGTATTTTTAAGTACCCTTTTTGGCCATTTTTTAGATTCTATTGTCAGAACTAGTATGCCTGCAAGCCTAAAAGATTTGTTTCTTGAGTGTGTCTTATCACCCTTATTTGGTCTATATCCTGCATTGTTCAAGTTGTGGAGTTCCCTTGTCACACTAGATTCAATCAAATTCCCAACTCACTATCAGGGCACTCTAACCCTTTGACGTTGGAACTTTCAAACATTTTCAAACAAATCCACTTGCACTTGGTTCCCAACTCACTATCAAGGCACTCTAACCCTTTGATGTTGGATCCTAAGACATTTTCAAACCCACTATTACAACCTTGGACTCACACTTGGATACTTAAACACTTTCAGACCCACTTACACATAAGGACACTCAAAAATTACTTAATCAACCTTTCATGGTTAATACAAGATATAAGTCTTACAAATCGAAAAGAAATCCATTCTTGAATGAAGTGTCATTAATAGCATTTGAAAGAGGGGAAACTTCACAAATTAATCCCCTATTTGGAGCTACTCTTAACACTACCCACACGGTGACTCCTAATGCTAAAAACATGTCTAATCAAGATGAATTCCATTGGGATGAAAGACATGATGAACAAAACAACCAAGATGAAAAAAATAACCAAAAAGAAGCATGACATCAAGAAGCACATTATGACTTTGACGATGATGAAGACCCTCTAGAACTAGAATACCAAAGGGCTTTGAAAAGAAAAAGATTCAATAAAATCCTTGAAAGAATATTGGATGAGAACAAGGAAAAATACTTCTTATAACTTGCATCACAATGAGAAAAATTACCTAAGGACTATGATGTGTATCAACTCAAACAAAAAGAAGATCTTAGTCCTATGTCCATTTTGACATGACAATTACTTGCCATGCCAACAAAAATCCAAGAGCTAAAGAAACAAAAGGACAAACTGATAAAATAATACTCATTGGAGCACATTTATCCTTTCCCCTTTGATAAGGGATTGAAAATGATACCATTTCCTTAGCATGTTACAATTCCAAAATATGACAAGTACACCAAAAATTTAGACCCTCAAGATCATGTGTTGGAATTTTACACATCAAGTATGGAGTTCATGCATGAACAAAATTACCTAATGAGGTTATTTCCATGAAGCTTAGGTGGACAAGAAATGGACTAGTTCTCAAAAATACCCACGAGAATAAAAAATTTGAGGAACTAGTGGAGCAATTTCTTCAACAATACTCCTACAACATCCAACACATAGTGATTATGTTGGATTTATACAACACCAAATAGAAAAGTGGAGAATCGTTCTTGACATTCTTACAATGATGGAGGAAGATATTCACATGATATTCTTGAAAAATACCTGAAACTAAAAAGATGGACATCTTTATCAATAACTTGGTACCTAAGATGAGCTTTCCTATACAACTACAAGGTCCACCAAGCTTTGACAAAATTATAGATAGTGCCATCAAAATCGAAGAAGTCTTGATAAAAAAGGGATAAATCAATATCAATAAAGAGATTAAAGACAAGTACTATCCCAACAAAGATAAGTACAAGTATGGAAACAAGAACAAGAACATGATCAATGATGGAGTTTTAGATACTTCTAATACAAAACCAAAACCGTAAGTCTTCAATCTTATGATAGGTCTCCAAGCGAGTAAGAATTCAAATTCGAAAGTGACGCCAACAACTAATAAGACTTTCAATAAACCTAATACTCGAAATGAGCCTTGGTTAGAAATACCTAAGAGGAAATTTAAACCTTTAGGAGATACACTAGAACTAGTCTTGAAGTCACTCTTGGACAAAAAAATTATCACAATCCCTAATTCCAAACCTTGGGAACCAGAAGTAAAATCAAGGTGGTGGAATGATAATGACTACTGCAATTTTCATTGCAATAAAGGACAAAAGACTAATAACTCCATGAAATTGAGACATGTTATTCAAGACTTAATTAAACAATGAAAAGTTAAGGTAGATGGACATCATACCAATAATGATCATAAAGCATTCCAAACTCCATTTCCTATCTATGAAAAAGGAGAGTCCTCTAAGCGTAACAAGATCAATTACACATATACTGATAAAGATAATGTGATTCATATGGTAGAACCATGTAAACCATCCATTCATATGATTACTCTAAAAGGAGTGCAAAAAAAACTAAATCCTCTAATCATGTGATGAGGAACCAAGCTAAGATCACTCTCAAAGGGGCTTCAACATCAAACCCACCAGCTGTAACAACAGGACCTAAACAATTGGCATTACCTCTAAAGTTCAATCTAGTAGACCAGTTGTAGTGCATGCCAGCCAAAATCTCTATTTTAGAGTTGTTAAAATCTCTCCTATTCATGGAGAGATCCTTGATCAAGATTTTCTCAATACCAATGTACCTAAAGACCTAGATGTGGACAAATTTTAGACTATGGTTTGTCACCTAAATTCTTTGCATCACCTATCTTTCTCTGAGGAAGATGATAAGTCATTGAACCAACCACATAATCAACCTTTTCATCTAGAATTTATCATTCATAAACACATTGTTAAGCATGTCTTGATAGATGGAGGCACTAGTTTGAACATATGTACCTACAATTTGGTGAAACAATTGGGATTTTTTGAACACGCAATTGATCCAAGAAGGAAGATAACAATGAAAGCTTCTAATGAAGAAGAGAGATCCTCCAAAGGATTGGTTGTCTTACCTATTAGAGTGGGACCAATAGAAAGAGATCTTATATGCAAATTTCTTGACTTACCACTTTCTTATAGCATTCTTCTTGGAAGGTCATGGATCCATTCAATGCAAGTTGTGCCTTCTACTTACCACCAATGCATAAAGTTTCCTCATAATAGAGTGGAGGTGACTATTCCAACTGACACAACATATCCCTATAACAGTCTCAAATAGATAGATAACATGGTCCTGCACAATAAAGAAAGTTCTAACAAAGCAGAAACATCCAAGGAAATGGTCCTATGAAGCTTTTCTAAGAAGGTCAACATTCAAGAAACAAGCATGAGCGAGTACAAGATATATTTTGCAATGTCCCTAATAGATTTCCCAATATTTCCTAAGTCTCAAGGATGACCTTCATCTACATTTAAACCTTCTAAAGGGAATGCTCTAACAATCCATGAAGGAATAGGGATGGTCAAATCAAAGGTGTCCCTTGAAGAAAAAATAAAGAAAAGTTGTCTTGCAATGGCTATACAAAGAGAATGAACAAGATGGAAATATCAAGAACATAGAGATAACCACTAACAAATATGGAAAAGGCTATGAGATCATGAAGAAAATGGAATAAAAAGGTGAGGGACCATTAGGTCAAATAAAATAAGGACTTGTGGAGGTGATACATATGGATTTCAGAAACCCAAGGGACAAGACTGGAGTAGGCTTCAAGGAAGAAACATCTCATCCTGTAGCAGAAAAATGGTCTTGTATTTGATAGATCAGGAGACTTAGACGATGAAGAAGAAATGGATGGACAACCCATGTCTTATTAAAGGTTTCTAATCTTGGAAGGAGACCCATTATCATAGCTTGGTACTAATCTTAAACAAGAACAAGAATGAGAGGAAGGACCAACAAAAGAACCTGAAGGAGAACAAGAACAAGGACACCCTATTTTTGACACACCTCACTTTGATGAAGAACCAGACATGACATCTTCACAAGAACCTTTGCAAGAGGAAGATAACATTTTTTATGATGAAGCTAAAGTACCAATGACTATTGCTCACTTCTTGGGGGTTTTAGATTATAGTCAAGTGGACTCACATGAATATGAATGGGATATTATTTTCGATGATATGATAGATATAGATATAGATGTGATACATATAAAATATTCTCCTAGAGTCTTAATTGAAGAGGGAGAGAGTTCTAATGCTAGGTCGCTAGAGCTAGACTTACATAACATTAACATGAACTCTAATAATAATGATAATGACTCTAATAATCCTAACATCTCTTTAGAAGAAAACCTAATGGAAAACATCTTACAAGTTAATGACATTGATAATAATGTGGTGTTGTTTCTTGAACCCAATTAATATTTTTCCTTAATACATCCTGAACTGATAGACTGGAATGAGCCTACATCCACAAGCCTGTTATCTTTTGACAATGACTATTCCCTAGCCTATTATCTAAATGCTTGTGAACGTTTCCTTTCTTCCACCAGTGTAAAGAGAAAAGCCATGACTAAGGAGGATATCAATTTTATCAATCTAAAAATGAAAAACAAAAAGAACAAGAGATATGATGGTGAAAACCACCTAGTAGCAGTGTTCAATTCTAAAAGAGAAAAAGAAAAAAATGCATCCAATAGTGAAAACCTCTTAGAGGTGCCTAAGGATGGGATTATTGATATCTTCCCAGATCATTTTCAAGAAATATCTTCAGTGTTGATTGAACCAACACAACCCATCAATTTGGGAACAATGGAAGCTCCTCAACTAGTTCACATTACTCAGTCATTAACAGAATAAGAATATATCAAATTCACCAGTTTCTTTAAAGAAAAGAAGATCAATTTTTCCTACTCTTATTTAGATATGCCCAAATTGGATACAAATTTGATAATGCATCACTTATCTATTTATCCTGATGTGAAACTAGTAAAGCAAAAACTAAGAAAAATGAATCCACATGTGGCATTTCTAGTCAAAGCAGAACTGGAAAAACTATTAAAATATGGATTCATAAGAGCCATTGACTATGTGGAGTGGATATCAAACATAGTTCATGTTTCCAAGGTAGACAAACCCATAAGATTTTTCACAGACTTTAGAGATTTAAACAAGGCTTTCCCCAAAATGTTAGGAATAATAGTCCACAATACAACTGAGAGGGGGGGTGAATCAGTTGTATGATAGATTATTATTAAAATTTAAACTTCAAGTAACAATAATATCAGATCCAATGAACATAATGAATGCCAACACAATAACATAATATTTTGGTCTCGGGGAAACCCTGTTAAAGGTAAAAACCTCGGTGGGAGTTAGCACCCACAAATGATGTACTGAGAGTATAGTTATCCTTGTTAGAAGATATAGCCCTATTAGGAGCTTATTGAAACATTATAGTACATAGTCCTTGTTAGAGGATAGGCCCTGTTAGGAGTCAAGAACAAAAGGGAGGGATCACTGTCCAAGGATCACTGCCTAAAGAAGGTTAAGTCCACCTTCAAAACTCACTATTCACAACACAAGTGTATATGAAGAAATACACAATCTTTTGAACTGTTCAATAGCAACTATCTTTTCTTGATTAGTTCCAATGAATTCCACTAAAAAACCTCTGCTCTACATATAGCAGATACAATCCCGTAGCTTTCAAAACCTCTCTATATCATCTTCTTCTCATGCATATCTTTTTTGAAGAAAAGACCTTTTATCTATACCTTATTACAATTCTCATTTAACAGATCATCCCATGAGGCTTTCTTAATTACAAAAAATTACATAAACCCTTACTAAGATACACATGGTATCTAGAACAAGTATACAATGATTTCATTACAACAATTAAGGACCAACATCCTTAATTTATGTTCGCCAAGCATAACACACACTACATCTCCCAAGTCAACTTCCAAATAAGTCACCTCTAGAACACACACCACAGCTGATGTCATCAAGTGTTCCATACCTTGTGTTGACCAATGATCATCCTTCAATACATTTTCTATTGTCCCTCAAGCTTGCATACCTTGAATCCATTTCATCTGGAAGATATACCAGAATCACAGAGACTAACTGTTGCATTTCTCACTATTACAGTCCTGACCAGTCTTCACCAAAACATCTGTAACTTATCTAATATGAAACATTACATAATGAAATCTTAGATAGAATATCACAACACCTTCTTGAAATCTCATCTAACTTCACAACATCTAAAACATCTATATAGTGTCTGTACACTGTGGTAACCAGCCTGATCTCCTCACAGAAACATATTTTGACATTAGTGACAAAACATAGATGACAATAGTATGAGTGCTCATTCAGTAAAATAGTGATTAAACATATTAAATGTCTCAATCACCTTCACATGCATTAGAAATATCCAACAATATCCCCCTTTGGCATTGATGTCAACATATGGGAAAATCCATCATCCCCAAAGTTATATCAATCCAAAGTTATGCAACCAAACAATGCTACATACTCTCTCCCCACACAATAGGGATTTTCTCATAGCAACACTCCCCCTTTGACAATAATGGAAAAGGGTTCCATGAGTCATCAACTGCTTTCACAGATAAACTTTCTTCCATGATCACTCCCCCTGAGGAGTAGATCCCTACATCCAGTCCAAATTATGATAAGTCTCTAAAAACCTCTGGGTTGATGCATCTCTGCATCATTTAATTTTGACTAGGAGGGGCCTAAACCCCAAGCATACCTCTGAGATATTCAAAGGTATATTTTGGCAGTGGCTTTGTGAAGATGTTTTCAATTTGATCTTTTGTACTGATATATTCTAATTTGATTTCCTTTTCTTCCACCTTGTCTCTTAAGAAGTGATACTTGATAGAAATATGCTTAGTTTTAGAGTGCATCACTAGATTCTTTGACATATTCATTGTACTGGTGTTATCACAATAGATAATTACAGGCTCATCAAAAGTTATCCAATGTCTGTCAGCATTTGTTTCATCCAAACAATTTGAGTGCAATTTATGGCAGCAACAACATACTCTGATTCAGCAGTAGATTGTGCTATACAATCTTTTTTCTTACTTAGCCAAGAAATCAACTTTTTCCCAAGGAAAAATGCACCACCACTAGTACTCTTTATTTCATCAATATTTCCTTTTCGATTAGTATCAGTATAAGCATGGAGTTCAAAGCTATCATTTCTATCATACCATAAGCCATAGTCTATGGTTCCTTTCAGATACCTCAGTATCCTTTTCATAGTAGCTAGATGTGTTTCTTTAGGTTCTACCTGATATCTATCCACAATTCCAACAACATTAGCAATATCTGGTCTGGTGTGGGTCAGATATTGTAGTCCTCCAACCATTTATCTCTACAAAGTCTGAAAAACACACTTTGATTCATCATCAATTGTTAGCTTATTACTAGTCACCATAGGTGTTCCTACTAGTTTACATTCTTCCATTCCAAACTTCTTTAGAAATTCTTTGAGATACTTAGTCTGAGAAATAAAGATTCCATTCTCATTCTGAGTTATTTGCGATCCAAGAAAGAATTTTATTTTTCCTATCATGGACATCTCAAATTCACTTTCCATTTCCTTAGCAAATTCCTTACATAGATCATCATTACCTCCAAAGATAATATCATCCAGAAAGACTTCTATTATCAGGATTCCATCTTCACTAGTTCTTAAATACAAATTAATGTCTGCATTACCTTTTCTGAATCCAATCCGAAGTAGGTACTTGTCTAACCTTGCATACCAAGCCCTAGGAGCTTGCTTCAACCCATATAGATCTTTCTTCAATTTGTACACCATGTCTCTATCTTCGTATAGAGGAAATCCATTAGGTTGTTCTATATATGCTTCTTCAAGATCCCCATTCAGAAATGCATATTTCTCATCCATCTGATACACCTTGAAGTTCTTATGTGCAACATAAGCCAAGAACAATCTTATTGCCTCTATTCTAGCAACAAGAGCAAATATTTCTTCAAAGTCTATGCCTTCTTGCTGTGAACATCCTTTACATACTACTCTTGCTTTTTTTCTTACAACAATTCCTTCTTCATCCATTTTTTTTTTATAAAAACCCATTTTGTTCCTATTACATTTTCATTTTTAGGTCTAGGAACCAGTTCCCAAGTATTATTCTTCTTTATTTGATCTAGCTCTTTGTTCATAGGATTTATCCAAGACTCATCTCTACATGCTTCATCTATAGTTTTTGGTCCAACTTGAGAAATCAAACAAATTTCTTCTCTAACCTTTGATCTAGTTAATACTCGTTGACTGGAATTGCCAATAATTTGATTTTAAGGATGGTTATTCTTTACATACCTCGGTGTCTTAGGAGCCTTAATAGCCTCACTTGTGTCAACACCACAAGTCTCTTTTTCAAATTCTATTTCAACAAGTTCTGCTTCTGTAGTAGTAGCTTCTTTGATCTCTGTAACCTGATTACTATCATACATTATTTCTTGTATCTAAAAATTTTCATATATCCTTACATTGTTACTTTCAATCATTTTCCTCAATCTTAGATTGAAACATTTGTAATCCTTTCTTTTAATAGAGTAACCAAGAAAGATTCCTTCATCACTTCTAGCATCAAACTTTCCTATCTCATCATCTCTCTTGATATACCACTTACTACCAAATATTCTGATATATTTTAGAGTAGGAGTATGATCAAACCATAATTCATAAGGAGTCTTACTTGTACCTTATCTGATTTGAATTATGTTCAATGTATACACTGTTGTTCCAACAACCTCTCTCTAATGTACATGAGATACATTTCGTTTAAGCAACATTGTCCTAGCAGCATCAAGTATAGTCATGTTCCTTCACTCTGCTATCCCATTATGTTGTGGAGTCCTAGGAGTAGATGTCTATCTCTTTATTCCATGCTCTTCATAGTATGAATTGAATAAGTCTGAAGTAAACTCTCCACCTCTATCTAACCTTAGACACTTAATCTTTAAACCTAATTCATTCTCTACTTTTTCTTTGAACAACTTGAATTTATCAAATTCTTCTAATTTTTCTTTCAAATAAGTAATCCACATCATTCTAGAAAAATCATCAACAAAGAGTATGAAATACCCTTCACCATAGTATGATTTTGTCCTTGTAGGTCCACATAGGTTTGTGTGTACTAGCAATAACTTCTCTTTTAATGTATAGGCTTTGCTTTTGTAACTACTTCTAGTCTATTTTACCATGACACACTCTCTGCACATAGTGTTAGATGGTTTCACAATCTTTGATAGATCTCTTAATGCATTAGTCATACTTTCCTTTACAATGTTATCAAAATTAACATGACAAAATCTCCTATTCCATAACCAACTATCATCAACCTTTGCAACAAAGCAAGAGGCTCCAAATGTATTTAATTCAAATACATTACCACTAGACTTAGTACTGGTTGCAATCAGCTTACCTGCCTTACTTGTGATAAAACATTTTCCATTAACAAAACTTAATTGAAACTCTTTATCCATTAACTATCCAACACTTAACAAGTTATGTTTTAATCCTTCAACAAGCAGTACATTGTCTATATTAGTCTTTCCATCCAGAGTAATAGATCCTACTCCTATGATAGATTTAGGAAGATTGTCCCCAAACCTCTCAACACCACCATCATACTTTACTAATTTAAAAAAATCATTCTTATCTCTATTCATATGATGAGAACAACCACTATCTATTATCCATTTAGTTTTCTTGTCAACATGAGATACTAAAACTTTTTCCTCATGCACTGGTTCATCTCTAATAGCAACAAATCCAATCTCTTCATAATCTAAATCATCATCAGAGATGCCTTCACTAGCATAATAACATTCTTTGTCCCTTTTAATCTTGTCAAAATTAGGTTTGTACTTAGGAATTCTTGTAGGACATCTAGATGCAAAATGACCTACCTTATTGCATGAAAAAAATTTCAAGGGTAACTTGCCTTCAAACTTGACCTTACCTCTTTTTTCTCTTCTAGAAATCAGTGCAACAAGTTCATCCATCTTTCTTTCTTCTGCCATTATCTGTTCCCATTCCTCAGCATACTCACCAAGCTCTTCTTCTAGGTCTTCTTTTCTAGTGCTCAAAAGTGCAGACAATTTCTTGTGTGCAGATGCCTTAAATGCAGATTCAACTTTAGGTACAACCTCCCCCAATTCTATAGCTTCAAAGGTAGTTAGCTTTGCAATCAACATCTCTCTATTAAATTTCAAATTCAGAGGTATAGTTTCTTGAATAGACATAGTCTTGAACTTGTAAGCAGGTGTCAAAGATCTAAGGATCTTCACAATAACTTCATCTTCATCATACGTTCCTCCGCAATTTATGATTCCAACTATAGATTATGTAACCCTTTGAACATAAGCCCTAATTCTTTCATCCTCATTTGTTTTTAGCTTCTCCATCTTTGTCTTCTAATTTTGTAACTTCACTTGTTTGGTATACTTGTATACGTCATATAGTGCTTCTAATCTTTCCCAAATCAGGTATGTCGAATCCAAATCATTAACTTCAGTAAACTCTCCTTCAGAGAGTGTGTTGATCAATGCTTCTCTTGTAATCATGTTAAGTGAAAATATCTTCTTTTCATCCTCAGTAGCTGTTGGCAGCTCATCTTTGGACTTTATATCTACCTTGTTCCTTATGATCAACCAATAGTCAATGCCTAAGAAAAATAGGTGAGTCCTCATCTTGTTCTTCCAACTGTCAAAATTCTTAGGATCAAATTTTGGACTGTCCTTCCTATAGAACACCATCTCCATGATCACCTCAAGCTATTAAGATTTCTCTCTAAGAACCAGTAGCTCTGATACCAATTGTTAGGAATAACAATCCACAATACAACTAAGAGGGGGGGTGAATCAGTTGTATGACAAATTATTAAACTTTAAACTTTAAGTAGCAACAATATCAGATCCAATAAACACAATGAATGCCAACACAATAACATAATATTTTGGTGTTGGGGAAACCCTGTTAAAGGTAAAAACCCCGGTGGAAATCAACACCCACAAATGATGTACTGAGAGTATACTTATCCTTGTTAGAAGATATAGCCCTATTAGGAGCCTATTGAAACATTACAATACATAGTCCTTGTTAGAGGACATACCCTATTAGGAGTCAAGAATAAAAGGGAGGGCTCACTTCCCAAGGCTAACTACCCAAAGAAGGTTAAGTCCACCTTTCAAACTCACTGTTCTCAACACAAGTTTATATGAAGAAATACATAATCTTTTGAACTATTTGGCAATAATTGTCTTTGCTTGATCAGTTCTAATGAAGTCCACCAACAAACCTCTTCTCTACATACAACAGATAAAATCTCATAGCTTTCACAACCTCTCTATATCATCTTCTTTGCATGCATATCTTTTTTGGAGAAAAGAACTTTTATTTATACCTTATTACAATTCTCATTTAAAAGGTCAGCCCATGAGGCTTTCCTAATTACAAACAATTACATAAACCCTTGCTAAGATACACATGGTATCTAGAACAAGTATACAATGATTTCATTACAACAATTAAGGACTGACATCCTTAATTTATGTTTTCCAAGCATAACATATGCTACATCTCCCAAGTTGAATTCCAAATAAGTCACCTCCAGAACACACACCACAAATGATGTCATCAAGTGTTCCGTACGTTGCGCTGACCAGTGATCATCCTTCATTACCTTGTCGGTCATCTCTCAAGTTCGCATACCTTGAATCCATATCAGCTGGAAGATATACCAGAATCACAAAGACTAACTCTGGCATTACTCACTATTATAGTCCAGTGACCAGTCTTCACCAAAACATCTATAACTTATCTAATATGAAACATTACATGATGCGATATTAGATAGAAGATCAAAATAGCTTCTTGAACTCTCATCTTACTTCACAGCATCTGAAACATCCATACAGTGTCTGTACACTGTGGTAACCAACCTGATCTCCTCATAGAAATATATGTTGACATTAGTGACAAAACATAGATGACAACAGCATGAGTTCCCATTTAGTAATGTAGTGATTAAACATATTAAATGTCTCAATCACCTTCACATGAATTAGCAATATCCAACACAAAGATGACTTCCAACTTCCCAATATAGACATGATTGTAGATTTGATAGCGGGCTATGAGATGTAATCACTGATGGATGGATTTTTGCACTACTCCATTTGGGGCCAAATTTCGAAAGAAGTTTCCGATGGGTAACTTTTTATTACGAATTTGGTGTTTTTTTTTGTAATAGGCCCCGATGATGTTGATATTCTGATGGGTGTTTAATTGACAATTAGAATTCTGACAGATTCGGGGTATAGATAAAAAAAAAAAGTGAAATAGCCTCATCATTTTTATTTTGATTGGATAGAGGGAGTGGGAGAAAAGGAGTGAAAGCTGAGCGTGGGAGAAGGTATGTGATTTCTTCATCTTTCAAGCCTCTAGCATCATATTCAAATGTATTTCATTTTATTTGATCATGAATGCTCTCTGAAATGACCACATTCTATTGGTGTCGTGCCATAGCCAGTGCTTTATCTCTATTATTTGATGTTATTGGTGCTTGTGCTCAAGGATATCGATTCACTGTATTCAAATGTTTGGATTCACATTTGTTGATATTACTGGCATATATGTTTAATGATGCCATTGTAAATTTTTGTCACTGAAATGACCACATTCTACTAGTGTCGTGCCCTAGCCCATGCTTTAACTCCATTATTTGATGTTATTGGTGCTTGTGCTCAAGGATATCCATTTTTTTGAAATGTTGACTATGGTTATCAAATGGACAGCCCATGAGCTTCTAGCTAGGCACCATTTGTATTGATAGCTTAGGGCATCAAATCTATTGTATCATTGATAGTTGATACTTTGTTAAAAGGAAATAGGACAAAGAATGATTTTTATTTAGTTTCTCTATTTTGATCCCTAAGTGGCTTACAAACCTAGAGAAGTATATGCAAATTTATGGATGCAGTTGCAGGATACATAGCAGCCGATAATTCACAATAAATCCATGCATCCAATTTGAATAGAAATTAATACAAAGAACTAGGGTCCTCCAATGGCCCAATCATCCGGACCTTGATTGTCCCCTCAACCAGTGACCCTTCAAAACTGGGTTATCATGCAATCAGTGAGTGATCCTTCATTCTCCTGGTGAGCTTCTACGTAGGTGCCATTTGCATATTTGATAGCTTAGGGCATCAAATGTATATTGTATCATTGATAGTTGAGAATTTTTAAAAAGGAAATAGGACAAAGAATGATTTTGATTTAGTCTCTATATTTTGATCCCTAAGTGGCTTACAACCCTAGAGAAGTATATGGAGATTTACAAATGAAGTTGCGGGATACATAGCAGCTGATAATTTATAAGAAATCCATGCATCCAATTTGACTAGCAATTACTACAAAGAAATAGGGTCCTCCAATGGCACAACCATCAGGACCTTGATTGTCCCCTCAACCAGTGACCCTTCAAAACTGGGTTATCATGCAATCAGTGAGTGATCCTTCATTCTCCTAGTCTTCCCTGCATCCAAACATATTGGAAATACACAATACAATGATAACAAGTCTTTCACAATCCCCCTTCCCTCAAGGAACACTATCAACCATTCCTTCCACATAGCATTTCATTGTTTTATGAGTGGATTGTGTAGGAACAATTAACATTAAACAAGGAGCAAACTCCTCGACACATCTTGGAAACCATTGAATTCAATAATAAATGAAACCTAACACCAACACTATTCCTTCCATAGTTGCAGGATACATAGCAGTCGATAATTCACAAGAAATCCATGCATCAAATTTTTATAAGGATATCCTACTAATCAATAGGAATTTTTTTGAGATGACCAATGATTATGCATTTTGATGGTAGTGTGCTAGTTCAAAAGGATAATATAAATTTGAAACAATTTTTTCTGATTTTCTCAAACTATAAATGTGGTTAAAGGGAAAATATTATATGGAAAACCCACAAACCAAGCTAGAAAATGATTGTACATCAAATTATTCCTATATTCATTCAAGTATTTCTATGCTTCAGCTATCTGACCTTTGCGCTTCATCTAGAGGAATGTGTAGCTTTAAGATAGAGTTACTTCTTGGGCCTTACAATAGGGTGGAATATGATCAAGATTTGTTTAGGCTGTATCTTTGTTAGTCCCATTGTTAGGTTCTTATAGTTCATGGTTTGAATCTATTATGATTATGTAAGGGATTTGTAGATGATTTTTCTAAAATAATTATTGGACACCATGATCGGAACAACTGGTTGTTGGCTATTGTACACATGAATCATATTTGTCAATGGTTCTTTGTGTTCAAGAATTCATTGATCAATCTTTGAGATTTATTGTCCCAGCTTTAAAAGAGTGATAAAAGATATAGTGAGTGCTATCTTTTCCAAGTGTTTTGTGGGTGCCATTATCTTCTAGGAGTACTTGCTAGAACCAAATTATGTACTTTGCCTCTAGTAAATATTGCAGACACAACCATCTTCTTGTTGTAGGGTTTCTTCCATCCCCATGAGGCACTATTGCATGGTTTCCATTCCCTTGTAGTTTACTAAACCTAATTTAATACAAGTGTGCACTATTTTGGGCTCCATAATTTATGGCCCCTACACTGTGGTTGTTAGCCTAATTAAGATAGGCCTACCTTTGCATATAATAAGAGGCCAACATGAAACAAACATCCAGAGTTTAGGGGGTTGTTCCCTATCCATAATTTATTATTTAAGTGCTAAGTGATGATGGGTATATCATGTAATTCATATGTAATGTCCCCTATCGGGACCTTACTTAATTTATCCTAAATTTATCAAGTAGGTTTTGGATTGTTATGTCCATGATAGGATTAGTCATTTTATCTCATTAGATTTATTATCTTTAACACTCATATCCAACCTTATTAATATTTTAACTCCATGAAGGGAAGCGTAAACATTATCCAAGGTGCCTAGAGACCAACTGCAATGGGCTCCCTCAAAGTTTACAGGTCCAAGCCCAAACTATTGGGACGCTAACCCCCACCTTATTTTGGGACAGATAGCCATTGCTTGGATTTGGACAAGCCCCTCCTTGGTAACACTTTAGTCTTCCTTCTTAGCTAAGTAGCAATAGGTTCTATATATCTGTTCTTATTTTATTTTAATTAATATATATATTATCAATGTAGATGCTTACTCATTTATGAGCGCTATATATATAAATATATATAAATAATCTTGATTATCAATAACGATATATATTGATTGTCATTATGAGAATATATGAATATATATATATATATATATATATATATATATATATATATATATATATATATATATATATATATATATATATATATATTAGATCATTGGAATATATAGTATAGATTATTTAGATATATAATTCAGATGTATATTTCATATATATAATTTCTATATCAGATACCACTGACAAGGGATTATATATTTATAATCACTCAAATCTGTGCTCCGCCTTATACACTAATAAGTGATGTATATGTTTATATATTTATATAATTTTGTATACTGCTGGACTAATATCGATTCTCTTATATATATATATATATATATATATATATATATATATATATATATATATATATATATATATATAATAAATAATGTTTGATATTCATTCCCTTATATCTCCCCCATTAGTTGTGAGATTGTATAATATATATACATAAAGTTAAATCCTATGTGTTATGGTTGTCTGACTTGTTGCCAGATGCTGAATACAGATTTATTGATTTGTTAGTATTTTCCTCTATAATGTTCTCTTCCCTACGTAGGGTAACAAATATATTTTATATTCTCTCTTCTTTGATGCCATAATTAATGATGGAGAGTGCTTTCTTATATCTTATGCTTAGGATGAGTAGTCATGTAAAAGACACGACTCATGTCTCTTCGTAAATCGTATATCATTCCTTTATCAATACTAATCACTATTATTAGTCTAAATTCTGCACCACTTTATGAAATCGTATTTGTCATTGCACTTATGTGGCACCTTTTCTGCCAACTTGTCCTTGCTGACTTTGTTTGACTTCAACAATATCACTGTTCTTTATCTTTCCATCCCACTCTAATATTAATTTAGAATAATTATTAATTTTGTTTAATTAATAATTATATATGCATTATTAATATATTGTTGATATACGACTGATTAATATTTATTTCAATTATTAATTTTGATAATTATTCATTATATATTCATTGATTGATAATTATTTATTTCAATGTTCAATATATATAGTATTATACAATTATCTATTTGTTAATAACATTGATTAATGTGATAAATATATTTATTTAATATACTTTTGATTATTTTTAAATTTATTATTATTAATTTATTTATCAAATTCTTAATATAGACGGGGGATATCACATCATACCTAGTGTGTCTCTTTCTTTCTCTCCACATTTCACATTAGGAGTATATGTTATAAAATACTAATGAAATCAACTATAGGTCAAATCTAATCAAAATTGCAATATAAAGATTAAAATAGATCTTAAAGAAATATGGGAACCATTTTTGACAGATATTGTACAAACGAAGAGAATACTCCAAAGAGGAAATGCTTCAATGTTGAACAATTGAAGGACAGTATTTTACTTTTATATGCACATCTGCAATGTTTTTGATATATTTCTGAGATAACAAAACCATAGAAAGAATAGCATATAGAAGAAAGTAAAGAATAATGATCATACTTTGAGATATTGTGGAAAATTAAAGGAAAGAATGCTTGGTGGGGTTATCATGCAATCACTGAGTGATCCTTCATTCCCCTCTTCTAGTGACCCTTCAAAACTGGGTTATCATGCAATCAGTGAGTGATCCTTCATTCTCCCAGTCTGCCCTACATCCAAACATATTGGAAATACACAATACAATGATAACAAGTCTTTCACAATCCCCCTTCCCTCAAGGAACACTATCAACCATCCCTTCCACATAGCATTTCACTGTTGTATGAATGGATTGTGCAGGAACAGTTAACATTAAACAAGGAGCAAACTCCTCAACACATCTTGGAAACCATTGAATTCAATAATAAATGAAACCTAACACCAACACTATTCCTTCCATTCACTTCTACCAAGAATAAAGCATTTAATCCATTCAACATTACATATAATCATTAGACAGTTACATTTCTTGACTGTGTAGAGGAACAGTCATGACCAAAATGATCAAAACTACTTTCACCCTTGCACAAGCTATTCCAAACTTCAAGTAAAATGAGCAATATGCTATATCAAATCATTCATATTCATAGTAACCATTTGAAGGATCATTTTGTCAATGAACCCTCTGACTGTACCCCTACGATAGAAAAAGGAAACCTCAAAATAGAGAAAGGAAACTTAGTAAAACTAGTCTATGCTGATGTTTGTGATGGAAACTTAGTCACAACATCAAGTATCATCTCATCATGGTCTATTCACCATGTTTCAACTCCCCATTCACTTTGATCTAGTCAACTTACACCATTCTTCTTCTCCAAGACTCAAAGGCTTGAAACAGTATATGTGGTAAAAATTCATGAAATACTAAAAAAGACTTGCTATTTGTCAGACATATCTTCATTGTCCCCCACAAAAAACTAAGTAATAACTACTCTACCCTTAATTTGTTTAACAATACACCATATTAGATAAAGTAGGTTCTATCACACATGGCACGAACTCTCTTCAAACTCATAATATGTATCATGAGTTTTTTAGCTAACATTAGATAATTGAATTACATATGTAGGTACTCAGACTCCTTTCACGAGCATCCCACATAGTCTCATGGATCGACAGGTATAAGTCAATACGCCCTATAGAGATTAATGTATTTCACATTTTGCAAAATATCTCGCATTACTTGCTATCTCTCTCATTTGATGGAGTGCAGGTAGTAGAAAATTTGTATTTGTCATATGTGTCTTCCTTGAGCAAAGAAAGTGAGTCATTTAGTATGTCTAAATTAGGAAGATCAACTAGAGGTCAAAAGACTAGAAGGAAATTCAATAGACACATGAAATTTTTCCTTGCTCAAGGGGGGTCATGTTCTTATGATGATGAGAGAAAAGGCGACATCGAGGTGCCCTCTAGGTACCAAAATCTACAGAAACAATGGGTCCCCAAGGAACTTCCTCCAATAAACATTGATTTTAGTGTTAAAGGCAAGATATATCATATTGCACCATCGTCAATACATGGTTTGGGCTTATTTTCCATGGATGGCATAAAGGTCTCTTACAAAAAAGTTGTTGAATTGATGGAGTATGTTGGACCTTGTTACAATTACAAAAGTTGGATGCGACTTGTTTAATATAAAAAAAGTATGCATAGGTATGCACTCTCAGAAAATTATATTCAACAAAAACACAACGAGCAAAGTAAAAGAGTGGCTATATACATTGACGAAAGGCCAAAAGCATTTGGGAATATTGTAGGTTTTATAAATAGCACGCGACCTCTGTCAACTATTAAGCAACCCAATTGCATATTTGAGGCACGTGAGGGAAATCATGTATTTGTATGTGCGATAAAATCAATAAGTGTAGGGAAAGAGTTGCTTATTGATTACAATTTGAATCACATACATATAAACAATGTCACTATCATTAGGGTGCAGGTACATACTATGTACCATTAAATAATTGAATTTTTTTTCCAACCACATTTAGAGAGTCTCCTCACCATCCACCTCATCTCCATCATTATCTTCTAATGAAATTTATTAATGTAGTCCTTTCTAATTATTGGTTAACTTTAAATAATAACACAGGACCACAATATGGAGCAACCATGTAGTGGGGACAATGATGATCATGCATGCACTTCTTCCCTGCAGGTAAACCTCTTTGTTATTGAACGACAAATTAGATAGAAGCAAAATATTAAATAAAGTTTTTTATTATATTCTTTTCATCACTATTTCAGATTAATTCTAATAGTGTTAGTAATATTGTTTTCATAGACAGGTGGTTAGCAGAGAAAGGGAAATGAACCCGCAGTCCCTGAAGAGGAGTCCTTTGACAAGGACCTAGTTGTTGATTCCGGTGCTTGTGATGAGCCGACCTCTGCAATTAAAAAGTGCCTCCACAAAATTGGAAATAGATTGGCTGAATTGGCATCTATATTCCCTCCAACTCTTGAGTCACAAAAGAGGGCAACTAAACTAATGCACCTATCTCAAAATTACCAAGTAAGTATTAATGTAATTTTTAATTATAAAAAAAGTTCAATAATAGTTCTTATGTTATAGCAGTCTTTTATGTCATTAAAAAATAAGCGGATGTCTTGGTTTTACAACCATTTTTGTGTAATTTTGATCCTTGCAGCCATGATGAGGGTACTACAACTGGTTCAGGTAGATCACATGTTGGACTATATTTTTTTTACTCTCTAACAATATTGTCCATGCTAATCACTGGTTTTATTATGCTCTAACAATCTTATTCTTCAGCACATGTCAATGATCATTTACTATCACCACCTCATACGATGGTAGGCTCAGATGTATCACGTCCTACAATGTTGGCAACACAGAGCATGGCCACAGACGCCATGCACCACCTACTCGTATAGGTATTTTATTTTCTTTATCATTATATATATGTTTATTTCCCTTGAAGTGTTCTTTCTTAGGGCCATTTTGTAATGGATTCAATTTATGCAACAGGGGATGCAACACTTGATGGTGATTTTCCTAGATGTACTAGTATTGCTAGTATGGGAACAATGAAGGATTGCATATTGCTTGTATCCAAAGAAGAAGGACTTCCCTTGAAAATAGAAAAACTTCCAGGTACTTTAAAGATTGGACCTTTCTTTTACTATACAATCGTATGTTAATTACACCTTGCATTCAATATGAGAAGCTTACATCTATTGTGTTCTTATTTTATACTATTATATCCTTTGACTAATGATCCCATGATTATTTTGTAGGGAATGATGCTTTTTGTAGTAAACTTAATGATGAGTGTTTGTGGATATTCGGGCCCACCATCTATATAGGGTGAAACATCATATCTGAACTAAAACCCCAATCCACTATTTTGATTTCATATCATTGTGAGGATAGTTATCATTACATCCATTTTTTAATCTAACACTATTTTCTTTCTTAAAAGGTGGAAAACCCAAAATCAAAAGTTAAAGGATGATCTCGTAGAGAGTATAAAAAACTTGTTTGGACCTTGTGCATTTGAGAAGGGTAAGCTCCTTCAAAGAGCCGGGATATGTTTGAGGTATATTAGGGACCAGTATAGGTGTACATTAACCAAAAACCCACATTACCAATGCCCCCCTTGCATTCCTGATTTAGAGTGGAAATCTATTATTCTGCATGCGAATGAGAAAACTGAAGTAAAAAAAGGAAATACACCACCAAAGAATAGAAGAAGGTATGTGATACTGTTAAGAATGTAATTGTGTACTAAATACTCTTCATATTTATATGAACTAACATATTTCAATCTCTTCATAGATTTCCTGACACATCAAAGGAAACAAAGGCAAGATTGCAAAAGCATGGGCAACACAAGCTAGGCTCTGGTGGTTATTCGAAACTTGTTGCACGAGTTGTAAGTGTTGGAAAAATACAATCTTTACATGGCTTTTAACACTGAAAATAATTCTTTGATCTTTAAATATTTATTTATAATTTGAAATATTTTTTTGTTTTGATGAAACAATAAAATAAAATTTGACGATACCAAGCAAAAATGTAGGGCACGGAGTTCAATATAAGTCTCACAGAAGAGGACAAGAGAATTGGCATCCAACAAGGCTATAAAGTCATGGCAGAAAGAATAAGAAGTGCACAAGGTTCTATTGATGGATCCATTGGGGTAAGTAAGCTAAATAGGTGATATTTCAAATTTAATTATTTACCAATTAGTTTATTTGATGTTAAGTTCCAACATAAAGTGAGTAAATTTGGTTTAAGTAAGAAAACAATGATAACATGAATGCGTATGAAATTGAAATGCAGGTTGCCGATTCTTGCCATACACAACCTGTGGGTGTTGATGACAATGAGGATGTGCATCACAGTAATACAAGTAAACATCTTAAATTTATTGGTGTAGTAATACAAATTTAATTGCAATTGGTGTTTGGATTAATGTAACAATTTGTATTGTAGTTGTAGAGAGTGTGGAGGCTGCTGTTAATGAGCATGTTGAGGTTGAGGCCGAGGCCAAACAAGTTGACCTCGATGTTGATGATGTGACTAGATCAGGTAAAGAGCTATACAATTATGGCCTGTAAAGTACTGAAATACTTTAAAATGTTTTTAATTATAATAAAAAGTTTTTAATTTAACCCTTTTATATGTTATTGCAAATGACCCCCCTTTGCATCAACAAAGAACTAGGCGTGCATTGAGATCTAATGAGAGGGTAGATGATCATGATGATGATATCGATACTCATCTTAACAATTACATCTTAAAAACTAGAAATCAAAAGATAAAAAAGAAATGATTGTCATCTATGCACTTTAATTGATAATGACTGATTTTTATATGCCAATGAATTTAATTATGTGGTAGTGAATGTTCATAAATTTTTACAATGTGTTAATGAATGTTATCGTGTGATAATTAATGAATGTCACATTTTATTAATGTGTGAATGACTGTTAGATGTTAGATGAACTTTAGAATGTTAGATGAATTTTATTAGATGAACTTTAGATGTTAGATGAATTTTATTATTGGACAAAATAATGAATGAATGTTAGATGTTAATGGGGAATTTAGAGTGATGTTAGGGGGAGGGGGGTGGGGACAAATGAGCTTCCACCTTCACATGGTTGGCCCTGTTTAGTATAGAATATAAAACTATTCTTGAAACAAAGTGAAGCTCAATAAGTTTGTTCCTTATATAGGGTCTCAAGTGTAGCTTTTATCCCACTCTCAACATTGCAAGGCTTCAAGTGGTGTTCTGATATTGGTTTCTCCATCTCCCACTGACATCTTGTCTTTCTCCTAAGAACTCTCACTGAGCTATGATACATGGATGAGTAGAAGATGTCCCTTACAGGCTACACATATATAATATGGTAGATCTAGGGAACAAATATACTACAACATAGAATGAGTCAACTTGAATCTATAGTTTCTTCATTCACAATGAAAATTCACATTACGAGCCATATTTTAGATTTAATATTCATATTTATCTTCATCATGATCATAGCCATCACGGTCAACATTTGGTTCAACTTCATTTGAACCACAGTCCATGTCGGGTACCATTATAAGGCATGGAGTGTGGTCATACCCATGTTACCATAATAATGAGTTAGCCTATAAAATTATGAATAAAATACCTCATGTATCATATTTATAATACTGCAGGTGCACCCAAGTTCCTACCAAAGGAACCCAAGTTGAACCCAAAGGAGAAAAAAAGTAGAATCGAAACCCAGCCTTAAACAAAGAACTAGATAAATTGGCTTTTTCCTAATTCAAGTTTATTTCTTAATTCTTCTCCAATTCCAACCTGATGATTCCATATTTTGTTTTCCAATTTTCCTTCTTCCTCACTCCAAATTCAAGGATCACCACCCATGACTTATGTTGTTATTTCCTTTTACTAATTATGCTATTTCAAGGATCACCACCCATGACTTGGTTAAGATGATGAATGCTGGCAATGCCTTTATTACCAAGGAATCACCGCCTACCATTAATGAATATTAATGATCATTATTTCCTAAGGGTAATCATTGTTTGTGTATGCTGATCACCCAAGTCTTTGGCTATGATTTGCATGCTGTGAGGTTTGTCAGAAGTGGGGGTATGACATGCTAGTTGGATTATAACATATTGACACTTACACCATGAAGAAGACAAATGATTAAATAGAAAGAGAGGACCAACTGAACCATCTTGTGGTCAGTCTATATCACATTGAGAAACAACGTCAAGACTCAAGAATCAAAACAATCAAAAGTTTTTTCAAGACCATGAATGATCAACAACATTCCATTAAAAAACAAAACACTAATCTATATTATCATTAAGCCATAAAATATGTCTTTAAAGTTTAGAAGCATCACAAGAACTTTCAAGAAACATAGCACTATCCAAGGACCAAAATGAATACCCTCCAAATGATTATGATTATGTTGATGTTGATGTCTATAATTTATGTCTAATGATTATGATGATGTTGATGTTGATGTCCATAATTTATTTCACTTACTGATGCTTGCCTAGATTGAATTTTGAATTGCCAAGCTGGAGAATGCTTTCAAACTTTAGGGTCTGTTCTACATGATACTCTTAGTTACAGCTCAAATGCAACTCAACATATTTTTGATGTTGGGCAACCCACTGCAGAAACTCATCCGCAGGTGAAATTTAATGCTGTGAATCTTGGCATTGTTAATGTTATTACTTTTCCTCATGTTTCATATTTGTGAAAATGTTTCTTGGCAAAGTCAATCTTCATTGTCTTCATTGTGGGGGGCAGTGAAGATTTCTCTGACAAATAACAGGTCTATTGGTGTAATTAAATATTACTAATTACACTTTACTTAAGTTTACTTAGGATAATGCATTTTCATATTAATTGTCATTGTGACACCTAGGAGTTTGCATTTCTTTTTAGCACATGGTTAGGAGAATTTTCACTTTAGGTGTGATAGTTGTCATCACATACCTCTTTGTGTGTGAGATCCACCTTTAGTGCTCTTATCACATTATCATCCTCTCATTGTTGCACATGTTGCACATACTTTGATGTACAATGGAGGATGCTCCACCTTTGGTGGACATGTGATTCCACCTTGTGTGGGTGATATCTTATTATCTCCTTATCATGTAGTCTTATTACATTGCCTATATATTTAGGCACTCCTACTTTGTAATCAATTCAATTAGCTATAATCAATTATTTGATTATTTTTCCTATCTCTCTTATGCTATCTCTTGATCTTCTAGATCTTGGCTTTTATTCTTTTCCTTAGGAAAATTCTTACATGGTATCAGAGTGATATCAAAATTCTTACATGGTATCAAAGCCATAGGAGTTTCATTGTATAGCCTATTTTGAGATATTTTTATTGCAGGTCAAAATTAGAGTTTGCTAGTACAAATCAGAGGTTGGCATCACATTAAGGAGGTCCAAATACTCCTAAATCAAATTTTTTTTCATCCAAATTAGATATCTGAAGCAAAATCTAGAGCCATTTGAATTTTCAAGGTTCGGCGGTGGCGATTCAAAAAAAATCATTTCAGAGGCGATTTTTAAACAGTGATATCTCAATCATTCGGACTCCTTTTTCCGAGCAATTTTTTTTGTTTTAGGGTAGAATTTCATGATCTACACAATGGTGCAGGTGATGTATGATCTTTGTTTCTGTTATTTTTTGAAAATTGCAAATCTTAATTTTTACAACTTTAGAGGCTTCATTTGAGCTCATATGGACACATTTTCAAGTGCTATTTTTTTTGAAAGTTCATGATTTTTTGTCTACTTTCTAGATCTGATATTAGTTTGGAAAAATTTTGAGTGGACATAGTACTTTTAGAATATGGTCTATTTTGGCCTATTTTGGCACTTGTAATTGATTAGATATTTGAGGGATCTTGTGTCTTACCTTCTTGAGTCTGCTATAGCTTCATATTTTTAGTTGTAAACATCAAAATCAAAAGTCCACTTTGATCCATTTTGTCAAGTGGAAATTGTACATGTACTAGCTATAAAGTGCCAAATCATCATTTTTGGGGGGGTTCTTTGATTGAGTGAATTGGGGGGGGTGTCTTGTGTGCTGGTGTCTCTCTCTTTCCTATACTTTTTTCATTTTGCATCATGGGTTCTATTGCAAAATTAACTCCACATAACTATGCTACATAGAAAGATAATGTATGGAGCAAGTTAATGGTTAAAGGTTTAAATCCTTATGTGGATGGTACAATTAAAAAACCCGCTGATGATGATACTGCTGCAATATATAAATGGTCACGCAAAAATTTTAAAGCTTTAGGAGTCTTGAGAGAGAATATTTTTGAAGCTGTCATGTATCACATAAAAACCATAAACAATGCTAGATATGCTTGGGATAAACTTGTAGAATTGTTTGGTAAAGTGGATGAGGAAATGGGATTCATAATTGAGACTGATCTCCTCAAATTAGAGACCAGGAACTTTGACACAATCCAAGATTATCTCAACAAAGTCAATGATTATAGAGCACAACTTGATGATTGTGGTAATCCCATAAAGGATGCAAAGTTGGTTAGTCACTTGTTGAAACATCTTCCTCTTGAATATGCATCTTTTGTTTCAAGTTATAATACTCACAAGTTGACCATGGGTAGTGCCTTCATTAAGCCTTCATTTGAGTCATTTTCTAAAATGTTGGTCTTAGAACAAGAAAAATTGATGAGTATGGGGATTTTCAAGTCTTCAACTTCCAAGGCATTGGTGGCTAATCATGAGAGTCAAGGCAATCAAATTCAAAAGAAGAAGAAGAATTAGAAGTCTAAGTCTCAACAAGAATGCACAACATCAACTTCCACACAACATGACACTTCTACATCACCTCCAAAGGGTGAATCTTCAAAGAAGGAGAAGCGGTTTTGTGCATATTGCAAAAAGGATGGACATGAAGAACACTTTTGTTATAAGAAGGACATTGATGAATTAAAGAATCTTCTTGCCAAGAACAACATCAAATTGCCTTCCAGGATGTCTACCTCAACTTGTTCTTCACCAAATTTAGAAAAAGATAAAGGAAAGGGTCACACATTTGTCACTAAAAAGGACAAGCTTTGTATGCTTCTTCAAGTCCTGATTCAGGTAGATGGCTTCTAGATTTAGGGGCTTCTCATCATATGGCTTCTTCAAAGTCCATGTTTTCATCATTTGAGCCTTGTAAAGGTCCACCTATTTTGATGGGCAATCACACTTACATGAATGTGATTGGGAAAGAAAGTATTGATGTTAGGGAGGGACACTTCAATGATGTGTTGTGTGTTCCACACTTGACCAATAACCTTCTTTCTATCTATCAAATCACAGATGGTGCTACAAAGAAGACTGTGGAATTTACACCTGATTCAATTTTCATTAAGGACTTGGAGAGTGGAGCAGTTACTACTACTGGGATAGTGGATCACTCTTCTTAGTTGTACTTCTTTGTAGATTTTGTTCCTCTTGATGATAATGATTCTTCAAATAGTGAGTCTTCAGCATATGATGATTATAGTGATGATTCAGATTTTGAGGAGAGTTTTGGCTACTTGAACTTGGGTATTCTCACTCATGATCAAGCTCTTGAGCCTTCTATTTCATCTCCTCCTATTGAGACTACTTCTACTCTTGCTCCTAATGATGCTTGCATTCACACAGCCATGGGTTCAGGTGCTTCATTGCAGCAGGATATTCATTGTCTTCCAGACTGGGTTCCATGGGATGCCTACTTGACAGATATTGCAGGTTTGTTTGTGGAGTCCTACATTTCAGATTTGGGAGACTTCATTGATGACATTCATCTTCTCTTTTTTGAGGATGATACTTCTTTAGTTTTTTTGAGGGAGTATGTTGACCCTCATCTTCATTCTCCACTTGATCCTTCTTTCGAGATTGACATGATTGTGGATCCTTTGATACAAAATTTGGAGCAGGTCACTTTATCTTCAAAAGAGACACTTGGGTCTTTGGTACATGTTCTACATTCATCCTCAGTTGATCCTAATTTTTCTTTTTCAATAGAGTGGCTTAGTACACATGATTTTGAGGAGGCACCTTTCAGCTTTGACACGGGGACACTTGAGCAGGTTTTAGAGATTCCATACACTTTGAGGTTTCTTCCTATAGATTGGGGAGGAGGCTTCACCTATACCCCTTTGGTCTTGTTTCTTCCTAAGGGGAGGACTATTGTTCTACACTCATGGAGTAGTTTCTACATCGAGCCTGGAGCATCTACCATTGGTGTTCATTCTACATTGAGGGGGGGCTATTTGGTCTCTCTTCCACTTCTTCTATCTTATGGGGGGGGATATTTTCCTCACATGAGGTCTTCTCTTTCATATTCTATTATTGTATTCATCTCTCTTTTTGGGGGAGGGTTTTTCCGATGAGGTTTTCCCTCTTTCTCCACTTTATGAGAGATTTCATTATCTTTTGCTCTTGCATATTGTACATGGGTACCTAACATGGCCTATTAGCTGGGACCCATCTTGCATTGTGAGCTTAAGTGGATTTCCCCAAGTTGCACTTAAGGGGGGGTGTTGGTGTAATTAAATATTAATAATTACACTTTACTTAAGTTTACTTAGGATAATACATTTGCATATTAGTTGTCATTGTGACACCTAGGAGTTTGCATTTCTTTTTAGCACATGGTTAGGATAATTTCCACTTTAGGTGTGATAGTTGTCATCACATACCTATTTGTGTGTGAGATCCACCTTTAGTGCTCTTATCACATTATCATCCTCTCATTGTTGCACATGTTGCACATACTTTGATGTACAATGGAGGATGATCCACCTTTGGTGGACATTTGATTCCACCTTGTGTGGGTGATATCTTATCATCTCCTTATCATGTAGTCTTATTGCATTGCCTATATATTTAGGCACTCCTAATTTGTAATCAATTCAATTAGCTATAATCAATTATTTGGTTATTTTTCCTATCTCTCTTGTGCTATCTCTTGAGCTTCTAGATCTTGGCTTTTATTCTTTTCCTTAGGCAAATTCTTACAAGGTCTTCTTTAGTATCTTATAATAACATGCTAAACTGATAAAGGTGTTATGAGCATTTAATTTGTAATTACTAATAGACTAAGCATATTATTACTATGCTTAATGTTCCATTTAAATGCATTTAACACAAAAAACAAATTTACAAAACTGAACCAATGGGATGTTTACAACAAAGATGTGTTGAGGAGTTTGCTCCTTGTTTAATGTTAACTATTCCTGCACAATCCACTCATAAAATAGTGAAATTCTATGTGGAAGGGATGGTTGATAGTGTTCTTTGAGGGAAGGGGGATTGTGAAAGACTTGTTATCATTGTATTGTGTATTTCCAATATGTTTGGTTGCAGGGCAGACCAAGAGAATGAAGGATCACTCACCGATTGCATGATAACCTGATTTTGAATGGTTACTAGAAGAGGGGAATGAAGGATCACTCAGTGATTGCATGATAACCCCACCAAGAATTCTTTCCTTTAATTTTCCACAATATCTCAAAGTATGATCATTATTCTTTAATTTCTTCTATATTCTATTCTTTCTATGGTTTTGTTATCTCAGAAATATATCAAAAACATTGCAGATGTGCATATAAAAGTAAAATATTGTCCTTCAATTGTTCCACATTGAAGCATTTCCTCTTTGGAGTATTTTCTTCATTTGTACAATATCTGTCAAAAATGGTTCCCATATTTCTTCAAGATCTATTTTAATCTTTATATTGCAATTTTGGTTAGATTTGACCTATAGTTTATTTCATTAGTATTTTATAACATATACTCCTAATGTGAAATGTGGAGAGAAAGAAAGAGACACACTAGGTATGAATTACATGATATACCCATCATCACTTAGCACTTAAATAATAAATTATGGATAGGGAACAACCCCCTAACCTCTGGATGTTTGTTTCATGTTGGCCTCTTATTATATGCAAAGGTAGGCCTGTCTTAATTAGGCTAACAACCACAGTGTAGGGGCCATAAATTATGGAACCCAAAATAGTGCACACTTGTATTAAATTAGGTTCAGTATACTACAAGGGAATGGAAACCATGCAATAGTGCCTCATGGGGATGGAAGAAACCCTTCACCAAGAAGATGGTTGTGTCTGCAATATTTACTAGAGGCAAATAACATAATTTGGTTCCAGCAATTACTCCTAGAAGATAATGGCACCCACAAAACACTTGGAAAAGATAGCACTCACTATATCTTTTATCACTCTTTTAAAGCTGGGACAATAAATCTCAAAGATTGATCAATGAATTCTTGAACACAAAGAACCATTGACAAATATGATTCATGTGTACAATAGCCAACAACTAGTTGTTCCAATCATGGTGTCCAATAATTATGTTAGAAAAAGCATCTACAAATCCCTTACACAACCATAATAGATTTAAACCATGAACTATAAGAACCTAACAATGGGACTAACAAAGATATAGCCTCAACAAATCTTGATCATATTCCACCCTATTGTAAGGCCCAAGAAGTAACTCTATCTTAAAGCTACACATTCCTCTAGATGAAGCTCAAAGGTTAGGTAGCTGAAGCATAGCAATACTTGAATGAATATAGGAATAATTTGATGTACAATCATTTGCTAGCTTGGTTTGTGGGTTTTCCACATAATATTTTCCCTTTAACCACATTTATAGTTTGAGAAAATCAGAAAAAATTGTTTCAAATTTATATTATCCTTTTGAACTAGCACACTGCCATCAAAATGCATAATCATTGGCCATCTCAAGAAAATTCCTATTGATTAGTAGGATATCCTTATAAAAATTTCATGCATGGATTTCTTGTGAATTATCGACTATTATGTATCCTGCAACTATGGAAGGAATAGTGTTGGTGTTAGGTTTCATTTATTATTGAATTCAATGGTTTCCAAGATGTGTTGAGGAGTTTTCTCGTTGTTTAATGTTAACTATTCCTGCACAATCCACTCATACAATAGTGAAGTTACAAAACTGAACTGATGGCATGTTTACAACAAAGAAATAAAATGATAATAATATGCTGAAAATTCTATCATGTTTAATACATGCCAAAGGACCGCATTGTAAATTATTGTCACTGAAATGACTGCATTCTACTAGTGTCATGCCTTAGCCCATGCTTTAACTCCATTATTTGATGTTATTGGTGCTTGTGCTCAAGGATATCCATTTTTTTGAAATGTTGACTGTGGTTATCAAATGGATAGCCCATGAGCTTCTAGCTAGGTGCCATTTGTATTGATAGCTTAGGGTATCAAATGTATTGTATCATTGATAGTTGATACTTTGTTAAAAGGAAATAGGACAAAGAACAATTTTTATTTAGTTTCTCTATTTTGATCCCTAAGTCGCTTACAACCCTAGAGAAGTATATGCAGATTTACAAATGCAGTTGCAGGATACATAGCAACCAATAATTCACAATAAATCCATGCATCCAATTTGAATAGCAATTAATACAAAGAACTAGGGTCCTCCAATGGCCCAATCATCCAGACCTTGACTATCCCCTCAACTAGTGACCCTTCAAAACTGGGTTATCATGCAATCAGTGAGTGATCCTTCATTCTCGTGGTGAGCTTCTAGGTAGGCACCATTTATATATTTGATAGCTTAGGGCATCAAATGTATATTGTATCATTAATAGTTGAGACTTTTTAAAAATGAAATAGGACAAAGAATGATTTTGATTTAGTTTCTCTATTTTGATCTCTAAGTGGCTTACAACCATAGAAAAGTATATGCAAATTTACGAATGCAGTTGCGGGATACATAGCAGCTGATAGTTCACAAGAAATCCATGCATCTAATTTGAATAGCAATTAATACAAAGAAATATGGTCCTCCAATGGCCCAATCATTGGGACCTTGACTATCCCCTCAACCAGTGACCCTTCAAAACTAGGTTATCATGCAATCGGTGAGTGATCCTTCATTCTCTCAGTCTACCTTGCAACCAAACATATTGGAAATACACAATACAATGATAACAAGTCTTTCAAAATCCCCCTTCCCTCAAGGAACACTATCAACCATCCCTTCCACATAGCATTTCACTATTGTATGAGTGGATTGTGCAAGAATAGTTAACATTAAACAAGGAGAAAACTCCTCAACACATCTTGGAAACCATTGAATTCAATAATAAATGAAACCTAACACCAACACTATTCCTTCCATTAAATTCTACCAAGAATAAAGAATTTAATCCATTCAACATTACATATAATCATTAGATAGTTACATTTCCTGACAGTGTAGAGGAACAGTCATGACCAAAATGATCAAAACTACTTTCACCCTTGCATAAGCTATTCCAAACTTCAAGTAAAATGAGCAATATGCTATATCAAATCATTCATATTCATAGTAACCATTCAAAGGATCATTTTGTCAATGAACCCTCTGACTGTACCCCTACGATAGAGAAAGGAAACCTCAAAATAGAGAAAGGAAACTTAGTAAATCTAGTTTATACCGATGTTTGTGAGGGTACAATCATGATAAGTGCCTCTCAAACCTCTCCAAACATGTAAGATTGTCTTTAAGTACTTTATTGATCTCTTCTAAATATTAACCAAATCAAACCTACATTTGAATCCACACACAATAACCCCAAAATGAAGGGTTTTGTATCCTTTAATGAATCTCAATCACTGGTAGCGCATGGATAGTCAAACCAGTAGTCTCCAAAGCATTCAATATGTGACTGGATTGTATTTAATACACACTATTCCTTCCATTCACTTCTACCAAGAATAAAGCATTTAATCCATTCAACATTACATATAATCATTAGACAGTTACATTTCCTGATTGTGTACTGGAGGAATAGTCAGGAAATGTAACTGTCTAAATGATCCAAACATTTGAAAATAGTGAATCAATATCCTTGAGCATAAGCACCAATAATATCAAATAATGGAGATAAAGCACGGGCTAGGGCACGACACCAGTAGAATACGGTCATTTCAGAGAGCATTCGTGATCAAATAAAATGTAATGCATTTGAAATTTACAGTCGAATATGATGCCAGATGCTCGAAAGATGAAGAAATTGCATACCTTCTCTCGCACTCAGCTTTCTCTCCTCTATCCAATCAAAATAAAAATGATGAGGCCATTTCACTTTTTTTTTTCATAGCCAAATCTTCCTTGTACCACACGAAGAACATGCCATTGGTTCAGTTTTGTAATTTGTTTTTTGTGTAATTAGTAATTGGCAGATTAAATGTAGATAACACCTTTATCAGTTTAATTAGCATGTTATTATCATATCAGATAAAGTATGTTTAAGAATTGTTGGGACTGATCCTTTTGTGTGTATTAAACATAATAGAATTTTCAGCACATTATTATCAATCTATTTCTTTGTTCTAAACATGCCATTGGTTCAGTTTTGTAGATTTGTTTAATCTGTTAAATGCATTTTTCATGAGGAGGGGTCTTGTTCTTAGGAGATTGATGAAGATTGTGCACCTCAAAAACCAATTCATAAGTTACCAATCATGTTTCCTATTCGCTTATATTTTTGGATTGGTAAATCTCCTTATAAGTTTCATGTCCTTTCTTTTGATTACTATGGATGAGATATATATCTTACATTTAACATTCAACTTCTTTACATTTTAGAACATGTAGTGTGTTTTTTGAGGATTTTACCAAATCAACTTTTAACATAAACTGAAAACACCAAACTAATATCTTGGCCTTTCAACTTGACAAAATATTTGCATTTGACCAATAACTGCAAGCAACTGAATGATAAATCCACATACCTGTATCTTTGTAAAATACCTGGAACATCAAAAAGATGGCTACGTGGCTACCACCATGTTTTTTATCTACTGAATATGGGAAAAAAAAACACCAAAAAAAATTGAATAGAAAACATGATTGGTCATTTCAGAGAGCATTCATGATCAAATAAAATGCAATGCCTTCTCTCACGCTCGATTTCTCCCACTCCTTTTCTCTACAAATGAAATAAAAATGATTTGGCCATTTCAAAATAGTGAATCAATATCCTTGAGCACAAGCACCAATAACATCAACTATTTTGATCTATGGGTACCCTAATGTTGGCAAGAGTTCTTTTATTAATTAGATTACTGTGCAAGCTTGAAGAAGTGATATATTTTGGCAAATGAAGAGTAGAAAGATGATGATATTCCTGAGATCATGGTTGGACACAATTTTGCAGATAGAATGGGAAGACATCTTTCTAGACTAGCCCTGGATCCTTCGACAATTGGGGTAGGATCTAGACCTAGGCTAAAAAGATGTCTTCCTTTCTGTTGTGGAATTATCCCTTCTTTGGCCTGCACTCATTCCTCTTCTCAAAAATGGTTATCTAGAAACTTTGGATACTGTTTCTCATCCATGCACGAAATGTGCTAGTAATCATATAAAATTACTTTAGGCCTCCAGTATTGATGAGATGTACGAGTGTAAAATGTTTTTGCGAGACTGGGATCAATTTGTGCAGTGTACATAAATTCAAGGCGGTGATTATTCTCGATGATCGACAGGTAGCTAGGACTAAAGATAAAACAACTCAAGAGACCATCATAGGTTCTCTCTTTCTTCAGTCTATATTATTGACAAAATGTTTTACCTTTCATTAGCTCATGAAATCTGGGGATTTGAAAGAATTTAATAGAATATTTTCATGACAACGTATATTATTTAAGTTGGCGTTGCACAAATTTATCTACTTCGTGCACTTATAGACTATGAGGACGGCGATGATATCGATAAACCGACAGAGAGGTCTGCATGACAGTCTACGGGGCATGGGTCCCACGGAGCAAGGGGCCCCATGTAATTATTTTTGTTTATTTAAATTTTTGCTAAACGATTTTTGTTATAATAGTTTTTTTTTTTTAAATTGTTTTAAATAGGGTTTGGTAAATTGTTTTATTAAATGTTTGTTTTAATTTATAAATGTAAATTGTTAATAGATTTTGTTTTGTTAGTATTAGTTATTAATATTAATTATTATCAAGTTTATATTAATAACTTTTATTAAGAGAATATTTTAGCTTTATTAAATTGTATTAATATTTGTTATTTGATGGATATATATATTTCTTTTAGCAAAGTTATGATAAAGGTATTAATGTATATTTTTAATTATAGTTGTGATTAACTAATATCATTATATGTTAACAATAATTTTATTAGTAAGATTCATTTGGTATTGGCAAGATTTGCCAATAGGATTATTAGGAATTTTGTTCAATATTTAAAAAAAAAGATATGGCTTAGAATAAAAATTTTAAAATTATTGTTTTATTTTGAAGTTATCGTACTAAGTAAACTAGGTATGTTATTAAACTTCATATAGTAAGATGATGAATCTTATCAAATTGCTTATTTAGTATTGTACATTTAAGTGATTCTATATTTGTATATGCATCTTTTTATACTGAAATTGGGCATTTTCATTATGTTATTTTTGGAATGTATATTTTTGGAATTTCTTAGTAGACCTTGTTATTTTTATACTTGAATTCAATTATGATGAATATGGAGTGTATTTGATCATAGTTTTATTTCAGTTCGAAATGGCGTGAGTGTTGTATTCTTTATGTCTTCTTTTACGAGTTATCGGGTACTAGAAGACCTAGGAGGATACAGAGGTTGGGGTGTGGGTGTCAGATATTTCTATTTCAACTATGTTTGGTGTGGGTGTACTTTATCTATTTATCACTCCTATTTGACCATTGGGCTCATGTTATATTGTAATCTATTTGTGGTATCTCTGTAACCATATCTAGTTCTTTCGTGTGAATTTGGATATGAGGTTACATAGTTGTATACCTGGTTAGATCTAGGAGAGATCTATGAGCCTAGGTTAGTTTACCTGGACATGTAATAGGAGGTGGCTTGCAATAAGTGCTGGGGCCCACAAGTGGCTACCAGGATCACTTATTGTAAAGTTTCAATAATCAAGTGATAACCTAATATAATTAAGGGGTATTTAATTGAACCTAATAAGATATAAGTCCTCGGCCATGCTTGAGTGCTAGTACAGACTAAGGTGGAGTTGAGAAGATGACTAGCCCCCTTTTAAGGGATGAGTTGGCATAGTTGATGACTTCGTCAATAGGAGAGGTCATTGATACCGTGTATGGTCACTTGAGTGCTGAGATCCAGAGAGATTACTAGGACAAAACTCAAGGGTTAGACGTACATGATGACACCTTCCTATGCATAGTCTAGTTATTCTACATGTGTTGGTTGCCTCTAGATTAGTGAGTTGTACCGTTATCTTTGATTATATTTATCTTGAGTTAGATTTTTTTCAGGATCCTTCTACTTAGGGTTTTATCCTTGTGTTGTTTGGTTATCCGATTGGGGTTTGTGGTTATCTCCTTAGCATGGTGGGGTAGGCCTTTGTGGTTCTACATGGATGGGTGGTAGTGATTCTTTACCATTTGAGATTCGATGTCCTGGTGCCAGTGCTTGATGGTGATTTCGCAGATGGATTCCTTTTGCTGCTTCATTGATGTTTCTTTCTTATCTTCTTATTTGTAATCCTGTATTAGAGTATCACATGTGATACCTAATATAGACATTGTATTATTCTTAATTAGATTTATTACTACATACCCTGCGACATGTGTAGTGGATGTTAGTTTATTTGGATATCATGGATGTCCATGAGGATTGTATTTATTGTTATATCTTGTAATTATAATTTATATGTTATGGAATCTTTTATTGATGTTAGTTCTAGATGTGTTTTATTCTTACGTAATTCTACGTCATGGAACCCTTGAGTCTTGTAACTTGTATTGTATGTTGTATCAATGTGAGTAAATGGTAATTGCTTCCGCACTGTTGTTTATATTGTTTGTTAAATTTAGAAAAAAAAATTGTTCACCAAACTTAGTAGCATGTTAGTTAACTTCTCTTGGGTTCCCTGGCAGGGCGTTACATCTTTTGTCACAATTTCCTATGCAAAAATGGTGACAGACTCATCTATCAAAATGCTGACAAATTAGCGTTGCAAATCTAACAAATGGCCATCGAAATTTGACCTCAAATGTAGTAGTGTTGGGATATAACCAAATAAAGATTTCCCCTGAAGACCAAGAAAAGACCGCATTCACATGCACATGGAGAACATACTGTTGGAATGTGATGCCATTTGGTCTAAAAAATGCAGGCACAACCTATCAAAGGGAAATGACTACAATATTCCATGACATGATGCATAGAAACATGGAAGACTATGTGGATGATACATTGGAAAAATCAAAGATAAGGACAACACATCTAGAAGATCTATGAAATATTTGATAGAATGGAACAATTTCAATTAAGGCTTAACCCTAGGAAATGTGCATTTGGGGTATCATCTAGAAAGATACTAGGATTCATAGTCTCAACAAAAGGAATTGAGGTTGATCTAGAAAAACTGAAGGCAATTATGGAAATGCAACCACCTAGAAACATTAGTCAAATGAGAATTCTCCAAGGCAAGCTACAATCCATAAGGAGATTTATATCCCAATTAGCAGATAAGGCACAACCTTTCACAAAGCTAATGTGCAAAGGAACAACATTCACTTGGGATAAGTAGTGTGAAGCAAATTTTTCCTAAGTCAATGAATATTTGATGAATCCTCCTATCCTAATGGCTCCAATCTATCAGAAACCTTTATTGTTATACATATTAGCGACATATATGTCATTCAGAGTATTGCTTGTGCAAGAAGATGAGGCTAAGAAGAAGAGATCTATATACTACATTAGTAGAACTTTGGTCACATATGATTTGAACTATTCAATGATTGAAAAATCATGTCTGGTAGTAGTATTTTCATCTCAAAATCTTAGGCATTACATGTTGGCACATAAGGTGAAGCTAGTGGCTAAGATAGATCCACTTAAATATCTATTGAGTAAAGAAAAACTAAAAGGAAGATTGGAAAAGTGGGTCTTAGTTCTAAGTCAACTTGATATTGAATATGTTGATAGAAAATCCATTAAAGGACAAGTGATAGTTGATAAACTTGTTGATGTTGGAGATTTGCCAAGAAGCTAGTGTTGACTATATGTCTGTCATTGATGACAACATATGGTAAGTAGCATGTGTGAAAGACTTATGTAGTAAGATTTGAGTATATGAAGCATGGACATGTTATCAACATGATATCATGGATGCAGAGGTTAACTATTAGTACAAAAATTTTTGTAGCAGCTTGTGTCAGTAGTGTTCCTGATAGAGTTATAGACAGTGTTCTATGAGTGATTATCTGTGCAATGATCATGGAGCCTTGCACCTTTGGATATGTGATGAAGACATGTTAGTGATGCTACAATCATGGATGTAGAGTTTGATGATTAGTAGAAGTGAAGTTATGTAGTCGCTAATCACCACTACTAGTTTCCTGTGTTTATTTAAAAGAGCTGACAGAGATTATATTGGTTCAGGAGTTGAGTTTATCATTTAGGTATGCACCCTTGGATTATGGATTGGATAAGAGTTAATAATTTTTGGTTAAGAGTGCATGATGTAATTTGGCATGAAGAGAAATTTTAAGTTACTTTGGTAGAGCTGACAGTGTGTAGCGTGTGTCTACATTTAATAATATTGGACAAGTCCTAGATTGTGTTGCGTACTTAGTAGAGCTGATAGAATTATTATTAGAGTATGTTATGGTTTCTTTAATATGATTTCAAGGTGGTTCTAATAGGCTGACTTGATTATATCATTTAGAGGAAAGATATTTATAGGCAGTCATTTGTGATTGCTAAAGGATAGTTCAGAGTTGATTGTGAAGAGCAGAGTAGAGTGTGCGAAGTGTTGAGCCATCAACAGAAGGTCTATGTGACCAAGTAAAGATTTTATGCTATACATTGGAATTGATCCTAACAATAGGTCAAAGCACAGTTCACCAAGATCTAGATATAGTGTTTATTTGTTATTCAGAAGGTTGTAGCCTTCACCCCTTTGAGTAGTGTGCTCTCGGATAGTGCATCCTCACCCCTAATAGGGTTAATTATAAAAGACTCCTAACAGGGTCTGACCCTTGACTAGGTCTCTGTACTAAATGCATTGTAAAGATAACTCCTAATAGGGTTAAGGATCTTCTAACAAGGATCATAAAAAACTAGTGTAGATTATTAGTGGGTGTCAATTCCCACTGGGGTTTTTACCTATTTAGGTTTCCCCGTAACCAAAATATTGGTGTTGTGTTCAAGTGTTCTTTTATTATTTTTGCGTTTAAGTATACTTAATTGGATAAATAATTGAAACTTGTAGATAACTAATTCACCCCCCCCCCTCCCCCCCCTTCAGTTATCTCTTGGGAATTGGTATCAGAGCCAAGTGCCTCAAAGAGAAATTTTAACAGCTTGAGGTTGATCGGATGGTATTCTTTAGAAAAGATAGTCCTAAGTTTGATGGAGAGAATTATCTTGATTGGAAGAACAAGATGATGACACATTTGCAGTGCATTTCTTTTGAAGTTTTTGAAGTGGCTATCAAAGAAGTTCAAATCCCCTCTCTGGCAGATCTTGCAAAGGATGATGCTACTAGCAAGTAGAAGGATTTGTTCCATCAGAATACAATTGAAAAAGAATCCCTTATCAGCGCCCTATCTGATAGTGAGTTTTCAGAGATAAATAAAGTTGACATAGCCTACAAGATATGGAAGCACATAGAAGACATGTTTGAAGGTGATAAATAAGAAAAGAATGCACAGAGAAAGACATGGAAGAAAAATTAAAATACATTGGAGATGCTACCTGAAGAGAACATAGGAGCCTACAATCAAAGGATCAATGAAGTAGTTGTTGGAATCAAAAACAATGGTGGAGAAATCTCAGAAGAAGACATCATGGATAAAGTGATGACTACCTTGACACTAGAATATGAGAACAAGATAAACGTCCTTGATGAAACTATGCAATTCTTAGAAAATTTTAAAAGAGAGACCTTAATCAGCAAGATTGTTGCATTTGAGATATCAAGTTTGAAGACAGAGCCTAAAAGTGAGACAACCTTCAAAGCTTTGGTCCATGGTAAGAAATCCTTAAATACCTCTGGTAATTTTCATGATGATGATGAAGAAAAAGCTCTAGATAATTTTATTTCTATGATTGCTAAAAGAGAAAAGAAAGGAAAAGGAAAATATGAAGGTCAATTTCCATTCAAATGCTTTTCATGTAATAAGATTGGTCACTTTACATCTTAGTGTCCTACAAGAGTTAAAAAGTTCAAGGATAACTACAAGCCTAAGTATACAAAGGAATGCTACTATGCTGTAAATGGAGTATCAGATGAAGAATAAGTAGAAGAAGAGATTGGATTCATTTCTCTTGAAGATGAAAATAATTCACAAGAGTTAGCATTGATTTCACAAGCTAACATCAAGACATATTGGATCATTAATAGTGGTTGTTCACATCATATGACAAGAGACAAAGATAGATTTGTTCATTTAGATAGATACAAAGGAGGCATGGTTAGATTTGGATATAACACTCCTAAATTTATCATTGGTAGAGGAGCCATCACCTTGGATGGAAAGAATAGTACTGATGATGTTCTTTATGTTGATGGTTTGAAACATAACCTACTAAGTGTTGGGCAGTTGCTTGACAAAGGTTACAAGTTGGAGTTTAATGGAAACAAGTGCATCATTAACAACAAGGAAGAAGAAATGATTGCATCAGGATCAAAGACTAAAGGTAATGTTTTTCAGCTTAATCCAAAAGCAAGTTGTTTTGTTGCTAAAGTAGATGACAGTTGGCTAATGGAACAAAAGACTATGTCATATCAACTTTGATAACATAGTAAAGATTAGTAATGTTAAGGCAATAAGAGACCTACCTAGCATAGCAAAGCCAGTTGATACTATTTGTAGGGAATGTGTGATGGGAAAGCATGTGAGAAATTCATTCAAAAGAAAGCATAATTTAGTAGAGAACAAGTTGGATCTGATTCATACAGACCTATGTGGACCAACTCAAACAAGATCATACTATGGTGAAAGGTATTTCATTTTTTTTTGTAGATTATTATTCTAGAATGATGTGGGTTGCATTCTTGAAAGATAAGTCAAAAGCATTTAAGAAGTTCAAAATATTCAAAGCTAAGGTTGAGAATGAATCTGGACTAAAGATAACATGTCTAAGGTTGGATAGAGGAGGAGAATTCACCTCTGATAGATTCTATGAGTACTATGAAGAACATGGCATAAAAAGACAATTGAGTGCACCTAGAACCCCTCAACAGAATGGAATTGCAAAAAGAAGGAATAGGATCATCCTTGATAGAGCGTGCACCATCATAATTGAAGGAAAAGTTTCACACACCTATTGGAGAGATGTAGTCAATACAACAGTCTATACAATCAATAGAATACAATTGAGGCCAGGTGCGAACAAGATACCTTATGAGCTTTGGTTTGGTAATGTTCCCACAATGAAATACTTTAGAATATTTGGAATCAAGTGCTACATCAAGAGGGATGAAGCAATAGGCAATTTTGATGCAAGAAGTGATGAAGGTATTTTTCTTGGCTACTCTACTAAAAGTAAAGCTTATAAATGTTTTAACTTGAGATTGAAGAATATCCTTGAAAGTGCTCAAGTTAAGATTGATGAAAAGTTCATGGTTCAAGAAAAATATCATGATTACTCACCTATGATTGAAGAAGAACCTAGACCTTCCACTTGTGAGACAATTGTTGAAGAGATGTTGGACAGTATATATGTATTGTTCAATGACCCTGAAATAAGTGAAGAAGAAACTCAGAAGGAAGATGAGTCAGTATCACCTAAAGTTCCAAAGTATACATCTAGATATCACTCTAAGGATGACATCATTGGAGATTAGAGCGGAAAAGTCACAACAAGATCAAAAGAAAAGAATTTAGAAAGTAACGAGGCAGTATGTTTACTATCTCAGATTGAACCTTTAAGGGTTGAAGATGAATGTAATGACTCAGATTGGCATGATGCTATGAAAGAAGAAGTAGATCAGATTATCAAGAATGATACTTGGGAACTGGTCCTAATACCTAGTGATAAGAATGTGATTGGAACAAAGTGGATATTCAGAAACAAGATGAATGAAGATGGCATAGTAGTAAGGAACAAAGCAACACTAGTATGTAAGGGATATGCGCAAAGAGAAGGTATTGATTATTCAGACACTTTTGCACCAGTGAGAAGATTAGAAGCTATTAAGTTGTTTTTAGCTTTTGCAACATTCAAAAACTTCAAATTTTATTAGATGGATGTTAAGTTAGCATTCTTGAATGGAGAGCTAAAGAAAGAAGTATACATTGAGCAGCCAGAAGGATTCACCTTATCAGAAAAACCTAATATGGTATGCAGATTGAAGAAAGCCCTCTATGGATTTCAGCAAGCCCCTAGAGCATGGTATGAGAGACTTGATGGATATCTAACAAAAATTGGATTCAAAAAGGGAGTAGCAGATTGCAATCTATTCATAAGAGAGACATCTAAAGGTCTACTACTTGCAGCTATATTTTTTTATGACATTATGTTTGGGGATAATGACAAACTTTGTGAAGAATTTGCTAAGGAGATGCATAGTGAGTTTGAGATGATCATGATTGGACCTATCAAATACTTCTTGGGATTAAATGTGCAACAGAAAGAGAAAAGTATTTTCATTAATCAGTCCAAATATGTGAAAGAGATATTGAAGAAGTTCAAGATGGATGATTGAAAACCAGTGGGTACACCTATGATAATAGGATGCAAACTTACAAAAGAAGATGATTCTCTAGTAGTAGATACAAAATTATACAAGTCTATGATTGTTAAACTCATATATCTTACTCAAACTAGACCAAACATTTCTAATGCAGTTGGCATAGTTGGAAGATTTGCAACAGAGCCTAAACAAAGTCACCTCACGGTAGTAAAAAGTATATTCGGATATTTGCAGGGCACTATATATTATGGTCTATGGTATCCTAACTTAGAGAATGTTGAGCTTCATGTATATATAGATGCAAGTTGGGTAGGATGTGTTGATGATAGAAAGAGTACATCAGGTGGAGCAGTGTTTCTTGGTGATAGACTTGTCACTTGGACAAGAAAGAAACAAAATTTTATTTCTCAGTCAATAGCAGAAGTGGAGTATGTTGTAGTAGCCTTGAATTGTTCTACAATTTTTTGGATAAAGCAGATGATAAAGGACTTTGGTATTCAAATTGATTATTCAATTGTTATTCATTGTGATAACACTAGCACTACCAATATGTCAAAGAATCTTGTGATGCATGCAAAGACAAAGCACATAAAGATTAAGTATCACTTCCTAAGAGAGAAAGTGGTAGAGAAAGAAGTCAAATTGGATTATGTGAGTACAAAGTAACAACTAGTAGATATATTCACAAAGCCTTTTCCAAAGGATACTTTTGAGTATCTCAGGGAGAAGTTAGGAGTAATTCCCTTCCCTAATTCTGCTTGGAAGTAAGAAGAAAGAGCATCAGTCCTCAGGGACTGATGGATGGTCAACTACTCTACTTCAAGAGTAGTACCAGTGCTTAAAAGAGTTGGCACCCTTTTCCATTGATGTCAAAGGGGGAGTAATATATAGTCATGAAAAATAGAAGTTAAGAAGGAGAAATATACTAAGGGGGAGTAGTATTCAGTCATGGAAGCAGTTCAATTGAGGAAATGAAGAATATTGAAGAATATTGCAGTAGATGGAGGATTCATCCTTGGGGGAGTTTTTATAAGGAAATAGATAATGTTATAAAAGAATTGTTAATTTGGGTTGGTGGTGTTTTTCATTCCATATGTTTCCATCAATGCCAAAGGGGGAGATTGTTGGACATTTTCTAGCAAGCTAGTGCTAACTGTATGTTTGTCATTGATGACAACATATGGTAAGTAGCATGTGTGGAAGAATTATGTAGTAATCTTTGAGTATATGAATCATGGACATGTTATCAACATGATATCATGGACGCAAAAGTTAACTGTTAGTACATAGAGTTATGTAGTAGCTTGTGTCAGTAGTGTTCTTGACAGAGTCATAGACAGTGTTCTGTGAGTGATTGTCTGTACAGTCATCACGGATCCTTGCACCTTTGGATATATGATGAAGAATTGTTAGTGATGTTACAATCATGGATGTAAAGTTTGATGATTAGTAGAAGTGAAGTTATGTAGTCTCTATTCACCAATAGTAGTTTCCTGTATTTATTTAGAAGAGTTGACAGAGATTATATTGGTTGAGGAGTTGTGCTTATCATTTAGGTATGTGCCCTTGGATTATAGATTGGAAAAGAGTTAATAATATTCAGTTAAGAGCACATGATGTAATTCAACATGAAGAGAAAGTTTCAGTTACTTTGGTAGATCTGACAATGTGTAGCGTGTGTCTACATTTATTAATATTGGACAGGACCCAGATTCTGTTACATGCTTAGTAGAGCTGACATAATTATTATTAGAGTATGTTATGGTTTCTTTAATATGATTTCAAGGTGGTTCTAACAGGCCAACTTGATTATATCATTTAGAGGAAAGATATTTGTAGGCATTCATTTGTGATTTCTAAAGGATGGTTTAGAGTTGATTGTGAAGAGCAGAGTAGAGTGTGCAAAGTGTTGAGCCATCAACAAAAGGTCTATGTGACCAAGTAAAGAGTTTTTTCTATACATTGGAACTGATCCTGACAATAGGTCAAAGTGTAGTTCACCAAGATCTAGATATAGTGTGTATCTATTATTCAAAAGGTTTTAGCCTTCACTCCTTTGAGTAGTGTGCTCTCAAATAGTGCGTCCTCACCCCTAACATGGTTAATTGTAAAAGACTCCTAACAGGGTCTGACCCTTGACCAAGTCACTATACTAAATGCATTGTAAAGACAACTCCTAACAGGGTTAAGGATCTTCTAACAAGGATCATAAAACACTAGTGTAGATTATTAGTGGGTGTCAATTTCCACCGGGGTTTTTACCTATTTGGGTTTCCCTGTAACCAAAATATTGGTGTTGTGTTCAAGTGTTCTTTCATTGTGTTTATGGTTTACATTTAAGTATACTTAATTGGATAAAGAATTGAAACTTGTAGATATCTGATTCACCCCCCCCTCTCAGTTATCTCTTGGGACTATTCCTAACAATTGAAACACCATTAACAGATGGCATACCATTACATGTTGAATTCCCTGATGAATCCATTATGCACTTAATAGAACACTCATGAAAAATTTATTTTGATGGCTCCTTCACATAGCAAGGATCAGGAGCTGGATGCTTATTCATCACCCCACAAGGATATAAAATTCCAAAGGCATATAAAATGATATTTCCATGTACAAACAACATAGCAGAGTATGAATCTCTAGTAAATGGATTGAAGCTTGCAATAGAGTGGGAAATCATTGAATTACATATCTATGGAGATTCACAGCTCATTATCAATCAGGTGAATGGTGATTATCAGACAAAATATGATAAGCTAATGCCTTATAAAAGAATGGTGGATGACTTGAAGAAATATTTTGTCTTCATCACATTTGAGCAAATTCCAAGGTCATAAAATAGAGTAGTAGATGTGATGGATACTTTAGCATCAATGTTACAACTTGAAGAACATCAATTTCACTATAGTTTCCTGGTGGAAGAACTTCCCTTCCCAGCCTATGACTCACCCAAATCCTAGATTGTCTGTGCCATTGAAACTCAAGTTTTATCCAAATATGCCCATATCTACTCTTACTTAAAAGACCAAACAATCCCTAAAAGCTATTCAAGAAATGAAAAGAGATGCCTTATAATAAAAACATCACATTATATAATCATCACTAATGAATTGTATAGATGTAGTCTAGATGGTACACTTCTTAGATGTTTAGAAAATTAAGATTCAGATCATGCATTAAAGGAAGTTCATGAAGGTGTGTGTGGGTCACACTCGAATGGCTTTTCATTAGCCAAGAAACTCTTAAGAGTAGGATATTACTGGCCCACAATGGAAAAAGATGCTATCCAGTATTCTAAAACATGGAAAAAATGTTGAGTCCATGACAATCTAATACATGCTCTAGCTAGGGAGCTAATTCCTTTTATCACACATTGGCCATTCCAGCAATGGGCCTTTGATCTAGTTGGACAGATCTACCAAAATTCATGAAATGGATACAAATACATCATTATTGCTACTGAGTATTTTAAAAAATAGGTGTAAGCTATGCCACTGTCTAATGCAACAGGAAAACAAATTTCAATGTTTATCTTGAACTATATCATCTGTCGGTATGGAATACCCTTGTCGATTGTGACTGACAATGGGGCCAATTTAAAAACAAATACATAGATGACTTGTGCCTTCCATTCAAAATCACTCAGCAATGTTCCTCGATCTATTATCCTCAAGGTAACAGATAGACTGAGGCATCAAACAAAACCATATTGAAAATCTTGCATCGGACAATGATTAAATCAGGAAGGGTCTAGAATTTACAAATAAATCCAACATTGTGGTCTTATTGCACTAGCATCAGAACACCAACTGGTGCAACTCCTTTTCCACTAGTTTATGGATCAGAGGCGGTACTACCAGTCAAAGTAGAGATTCCATCACTGAGGGTATCATTGAAACATCTAGTCACTCATGAGGACTATATAATCTCTAGATTGGAGGAGCTAGAATTTCTAAATGAGCGCAGGCAACAGGCATTTGATCATATTAATGTATATTAAAAGAGAATATCAAGAGGATACAACAAGAAAGTGAAACCCAAAAATTTTCAGGTAGGAGATCTAGTTCTAAGAGAAAATCCAAAAAATCAACAAAATCGAGAGCAAAAGGGAAATTTTGAACCCGATTGGTTAGGTCCCTTTGTCATCACAACATCATTTAGATCAGGAGCTTATCAATTGGCTACGCCTGAGGGAGATGTTTTACTAGATCCAATCAACACTATACATTTGAAAAGGTTTTATGCCTGACATGCTTGAGATAGCACCCTAACAGTGAAAAGAGTTCCTGAAAAAAGTACAAAAAAAGAAGAAAATGTTCCTGAGAAAAAGCAAAAACAATAAATATTGATCTTGAAAAAAATTAAAAACAATGGAAAATGTCCTTAAAAAAAGACTGTCTCGGTGAAAATATGGTAAATAGGCACCTTGGTGAGTCCAAAAAAATAGAAAAAGAAAAAGTACAAAAAAATTGGAAAAGAGAAAAAGTGTCTTGGTGAAAACTTGGTAAACAGGCGCCATGATAGAAAAAATAGAAAAGTTTGGCCAAGTGGTGAAAACTTGGTAAATAGGCACTACTTGTAATCAGCACTCTATCTATCAAGACAATGCTTGAACACTTAGTTGATGTAAATTTTAGTTTGTACATATCTTTCAGTCACTTTCGTCACAAGCCAAATCCTAAAGAATACTATTAGAAGATTGTATCTTCCTAAGGATGGAATCTGTCTATATCAAAGTCCTAGGTAAATCATTTTCCTAAGGGAAAATGATCAAAACCATGCATGTAGCAAGGTCGCTTAGTCACTCTCAGGACTTTCTACTAGGGTGCCGCTTATCCCTAGTCTGCAATAGACATTAAACTACAAAAACAAAGGTATTTCTTAATGCCACCAACAAATGTATTTCTTAATACTTGGACCTAAAAAGTGTTCCTAAACACTACGTCATGATGATAAGAGTGTTTTTAAACACTAAACGAGTGAGACATCCATTGATTACAAGAAAAATCTATGATTGATAATAATTTATGTGTGTTTTCAAATCAACCAAATGTGTTTTTGAACACTATAATCACAACTGTTTGCTCTTAAGGAAAATACACTAGTGTTAATTAGAGAAACTATAATGAAGGAAAAATGAGTTTTTCTTATTATCAATTTATGACTGTTATGTTTCCTTGAGTGACTCAATGATGTCTAAAAATGGACTAGAGAAGAAAGGACTGGGGATATACCATTTTCTTTGTCTTATGTTTATGGTAATAAATCTGATGATCTAAGGTGATCTATGCTAAGTGCCTGCTAAGTGCCTCCATCATGATTGGAATGCCATGTATACCTTGATCTATTTCCTATGAAAGCTTTAGTGAGGTCATATTTATTTCCTTACCTATTTTAAACTAAAATGAAAACTACTTCATAGTAAGGTGCACAATAAATCAAGAAAATACCCAAGGATATGAATATAAAATAAAAGGTCATTGCGGGTATATATACATTTTGCACAAGAATGGAAAATTTTTATATCAATAGGAAGTAACTGACAAAACATTCTACCCTATATGCTTTAATGTTTAGGTTAACTTTCGACATGACAAATGAAAGGGAACTATTCATATTTTCATGATTGCTAAATCTATCAGTGAAAATTGTACTAACCTATGAGGTCCCAATTACAAATGCTCTATGATGATAATAGACTCACTTTGAATAAACAATGACTGTCCTAGGTGGCTTAGTCTAGGTCCATTTCATTGTTAATTGAATTAATTAGTTTCATTTTAGTTTCATTTTCATATAATTTGCAGTAAGTTCATTTAGATGCATTTCATATTTTTAGTTGCATTGAAATTCATTTTAAATTGTATTCATTTTAATATAGCTGCATTTATTTTAGATTGCATTAGCGTGAATGTGTGAATTTAATTAACTAACATCAATATAACTAAAATTTTTAAAACCATAAAAATTTTCCAAGTTTGACTAAGTACATCATATAATCATCATAAAAACTTAAAAGGAAATGACTGAGTATTTATCACTGAATCCATTCACCTGCATAACCATGTTAGTACCATAAATATGCATGCCTATTGCATCCATAATCATCTATACATAAATAAAAGTGAGATGTCCATACATCGCATCGCATTACATCTCATCCATACATGTGCATGCATAAAGCAAAAAGAAATACATTATGATAAAACATCGCATGAGTATTTATTCATACATCCATAAAGCATACAAAACACAAAAACATATGCATATATCAATGAAATGATATAATGATATCAACATATCATCATCTATCTATTCTAGTCATCATGACCAATTATCCACATGAGATCAATATCCAAAACATGAGAAACATATCAAAGATTACAACATATGTGCAAAAATAAAAGAACATCATATGTAAGCAATAGAAATCAGATGGTGTATCATATCAATGAATAATCAGTATCAGAAAAGTATCAGTATAAAGAGTATCAGAGCATCAATGAGCCAAAGTAGAAATGTATCAATATAAGAGTCCAAAAATCTATCACAATGTACATCGATAAAAAATGGTACAAGATACAATATATCCATGAGATACAAGTGTTTGTGTGATACAAAAAATGAGAAGTGTGCATAAGATCAAATATGACTAGCACCCTCATCCTCTTGAGGAGGGTTAGGAGGAGGAGCATCCACTCTGCCTAGAATAGGTGAGGGAATGACACCCTTAGACTGTTGTGCTATAATGGAACATAAGGGAGCTCTTTGTGTGGTAGGTACAACAACATAGTACAAAGAAAAATAATAGGGGGCCCTCTATCCTTGATGGGTGGTTATATGACCATTTCTATCCTTCTCTACTCCGATCTCTGCTAGCTGTGTATCTCTCTCTGCAAGGTGGGCTCTCAATGTCACAACCTCAAGATGCAAAGCTTCCATGTCTTGCTCACAACATGATAATGGATCTCCATCTCCACCTACAGGAGGACCCCCAGGAGGCTGCTGATCACCTCCACCACCACAACCATTGCCCTCTATTTCTCTCTACTATTGAGAATGATGATCCCTATATAATAATGAACTTGTATCTCTCTACATGTCATGTACCCTCAGCCTCCTCTGATGACTCTACTGGCCGCCATCCCCACTAGGTGCCCATCATCTCCCTCCACCTCCTCCCCCTCCATCTCCTCCTCCCCCTCTATCTCCCCCTCCATCTCCTCCTCCTTTATCTCTATCACCACCTCCTCCTTGGGTACCATCTCTATCTTGGCCTTTGCCTCTACCCCTACCAGCACAACCTCATCCAACACCCTCATCATCGGGATCATAATCTAATCCATCCTTGAGACAAGGAGTGATCGCATCTGGAGAAGTTAAATGTGGACATGGATGCTGAGAATAATGTGTGTAGAACCCATTTTTAATATCGCCATCTGTAATCTTTGAAAGGTAATCCTGAGATACAGGAACCACCTACAAAATCTTGTGTAATGCAATCTCATATATGAGTTGGAATTCCCATTGCACCTCCTCGTCTCTAATGCGGGCGTAAAAAATTGTCTCTTGGGGCATGCCCTGAACCTGACCATATTGTTGCATCACTCAGGAAACAAGAAATCTCTCAACAATATAGCTAGTCATGCCAATAAGGTATCGCGACTGAAAGAAAAAAAGGCATCTGGAGAACATCTAACAGCCACTCATCACAGTCTAATTAGGGTCACTAATTAACATGTGTAACATCATTAAGGACACACCGCCAATAGTCCATCTTTCCTGGGTAGGGCTGGTGCAGCATACTGAAATACATATAAATGTAGGGAAGCTCTGGATCCCTCTCTCTATCTACTATCGACCATGTAACTGGGATATGCTCTCAGGCCCAGATCTATAAAACTAGAATACCCATAGTCATGGTGTGGGAATGCTGGTATACTATCTCATGTAGCTCCCTATACATATGAGCTATAATAAAACTACCCCAAGAAAATTGGTGGGGTGACTGAATCATCTCCTCTATGACTCTAGACCAACCGCACATGAACTCATGCTGACCACGACTAGGCACCATCAATCCTCCAATCAATCTCGTAAGATATACTAGCAATCACTCATACTAAGCCACTATATGATCCTATGAAAGATAATGTCACACAATAGTTTCATCATGGAACAGGTGTCACACATCTGTCATCACCACAGTAGCTCCAGCCTTGTACTCCACACGTGACCCCATAACCAAAACATGCAGAACCTGCTAGACATCCTCTCAGGTGATGGTCATCTTGCCAGTAGGTAAATGGAAGGTGTTGTGCTCTGAGTGTCATCTCTTGGCAAGAGTAGTCAACAACCCACAATTCACCTAAATATTAGGTAAATTTGTCAGACTCTAGATCTACATCGAGCAATCACTCACATCTCGACAGGAGTGAGATGCTCATGAAAATAGAGGACCTATGTCAGTCTAGGAGAATAGAAGGACATGCCACTGAAGTGGGACAACACAATAGAAAAAAAAAGGGGCACTATTTCAACATTAGACATAAAAAATTGGAGTATAATTGCCTAAAAGGATTGAGCAGACAAGTAAAGTTGACTCAAAATTCAAAGCAGACCAAATGTGATCTTGGATCCCAAATGCAATTCGGGATACATGGGATGCGATACCCTAACTAGATATGACAATTCACATCTAGGATGCGATACAAGATACGCGAGATGCGATCCTTAAACTAGGCATGACTCTATTTTGACCAGATGTGATAATTTGGTCGACTGGCTTTAAATTTGGATAAAATTCACCAAATGCGACCTGACAGGGTGCTTTTTGGGAAATTCAGGATGCGATCTAGAATTTGGCAAAAAACTGGATGTGATGCAGGATGGACTGGGTGCGATCCTCTTTACAGGATGTGACTCAAAACTAAATTGCCTATAAAAAACATGAAAATAGGGAAAATTTGAATGGAGGCATTATCAAGTACTCATAGGTGTCACGTAGTGTGTTGGCCGATCGTGACATTGCATTGGCTCAAACCAATGTTGCTCAGTAGGGAACACCATTTTGTCAGTCAGAGCTCAAGAATTACTATGGATAAAAGTGAAAATGAATATTAAAATTACCCTTTTGGACCTATTTAAGCCTCCCAGGGACCCCGGTGACCTAGAGCACATTCATGGCAAGATGTCACAGAAGCTTCATATTGGGACCAAAATCGAAATAGGTTATCCATATCACTTAAATGTAATAAAAATGAAGTTACAAAGCAAAGTCAACCTTCAAAATGCAAAATTCAACTATGGTCGAATTGTAGTCAAATAGGGGCAAAATGAGCAGAAAGGATGCTGCAAACATGGCAAATAAGTTTAGTGATGATTATTGGTTAGATACACAGTCAACAAAAAAGTCAAAGTTTAGTCAAACACAAATTATGAAAACTGCGCAGAGCATAATTAATGCACAAAAAACTTGTCAAAAGCTGTGGAAAGTGAATTTCTCACTCACACATCAAATTTTCAAATCAAGATATTGGTCAAACATCAATCAAACTTGGTCAACACTCATATTTTATTAGCCAAACTTGGTCAAAAAATATTTCTTGGACACTAAAATTGATCCTAATCAATTGCTGACACTTTCTAAATGATTTACACTTGATCCAGGTCCATTTCAATCATTGTAATATCTCTTAAATGCTTGAAAACACTGATTTTATCATAATTTATTCTAATTTCAGTCCCGAGGGGGCATAATCATACTAGAATTTTAATTTTTTCAATCAAATTTTCAAACACCAGGGACATGACAGTTGTCTTCAATCAGGTTGATGATGTTAATCTTTTTGATATCGATCAATTTCATCACTTCAAATCAAATTGGTTATTTTTCATCATGTTTAGTTATTGCAATTCAAATCTCTTATTGATTTTTGTTTGATCAAGCTCGGAATCGGTATGGTCAATTTTCATTCAATCAAGTTCAGAATTGATGACTTTCAAATCATGTAGGATTTCATTCAATCAGGTTCAAAGATCTCGAATTTAAATTATTTCTCTTTACTGCTCTCTAAATCTTTCAAAGTGGATTCGCTACTCTCTAAATCACTTGAGTTCATAGTAATTCTCGCTGCTCTCTAAATCTCCTTGAATTTGTTAGTTCTACTGAATCATGTGCTAAATCATATTTTCTTTGAATCCCTATGTTATTCACAAATAAATTCAAAGAGGGGCAAATATAATCACCTAAAAATGGGCTAATAGAACCTAAGGCCCTATTTTCCCTAATTTAGGATAAATTCCTAATTGTGTTAATTAAATTCTTGATTATTAACATAATTCAACAAATTTGATAAAATCAATAAAGCATCATAAATCAAGCATTAATCATCAATAATTAAGTAAAAATCATATTACTAACCTCTAGGCCTAATTAATTAAATCATTCCCATTAAATGCATGGCTAGAGTGATTAATTAAAACAAATGAATGAAAGACTCAAAAATGACATGTCATATCTCAAGGGGACAACAAAGACACTTTTGACCAATGAGAGCTCATCACATGGATCAAGTTTGGAGGCATCTCAACCATTCCTCATGGATGCATCTCAATCACTCGGTTCTTTAAAGTTCTATAAAAGATGAATTTTCAAATTCAAAACATATAGTTAATTGAATTCATACTTACATGCTACATATTTTATTTCCTAGATAATTAGAAAACACTTCAATTTAAATGCTTAATGGTCAATGAATTAATGGTTTTCATGGATGAATTTAGTTTCTTAGTTGTATTTGATATGAATCTCTCATTCTAATATGCATTGTCACTATTTAGGGTCTAAATCTGAGAGTAACTTTAGATTCTTACAATATACTTGTGTTAGTTAGAGAGTAATAGAATAGTTTTTTTTAGTTTAATGGCTTTCAATTACTTTCAATTTGATTTAAGCTAACAAGATAATGTTATATTGAAGTATTGTGTTGTAGATTCACATTGACCACAAAATAAACACACACTATCTGATATAGATCATATTCATATATTCATAGTTGTGCTTGTTCTAGTGACAGCTGTATGATCTTTTGATGTCCCTTAATAAGGCTTGATGATGAAAATAAGGACCGAGTAAGATCCATGCACTTTGCACTTGCATTTTCATCCTAGGTTACATCTTAGTCTTTGTATCTTGTACTGAGTAAGGAGAGAGTCTTCATCTCATCATTATCAAACAACTTTAGTCATCTTTTTTCAGCGTCCTTGATTCATTTTTAGGATCAAAATAAAAAACCAAGTTCTTTTTTTTTCTAAGGCTTATATTTTCATCCTTTGAGGCAAAAATTGATCATATTTCTTCATAATCACTTGCTTTGACCTAACTCTAATGCTATACCTTTCTATTCAAACTTCTTCAAATTGGGGAAAATTCTCATTGCTTAGTGGTCAGACTTGGTCCAAATGATTTTCTAATCTCTCTTAATCAATCATCAATCATCTTGGACCTTATCTAATCTCTATTTGATCAAACTTATCTCATTTCTACATCTCCTCAAGATCATTTTGATTTTGATCCTAAGGAGGAAGGAATAATCTATCATAAATCTTTCAAAGCTACAAATTGACCATGCTATCATGACTAGCCGAGGCATCTCAGCTTCATCACTTCACATCAAATTGAGATTCTTCATGTTGCTTTAATCTGATCTTGGACATATCAGTCCTCATTGCATCATATCAATTTTGATATTATCTTATCTTTCAACCTCATTCTCAATTTTCAATTTCATTGCTTCACATCAAACTGTGCATTAAAAATATTTCTACCTTGTTGTGCTTTTCTTGATTAGGTTCAAAGATAGTGTCTCTCAGGCCATTTTATCACTTGATATCAACTATCTTCATGTCATCATTTTCTTTGACTCAATGTGCTTGCTCGTACACTGTCTCAAAGAGGGGAAGTTGTAATCACCCAATTTTGGTCTAGTAAACTATAAGCCCCCTTTATGAAAGATTAAATTAAAATATTAGACCATTTGTTTGCTTCAAATCAATTATGCTTGATTAATTAATCATTTATTTGATTATATCCTAAAGTTTAACCACTTTATTCTATGTTTATTTAATTAAAAGAATGTGCTCCCTTTTAATTAAATAATAAAAGACCCCTTTATCCTAAGTGCACATGAAAATTAGTTTTCTAAAAATTAAAAAATAATAATAATAAATAAAATCCCTCCACTTAAAGTGCACTTTCCAATGAGATGGAATATTTTGACTTTTGAAGAAGGCTTTTGCCTCTTTATCTCAACCACTCATTGTTTTGCCTCTTAATCTTAGTCTTTTCTTTTTTCCTTTTAATGACATGAGCACATGGATTAAATTAGACTTAATCTCCACCTTTGCTCATTATTTTTTCCTCTTAATCTTGACTATCCACTCATTTCTAATTTCTTTAAAAGGAGAGTCTCTCCTCATTCTTGCAATCTTGGTGCTTTTTAAAATTATCTTGGCATTTTTCATATTAGCTCATATTGCATCTTGAAGCATTGTATTGTCATTTAGCTTATCTTTTTTATTTACTTTCTTTCATTTAGCTTGGTTAATCTAGTCTAATTAGCATGGATGGTAATCTTTTATCTTGTTAGCTTAGATTTACTTTCTTTACACTCTTGCATTTTCATATTGGATTAATCTTGCATCTCATCTTAGATTTCTTTAAATTTGCATTCATCATGGAGATCTTGGATACTTGCACTCTCATTTCTTGATATCTACTTGAATCTTTCATTCTATAGTGCACCTTGCAGGGATCTTGCTTATTGGGTTCATTTGAGAGCTACCATCTTTATCTACATGATTATTGCATGCTATGGATAGGAACCTATAAGATGTCTTCTAAGACTCAAAATTCATTGTATATCTTGGATATAAGGGTTTATAGAAGTGACCACACTTTTTAGATCATATTACTCTATATTTTGAATGGTTTCTTCTCTCTTTTTGTATATATATATGGGCCTCGATAGCTAGAAGGGTAATGGGAGTAAGGGGAGGGAGATAAACTTTCAATGTAACTATTTTTGGTGGTGGAAATGAATTGAACATTCTATCATTATTTTCTCTATAATTATCACTTAGTAGGAATGTATGTGTGCAAATATATGAATTTTTCATACTCTTCCTTTATTGTAGATTAAACTTTGTGTTATGATAGTATTTTGTGGTATTTTCCTATTCAAAATGGTTGTTATACTGTCATATAGGAAAACTTTGTGTTTCCATGTTGGAAAGGAATTCTTCCCCTATTATTTCATGTTATATTTTGAGTGAATTGGATTTTGTGTCAAATCATCTCTTTTAAGTTTACCTGAAATCTTCTCTGCATCTGTAGTATAGGTATGCTCATATATTAGTTTTTTTTGCCTTTATTTCTTTCTGATTAAAAGCATACCCCATAAAATTAATCATATCATAATAGGGAGATGTACCTCTAAAACTCAGAGAAAGATCATTTTCTTAGTAGGGATCTCTAAAAATATTGGTTTTGGTTTTGTCTTTCATTTGGGCATTTGTGAGTCATCTTTAAAGATATTGTCAGAAGGGCAAAAATCTGAACCAATAGATTTTTGGTGACTCTACTCAAGAGTGAAAGGACCAGTACCTTTCTTGTTCCAAATATTTAACGGTGCCTTCCTAGAAATGAAGGCTATCTAATCTATTTGTTTGAAATATCTTGGATAAATGGTTAAAGGCCAAACCAAGAAAAGACACTATCTTTAGCCCAAGAGAAGATCTATACCATCTTTCCAAGAAATAATAGGAGAAGATGACCAAATTCTTCATTTATTTTGGGATGCTTTTAGAGAGAGTATCTATGAATCTTAGATGAAAAATATATATCCTTTTGAAGATCATAGATTTCATGGTTGTTAAATAATATGCATCAAAGCTACTATCAACTCCAGAGTCTTAGACATGAGGTTCATCAATCTCTAGTTGTGGAGAAAAAGCTAAAGGAAGAAATAATGAGTGAAGGGTCCTATAACCTTTTGGTTCTTGGGGTACAATAATTTACCCCAAAAATAGAAAAGCCATCACTCCCCTAAAATCATAATTATTAATAAGAAGGGACCCCACACCAAGATAAGGGTAAGAATCTGGAATCTTTCCTAAAATGCAAGACTGAGAAATCATTTGTTCCTCCTGAAGAAGTGTTATCAGATGAACACATAGTAACCTTTGTTCGAAGTTGGTTCTTGAAAGGTTCAAGTTATGAGTTTCAATGTGTAACTAAGGATAAATATGGCCATATCACCAAATTTGATACAAATGCATTCACTTGTAACTTAGACGATACAATTAAAGGTATGAATATTGATGTATTTATGTCTTGTTTTCCTCCTGAAGTGGAAACCTTCACTTTTGATATTGATAAAAAGGATCAAGAAGGAGGTTGTGCCCTTTAGGAAGCTTTAAAAGAATCTTCAAATTGTGATCTAGAATTGGAGGTTTTTGTTTTTTATGACACCAATCTGGCACCCACTAGGGTTGAAAGGAAGTGTGAAAATATCATCGATACGGAGACACGTCTCAAAGATTCGCCTCTCATTTTTCTTGACTCTAAATGTAGAAGAAGATTGTCAAGGAAAAAAATTTGTCAAAAAAGACACTATTAAGGATGATTATGTATGTGGAAATAATGTTTCCTTTATGTATCTACATAAAGATGATCATGCTCTTGAACCTACAAAGTGTACATCTGATTACAAGGTTGAAGGATGTACTAATAAGTATCTACAAAATGATGTGAGTAATAGATGTATTTATTATTTTCAGCATATGCACAATGATACATATATTTTCTTCATGATTTGAGAAATATGTGATGAAAAGTGTCTCTTTTCTTTTGACCCCCTGCACCATATTCTAGAAATTTTAAGAGTATCCATTTAGTTTTCATACCAATATTATTGTTTAGGATGAAAAATGGTTTTGATGAATTTAGTAATATAAACTATGTGCGATGTACTCATTAATTAACCATTTCCATACTAACATTAAAAATATTAGAGAAAGAGGGGCTTCTAGGTGTAACTCTCAATATAATATAAGTTAGATTAGAAAACCCCAAGAATATGATGGGATGCTAATGTTAAACACAAATTATACTAAGGAAGTACACAATCAAGTCATCTTTCATGCAATGTAAGATTTGATTAAGGTTGTGTAATTGCACTTGTAAAATTGAACTAATTGATTTAGCAAGATAATCAATAGATATCTAGGTGTTAATGTAAGCAATCAGCCTAATTAAGATGTGAAAATAGATCTAAGAAAATATATGAAATAGATAATGAATTAATCACCTTGAATTATGAAGAGGAATATGATTTTCTACTCTGAAAATTGTTGTTATAAGCCTGTAATTGAATTTTGGACTATGGATCTAAGATCACGGATGAAAACCTAGAAAATGATGAAAATATCATGCTATCAGGAATAGGTCGACCATGTCACTTTGTTTCAAAATAGGTTGACCAGTTAACCATGTTCTTGAGGAACTTTTCTGAAGTCTACCCATATTTTTATGGTAGATCTCTATTTTCAACTTCTAGATCTATACCTGCAATTTCAAGATCTTGCTCCTGGACACAAAAAACTAGGTTTTTTGGGTTGGGGTGGATAAGGGCTTTCCTTGGTTAATCCATAGATTGAGGAATCAACCTTGATTTGAAATTTAAATGTATAAATGAAACAAGACAAAATAAAATATTCACCTTTCTTGAAGAAACCCTTGTTAATAAGGATTTTGTTGTGTTTGTATGTTTATCTTGAACTTGCAATGTAGAAAATCTCCACAAATGCTATGGATCTATGAAAATAACTTCATGGAGCCATGGATGTAAGTGTGCATCAAATGAATAATATGATGAATGCCTCAATGTAGGTCTCCTCTCTTGATGGCCAACAATATGATATATCTTGAAGAGGAAAAATGCCCACAAAGGATCCTTGAATCTTTGAAGACTTGAATGCTTGAATTCTTGAATCGTCAAATTTTCCTCCTTGATTTCATTATTTTTTGTGTGTCTCATTCCTTTTCATTCATTTCTTTCTTTTCTTTCATGCCTTTTCATGCTTGCAAAATGAGGTGCCTAGGCTTCCTTTTATACTAGTTTTCGGGTGGGAAAACAAAGCAAGCCAACGAGATCACCAAATTTTGAGAATTAAATCCCTGAGACAACACTGAGCCCAAGGTTCAAAAACCTTTGGGAACATTTTTAATTGGTTGACATGTTCCCAAGAAAAAGGTTGACTTGGTTGTCTATTCTAGGGTTGGCCCACAGGGAGCTAACCCTGAGGTCTCAGATACTGCATTGTTGAAAAGGGTGTGTGTGTATTTTGTGGTACCTATTATCCTACAAAATAACACTTCAATAAGACAATAGATTGTTAGTTTCTTAAGAAAATAGTAAATCAAGGAAACTAACAAATTCATCATATTGCTCTCTAACTAACAAGAGTATACTTAAAAAGGGCTAATTTTTGGGATAAGCCGCTGGATGATTGCATCAAAAACTGGATGGAAGCTATCAAAAAAGGGCAAGCCTTTGGAGAAATGGGTGGAAAATTGATGGACTTAGATCAAGCCCTTGAGAAGCTTAAAACTGACAATAAGAGGTATGAGGAAAGAATCACTTTTCTGGAAGAGAAAATCCACAACCTGGAAAAGCCCAAGAATAGCGAGTAGAGTACCCAAATCATTGAGATCCCTGATGACATGAAGACTATTGTGGAGAAGTCAGAGCTCAACAAAGGTGAGGATATCAAGGACTTCAATGAAACTAGTATTGGTAATTGCACCAGAGTGGGAATGAAGAAAAAAGAAATGGATATGGTGGATCAGAATGCTAACATGGACCTCCTTGCAGGTCATGCCTCTGAAACGATGGAGATCAATTAGCCACTACTTTCTTTGTCTGTGCTATCTTTCTCTGTTTCTAACTGCCTGGTAGTCTTTTTCTGCTGTCTTTTTTAGAGCTGTGTGCTTATGTTTTTGTTGTTTCTTTTGTTGTCTAGCTGATCAGTATTGAATATCCTCTAATCTTTTGTACAAGGTTTTAGGACCTTTCAAATCCTATTTTTACTTAATCAGAACAAGAGTATACTTAAAATCTAATTTTCTCTCACATTTAGACCCTAAATAGTGACAATTCACTACTAGAATGAGAGATTCAATGCAAAATAACTAAGAAATTTAAGAGATCAAACAATGTCATTAATTTATTACCAATTAAGCTTTGAAATGAAATGTGAGTTAATTAGCTATGAAATCACAATGATAGTATGTAAGTATGAATGCAATTAACTATATGATTTGTGACTTTAAAATTCCTCTTTTATAGAACTTTATTGAATTTGATGATTGAGATGGAATTTGAGAGGAATGGTTGAGATGCATCCTCCTTTGATCCATGTGAGTTGTTCCATGTGGCTAACCTCTCATTCACTGATTTTTTCCTTGTTGTCTCTTAAGAGGTGACATGTATTTTTAAGTCCTTTTATTAATTTGTTTTAATTAATTACTTTATCCATGCATTTAATGGGATTTTATTAATTAATTAGGCTATAGGTAATTAATGTGATTTCTTGATCAATTGATGATGATTAAATGCTTGATTTAGGAATTTTATTGATTTTATCAAATTATATTAATAATCAACAATCAAATTAACATAATTGGGAGATTACTCTGAATTAGGGAAAATAGGGCCTCTGGTTCTATTAACCCAATTTTGGGTGATTATGTAATACCTCTCCTATGGTGATACTTAGACTTTTCTGATTTGGACATTTTATTATTATTATGGTCAAGACTATACATTTACATTTATGTTTTGTGGATGATGACATGATGAATATGGTCATTTATGGTTAGTAATTACATGTTTATGAGATTAGAAAATTATCTATTTTTATATGGATCTAACCCAATTATTTGAATCTAACCACTATCATGATGTTTTATGTTTCATGGATGTGTCTGATGTGTTTTTCATGACTCCAAGATGAAGTCGTAGTTACTCACTTAGTTGAGGTCCACACGATGTATCGATCCTAGTCATCTGCTTGCATATATCTGATTTGTATCTCCATATGTATATATATGTATCTCTTCTTGGTGATGCAGGATTGCAGGTACCGGGTGTCGTCTCCACCTGGCTTCACAGGTCTGAGCGATCCCTCAAAATCCTCGATCATTGTTGTTGTTATGGAGGTATCACCAGGTCCACAGGAAGAAACTTCACCTTTGATCCTTTTATCCTTAGGTGGGAAGTGTCTAGTCAGTCCCTTGTGTGAATGTCTTATGTGGTTTTGTAGTTGATGGAATTGTGGATCTTGTAGCTAGTTCTTGCCTTCGTGATATGTTCAATTTTGTTAGTAGATCATGGATGTAGATTATTGTTCATTTGAGGGTATGATTTAGTAGCGTATCTCATTAGGAGCGATTTTGAGTGCAATTAAATCATGTGGTTTTAATACCCATGATAAGGATTAATTTTATGGTATTTTAATGTCTAAGGAAATATTAATTTAAAAAAAAAGGTTTTAAATAATAGTGGTAAAATTCTAACCTATGTTAGTGGCTACTTAATATATACATATATATTTTAGAATGGGGATTAAGGTATGAATAAACAATATAGTTTATAATAATGTTATTCTAATGTTTAACATTAATAATAATGTACCTTATTTGTGGTATTATTTTATAATACTAATAACAACAAAGAGTCTATAGCAATAAAAATAATAATATGTTTTATAATAATAATATTATGCTTGTAATAATATTTATAATAATGATAATATATGTACACATAGGCATATGGGTGCACACATATGCATATGCATACATATATTTATATATAATTATTGCCATGTAATTATTTATTATATTAATAAATAATTAGATCAATTAGCGGTATGGTAAATAGGATTATCCTATTACCATAGTTAAATAATTTAATAAATTGTTTTAAGATTATAATATTTATTTTAATATCCTTAAATTTAGGGACTTAGATTATAGTTTATTTATCCCTTTTCGGGAATGAGTTTTCAAAACCATCTCTTTAACGGATGGATAGTTGAGATGGTTGCACCAGTTGGATTACCTGTGCAACCACCTCCTCCATCCTATTTACAGGAAATATTTCCTGTGTAAAAGGAGTTGGGAGAAGAGTTGATTTGGAGAAGAGGATTATTATTATTATTGTAGAAAATTTATCCTGTGAGTTTGGCATTTGGATTGTTACGGGTAGAGGCTGGAAGATTGCAAGCAAAGGGATTCAAAGGAGTGTTGGAAACATTGGAGAGGATTTGATCTTCCTTCTTCTCCAACTGGTCTTCGCAGGACTCCAGGTTGGAATCCATCCTAAGAAGTAGATTTATTTTGTAGAATGAATGTAAAATCTAGATTTCTTGAAAAGTTTCTGTATATTGTACTATGGTTGCAAAATATATATATGCATTATTGTAGTATTATTATCTTGTGTAATAGTATTGCAGAATGTTTGTGTGTGCATTAATATTATTATTTTGTGTAATATTATTGCAGAGTGTTTGTGTGTGCATTAAATTTATTATTTTGTGTAACATTATTGTAGAATGTCTGTGTGTGCATTAATGTATTATTATTATATTGTGTATTACTTTTACGGAATGTTAATACACTAATATACCATGTAATAACGTATTAAAGTATTCTGTAATAATGTATTATTACAGAATATTGATACAATATTGCATCATTGCTGGTTATATATATTATTGCTGGTCATATACATATATATATTAATGTGCAATGCCAGCCATTCAATGTTCATGCTGTGGGATTGTTTTCTGTTTCCGTTTGTACAAATTACAAGTTGCAAAACATTTATGCAAATAGGCCATTAAAGTTTAGGATATATGTTATTTCTCCAGCCATCTCTGTCATTTATAGAAAGCCAGCCGTTTATAATACATTGTCATTTCAATATAAACAAGAAAACATTCCGTGAGGCAAGCCACACTGATGTAGAAGTTTATCAGGAATGAATATCTTTGTCGTTTGGCCGAATAATATTGTCTGCCTATGTTGTTTACGCGCGTTTAGTTGCTACGTGTATATTAGGGTTAGGGTGGAAGAATTTTAATATTAAAACCGAAGTAAAATTTTTAGACCAAGTAGCACAATAATTATAGTTTCGCTTTATACAAGTATAACATTTATAACATTTAAGTATAAGTTTACGTTATTTTAATTTCTTATACTTTAAGTTATACTTGTATAAAGGGATTAGGTACCCTTTGAATCCATTGGAATAGGTTTCAGGTTCCTAGGAGTTAAGTTGTAACTTTTAAATTTTAGATTTTTAATTAAATCAGATTTAGTCAATTTTCAGGATTAGCCAGGTTTTAGGTTTAGAAAGAAATTTTGTATAAACCTGAAGATTGTTCATTCCTTGTTTAGTGGAGATTATTTTCAGTACATTTAGATGCCTTTGTTGAGATAGAATGTTTTTAAGGAGCAGTTTAGGGTTTAGAGTCTTCTAAGAGGATCAAGACATTTTAAACATTCTTAAACGTACCTAATTTCTCTAAACATACATAACTATCCTATTATTTTCAATTCTTTGTAGTAGTTCTCAAATGTGTTTATAATATGCTTTTACTATGTGCATGATGTGATTGCGATATGTGGTTTGAGGGTAGAAAACCTAACGACACCTAGTGAGTGGCTCTCAGTGCGGGGCCGGGGCCCTAAGTGGCTAGAACCAGGATAACCGACTGAAGAGTTATTTAACAAGTGAAAACCTAATTAAACTTATGGGAATGGGTTAAAATATTAAAAATATTAAATATGCCTCACCCATGCCATTAGCACTAGTAAAGGCTATGGATGGGAGTGGGAGAAGGTACCTATGCGTAGGTATGATCGAATGACGCTTGTCAGTATGAAAGGCATTCGATCCCACATGTGCCTACTTGGGGGCCAGGGCCCAGAGTGGCTAGTACCAAGACAACCCAAGGGGTGAGGGCTATGCGATGACACTCACTTAGGTTGTTGCTTAGAGTTTCTACCAAGCCTTAGAACCTTTTGGAAAAGATCTATACTTTGACTCTCTTTTCATTTGCTATTTTGGGAAAGATTACCCAACCCTAGGTTTGGCCTAGCTATTCCTTCTTTGTGGACCTTGGTGTTTATCTCCTAGCACAGGGGAGTGGGCCTTATAGTTATCCACGTGGTTGGGTGGTAAACATTTTTATCGAGGTATCTTTTGCAGATACAGTGCTTGAAGATTCATGCTTGCTTATGTACCAGTTTTGAAGAATGAAGGCCTTGTGATTATATTTCATGATGCAAAATCTTGTTACCTCTTATGAGGAGTTGAATGCAATGTAATCAATAATGTATTTCAAAATGATGTAATTGGAATGGGTAGACTTAGGAAGAAGGGAAAAGGGAAATGTGAACTTTATGTTTAAGAAGTATGTTGGGAAAGAAAGAAAGATTTTGAAAAATTCCAAGTTATGTAGTATGTTTTCATTATTGTTGTTTAAGTAAAGCTTTTGAAAAATAAAATGTAGTATATTTGTAATGTATCAAATGAGTTAGATAAATTCTATTTGATTTAAAAGTTATGATGTTCATAAAAGATTCTTAGGAATATAGATGGTGTTAAGAAGGAAAAAAAATTTGAAATGAAAGTACTTTGTATTTCATAAAGAATCTTCTAATGATATGATGTAATTTTTTTGAGAATTTATCTTGTTGTTAGTTTAATTATGAACTTAAATGAATCATGGATTTAATAAGAAGGGAACCTAGGAGGAATCTAAGTTTAAGTTTTGATTACATAACTCTTTTCAAAGTTCAAAATTTTTCATAAATTTTTACTTAGGTTTTCTTTTGTTAAGAGAATCTTTGTTCTCTTCCCTGGTTCCCTTACGGGGCATGACAGATTACATTTTCCCCTCTTTGAATTTATTTATGAACAACACAGTGATTCAAATAAAATTGATGATAATCACTCCAAGAATGATTTTATTGGAACTACTAGATTCAATGAGATTTAGAGAGCAGTAGGAACCACTCTAAATTCTAGGAGATTTAGAAAGTAGTAAGAACTACTTTGAATATGAGAGATTTAGAGAGCAGTAGGAACAAATTTGAGTTTGAGAATTCTAAGCTTGATCAAATGAATTTCTATGTGATTAAAAATTTATCGATTCAGAATTTGACTAAAAAATTGACCATACCGAATCTGAGCTTGATCGAACAAAGATTGATAGAAGTTAATCTAGATATCTAGTTTGATTCGATGTGCTGAAACTGAGTATGAATGACCATGATGATGAAAAATAATCAATTTGATTTGAAGCGATGGAACTGATCAATGTCAGAAAGATTTTATTTAGGCATAGATAATAAACTTGATCTAAAGTTAATTACCCAACAGTTTTGACTTGATTGAAGATAACTGTCATGCCCCTGGTGTTGAAGATTTGATTGATTTTGAATTTTTTATCAGTTTTGAAATGATTGATTTAGGTATGATTATGCCCCCTCGGGATCGAAATCAAAATAGAAACTTCATAAAATCTATGTATTCAAGCATTCATAAAGATATTCAATTGATATAAATGAGTTTAGATTGAGTATGAATCATTTAGAATGTGTTAGAATTCAATTAGGATCAATTTTAGTGTTAAAAGAACACTATTTGACCAAGTTTGACCTATAACAGATGAGATTTGGCCAAGTTTGACTAATGTTTGATCAATATCTTGGAGTGCAAACTTGATGTGCTAGTGAGAAAACTACCTCGTGCAGCTTCTGGTAAGCTCTTGTTTATTATTTACACTCTTTTGAGTACTTTTAATCTATTTTTGACTGATATTTCTCTACCTGTTGACTTCTATTGACTATCCAGTTAAATAATAACCATTACTAGATGTATATGTCATGTTTTTGTTGTAATTTCAATTCATTCTGCCCCTATTCAATTGCATTTTAACCATGGATGACTTTTAATTTCTAAGGTTGACTGGGCTCTGTAACTTTTTTTTTACTATCTTTAAGTGATATACATCACCTATTTTGATTTCGGTTCCGATATGGATCTCATGTGACATCCTACTATGAAAGTTCCCTAAGTCATTAGGCTCCCTAGAAGGCTTAAATAGGGCCAAAAGGGTCATTTTACTATTCATTTTCACTTTTCACCTTTAGTAATTTTAGAGCTCTGACTAATGAAATGGTTGTCTTGGTTGAGCGACATCAATTCAAGATTAGTAGACATCACGAGTGGCCGACACACTATGTAGCTCCAATAAGTACCCAATAATGCTCCCTATGAATATTTCCATTTGAATTTTTACTGTATTTCAAGCATTTTAGAGACAATTTTGTTTAGGGTCACACCCGGTAACCAGGGTCACATTAGGTAAATCATGTGTCACATCCAATTTTCAGCTGAATTTTAGATCGCATATAGTAAATCCAAGATCACACCATGTTGTGTTGCATCTAGTCATTTTGTGCATCTTTTTTAAACGTGCTCATCAATTATTATATTTGGTTAATACAGAGTCGCATCTGGATTCTGGATTGCATCCTTTGAATCCTAGATCGCATACCACATGCGAAGGATCACATGTTATCACAAGATCACATCCCATAAATCTTGAATTGTACCTTAGAAATATGATCATTTTTAGTTTTGTGCTTAAAATTTCTTCTTTTTAGGTTGTCTACCTGACCTGTTTAGCCAATTTGCCTTCAATTTTCCTTATCTGATGCTGAAAAAATTGTAAATTCCATGTTTGTAATCTTAGTTAGTGTTGTATCCTTCCATATTCTGAGACCTACACAGGTTTTGGAGCTCTTTGAGCATCTTAGTGTGAATGAGAAGCATGTTGTGGACTATGGTGTTTAACATATTTACCTAATATTTGGGTGAATCGAGGGTTTTTGAATGCTCTTTCCAAGAGATAGAAATATGAGCACAACACCTTCCACCTTCCTACTAGGTATATGAAAATTACTCCCAAAGACATCTGGTGGATCCTTAGAGTCCCAATCATGGGGGCTCATGTTAAGTATGAGGTTGAGGTGACAATAGCTATGGCGGATGCTCCACAAATTTTCCAGGATGTTGTTATTGCACTTCGGTACCTTTCTTGGGATCACATGGTGTCCCATTATGAGCAGCTTCCTATGTATCTTGCTGGATTGATTAGCAGCCTTTTGATTCTTGATAGAGGATGACATGGATTTATGTGTGGCTGGTCAAGAGTGATTGAGGATATGATCTTATTACCTCATCATTTTGCTTGGGGTAGCTTCATTTTGGCTCACATGTACTATGAGTTACATGAGATTGTATACCATAATTCTTATACCATGACCGTTGGCATCCTTGTCCTTCAAATTTAGGCATGGGAGCATATCCCTGTGACATGTCCTATAGTTGATCACCAAAATGACCTTGAGCTTCCATATATCTTTATGTATTCTGTTCTTTTTTAGCAGCCCCACCTAGGTAATCTGGAGTATTGGAGGCAAGTTTTAGATGATGTGACCAATGTTATCTAGAGGCCTTACTTAAACTATGAGGAGTGGTAGACAAATGCTTTGTAGATTCCATTTTTCTTCTAGAGCAGGTACCTCATTGGACAGACACATTATATTGTAGAGTAGTTCATTGTGACCAAATTTTTCATGTAGTATGGATAGGTACAGGGCATGCCCCAAGATTTAGCAATATATGCTTGAGTCAGAGATGAGGAGGGTCAGTGGGGAGCCCAATTATTTTATGAGATGGCATTACGTGAGATTTCCCAAATGGTTGCTATTACCTAGGATCATCTTCCAGAGGTTATCAATGGAGATATTATAGAGGGTTTCCATGCACATTATTCACATCATCATTTTTCCTGATTCACCGCACCTGATGAGATTACTCCTCACATTGAGGATTCTTTGGACTATGATCCTTTTGAGGATGGTCTAGGTTGAGCCCATGCTAGTAGGGGTAGGGATAGAGATAGAGGTAGGGGAAAAGGTAGAGGTAGAGGAGATGGAGATGGAGATGGTGGAGGTAGATATGGTGGGGGAGATGGTGGCAGTAGAGGGGATGGTCATGGTGGAGGTGGGAGATGACGGGCACCTGGAGGAGATGGATACTAGAAGGGTCAATAGAGGAGACTCAGATTAGTGTCTCCATAGAGAGATCCTAGTCCACTTCTACCTCATTCACAACAATAATAGAGGGATCTTGGAGAGACTAGTGGTGGAGAAGGAGGGAAGCCAGCTTGAGGTCCTGCTTCAGATAGAGACAGGGATCCATTATTGGTATGATAGCAAGAGAGGGCTTCTTTGCGGATAGAGTTCACCACCTTACAGGATAGGCTTGCTAACTTGAGAGATAAAAAATATGAGTAGATAGCTACCCTTAGAGCATAGAGGAACAAATATGCACATACAGCTACCCACCAGGGACAAAGAGTTTCATATTACTTTAGTTTATATTGTTCAGTTGTTCTTGAAACACAGATAGATCCATTGTATTCTATTACATCATAGCAATTTGAGGGTGCAATGTCACCTCTAGTACCTACTAGAGCTAATGCTCCTCCTCTCGATACTCCTCAAGCTGATGAGGGAGTAAGCCAAACTTGATCATTTATTGTACTCTTTTTGTATCATTTTTTCATATATGTATCTCCTGATATACGTTCTACTATACTCTATACCAGTTTTTATCAATATACATTATGATACACTTTGGACTCTGATATGCATATTGATACTTTGATTCCTTGTTACAATGATGATACTTTTTGTTATCTGATTTATGCACATGTATCTCATTCTTGATATGCTTATCTACTTGGGATATTGATCTCACATTTATTCATACTTGGTCATGTGATTAGATAGATCTGATTTATTGACTTCATTGTATCATGTCACTGATAGATGCAGATATTTTTTACTTCTTTTTTTATGGATGTATGGATGTAGATGCATTTCTTAATGATGTACTTTCATGTTATGCATGATGTATATGTGATGTGATGTATGGACATCTCTTTTATTTATGGATAGATGATAATAGATGCATTAATGTGGGTGTATTTATGACACTCACATGATTATGCAGGTGCATGGATATTAGTGATAGATACTCAATTATTTTAATTTGATCTTGATGATTGTATGGTTTACTTGGTCAAACTAGTAAATGTTGATGTTTAGAATTTTTACTCATATTGATGTTAGTTAATCACATGCATACTATCATACTGATGCAACTAAAATGAATGCAATTTAAAATGAATTTAATGCAACTATAACATGAAATGCATCTAAAATGAACCTAATGTGCCTTAATATGAAAATGCAACTAAAATGAACCTTAATGCAATTAAATGAAATGCACCTACATTAAGACCTCTAGGACCATCAATATTTATTCAAGATGAGTCTTTTATCATCATAGAGATTTTTAGTTGGGACCTCATAGGTTAGTACAATTTTCATTGATAGATTTAGCAATCATGAAAATATGAATACTTCCCTTTTATACATCATGTCGAAAGTGAACCTAAACATTAAAGCATATATAGGCTAGAATGTTTTGTCAGTTACTCCATGTTAATATAAACTTTTTATGTTCTTGTGAAACCTTTATGTATATATATATATACCCTCAATGACCTTTTATTTATTTATATCCTTGGGTATAGTCTCATTTTTATGCACATTACTAGGAAGTTGTTTCATTCTCATATTAAAACAAATAAGGAAATAAATCCAACCTCACCAAAGCTTTTATAGGAAATAGGTCAAGGTATATTTGGTTTTCCAATCATGATGGAGGTACTTATCATAGGAACCCATTCCATATGATCACCTTAGATCACAAGATTTATTACCACAAGAAGAAGACAAAGAAAATGTTATGCCCCCAATACTTATTTCTCTAGTCAATTTTAGACATCTTTGAGTCACTCAGGGAACACAACAATCACAAATTCATAATAAGTCATAGAACACTAAGAAAAATTCATGATTTCTTCATTTTAGTTTCTCTAGTCTATGAACATCATCGAGATAGGCCTAGAAATACATGATCCATTATACATTTCAAAAATATTCAATTGTTATTGTGTATTGTTAAGAAACACATTTTTTTAGTTTGCAAGCACTTGTCGAAAATATTATCAATCATAGATGTTTATTTCCTTATTGTTTATGTTTAGTGTAGTAAATGTCTCATATGTTTGGAATTAGTGTTTAGAAATGCTCTTATCTCTATGACTTAGTATTTAGGAACATTGTTTAGGTCCAAGTATTAAGAAATATTGTTGTTGTTTTAGGTTGGTGATATTAATAAATACCTTTGGTTGTGTATTTTATTATCAGTTACATGCTAGGGATGACTGACACCCTAGCAGAGAATCCTAACAATGAATAGGTGACCTTGTGGCTCACATGACCATGACCACTGCCCCCTAGAGAAGATGAATTTCCTAGGACTTTGATATAGATAGATTCCATTCTTAGGAGAATAGGATTTTCTTGATAACATGGCTCATGATTTGATTGTCATGAAAGTGACTAGAATATATATACAAACTACACTTTATATTGGAAAAGTGTTCAAGTGTCGTATTGATAGATAGAGCATTGATTACGAGTAGCACCTGTTTACTAGGTTTTCACCACTTGGACAAACTTTTCCATTTTTTCTATCATGACACCTATTTGCTAGGTTTTCACCAAGATACTTTTGTTAATATTATTTATAACAATAGAGAGGGGGGTGAATCAATTTTTATCAGGTCCAAATGTACCAATTGAACTTTTAAACACTTCAACAATCTCATATCTAATCACCAACACAACTCTCTCTCTCTCTCTCTCTCTCTCTCTCTCTCTCTCTATATATATATATATATATATATATATATATATATATATATATATATATATATATATATATATATATTGGAAACCCAACATTCACACAAGTATAACACCAGGATTTATAGTGGAAACCCAACATGGGAAAAACCACTTTGTAACATGTTACTGATATTTTCACTCTTCTCAAGTGAGCTCTGTGAAAAGCCAACCTTGTTAAAGGTTTACAAATACACTGCTAAGTGTGACCCTATTAAAGGATTTAAACTCTCTATCAAAAGTGACTTGGTTAGAGGATCCATTAGAATTCCACCTTGATTAAAGGATTTAAACAATGACTTTTAGGTCAACCTTGATTAAAGGATTTAGACTGATACAGTGGTTAGAAAGTAACAGTAGTTTCTGATCTGAAAAAAATACAACTCACTTTGCAAATAACAGATCCACTTCACACATATATGTTGATTTACTGACTGAGCTTCATTTTCATCTCCATCACTGATCTACTCAGAATTCACTTCAAGCAATCACAACTTTGATCAACTCCTTCAGAATTTCACCTTTAGCCTTCTACTTAGACTTCTCAATCAATAACATCAACAACTTTAGCCCATGTTGTAACCTCACAATTAGGTAGATCCATCTTTTGCCGCTTAATCTCCTCTGTAGATTTTAGGTTTAGGTCAAATTCATTGAATCCTTCCATCATTTAAGTTCTTCATCCTTCCTTCTAGATATATCTTCAAACTTCTCATTGAATCCATAGTAAAATTATTTACCATGCATTAAATTCTCCATACAATCAATTAATAAATTCAACATAATTTACATATCCCAAGAATTCAACTATGTTGGCTGGGAATATCAATTCTTTCTCCAAATGTAAATTACTGACACTCAGTCAATATTGTGTTCATCTCCTCGGTCATCTCTACAAACTATCTCCCTTGGCTAACACTGGCTTGCTTGGTAATTTACTATCGCTTGGCATAGATTGATGTTCGGTCAACACTAAATTTACTCAGCATATACCGGTGCTCGGTCGACACTAACATCACTCAACTTAAACTAGATTTCTTCACTTTTTCTCAATTAAGCCTACTTTTCCAATCTTTCTTCTTACTTAAATAAACAATAAATTATCTTATCAATGTTCCAAATAATCAAGTACCCATTGAAGTATCAAATAACTCAACCTTTCCTTAGGTTCTCTCATTATTTCCCTTGCCATAATTCTTTTCATGAATCAATAGATATGGTACTCTCTTAGATATCAACTGTCTTACCAGTTAAGGTTTGACATCAATGACAATACAAAAATTGTTTCAATTGCAGTTTCCAACAATCTCCCTCTTTGGCATTGATGGAAACACCACATGAATAACACATGATTTACCAACCAATCTGAAAAAAAATTGTGCATAAAAAATATTTATAATATCCTTAGCTTCATTCTAATTCACAACAACTTAGCCTTACTTGATTGTTCACATAGTTACTCCCTTTGAATCTTTTATGTATCTCTCTAAATCTCTCCCTCTAATTTCTCAGAATCTTTGAATCTCAGAACATATACCTCAGTGTTCTTTATTCATGCTTTTCATCTTAATCTCTCTCTCTTTGACAATAATTCCAAAGAATTATCTAGCACTTACATCTTCCACATGTAAATGTCATCTTGTTAGTTCAGTATCAGTATTTCTCCCTCTGTCATCTTGATTATGACTGAGTATTATCTTTGTTGTACTTTTCACAACTCTAGGCAGCTCCTAAAGTGTGACCTTTCCTGCATCAATTTGTCAGATATTCTATGTAGAAAATTTGATGTAGTGCTCCTAGTTGACTAGGAAACCTTGGTTAGGGGAAGCACCCCTAGTTTACCTCTAAGATATTCATGAGCATCCTTAGGTAAAGATTTTTTGAATATGTCTTCTAGTTGTTCCTTTGTATTCACATATTCCATTCTCACTTCTTTATCATGTACCAGTTCTCTCAAGTAATGATACTTGATAGCAATATGTTTAGTCTTTGTGTGCATCACTGGATTTTTTGATATGTTGATAGCACTTGTGTTATCACATAAAATAACAATCAGATCAGTGATTTCCTCTTTCATTCCTTTCAACAATTGCTTGATCCATACAAAATTTGAATAATTCACTACAACTACTACATACTTAGCTTCTGATGTAGATTGGGAAATGCATATCTGTTTCTTGCTTTTCCAAGAGACTAATCTCTTTCTTAGAAAGAATGCTCCACCACTTGTACTCTTCCTGTCATCAACATTTCCTACCCAATCTGCATCAATGTAGACTCTCAGTTCAAATTTCTCATTCTTCTTGTAGTACAATCCATAATCTTCTGTCCCTTTCAGATATCTCAGTATTCTCTTCACTGCCAGCATATGATTTTCCTTAGGATTGGTAGATAATCTTGCCACAATCCCAACTGCTAGGGCTATATCTGGTCTATTGTGAACAACATATTGTAGTTTCCCAATCATGGATCTATACAGGGTTTGATTCACTTCAGTAGTATCATCAATTTTAGATAGTTTATATCCAATAGCCATAGGAGTACTTACTGGTCTAGAATCATCCATACCAAAAGTTTTTAGTATCTCTTTGATGTATTTAGATTGTGTGATAAAGATACCATTCTCCATCTGACAAACTTGCAATCCAACAAAGAATTTTATCTCACCAAACATAGACATCTCAAACTTAGTTTGCATCTCATTTGAAATTTTTGACATAGGGAATCTTTTCCTCCAAATATGATATCATCCACAAAAATTTTAGCTAACAAAATCCCTTAACCTTCTTCAACTTTCATATACAAATTGTTGTTGTCATTTTTCCTTGTAAATCTAATCTTTATCAAATAATTTTGCAGCCTTTCATACCATGCTCTGGGGGCTTGTTTCAATCCATACAGCACCTTGTTCAATTTGCAAACCATATTTTTCTTGCTTGGGTCAAAAAATCCTTCAATTTGTTCAATGTATACTTCTTCTTTTAATATATCATTCAGAAATGCAGATTTTACATCCATCTAATATAATTTGAAATCCTTGTATGTAACATATGCAAGTAGAGTTCTCACTCCTAATCTTGCTATAGGGGAAAATGTTTCCTCATAGTCTATTCCTTCTTCTTGTGCATAACTCTTGCATACAAATCTTGCCTTGTTCCTTGTGACTTGTCCATGTTCATTAAGCTTGTTTTTGAATACCTATTTTTTTCCAATAACATTCTTATCTTTTGGTCTTGGCACCAAAGTCTAGCTATCATTATTTTCTATCTAATCTATTTCTTCATTCATACCTCAAATACAATCTTCATTCTCTAAAGAATCTTTTACTATCTTAGGCTCAAACTCACATAATAAACATGTAGGGTCTTTCAACTTACTTATGGTCAAGACTCCAGATTCCTTATCTCCAATGATTTTCTCAGGCTTATGATGTCTTCTCACATACTATTTCAATGTAGGTTCAAATTTCTTTTCTTGTTGATCTTTAGGTTCATCATGAAAATTTTTAGTTTCTGCTTCTAATTGCTCAACAACATCCTCCTGATGCTCGACATTGCTTACCCATGACTCTGCATCTAGTGCAAGTGTGTTACTTTCCTCTCCTTCTTCCATGTACACAAAAGATCTATAATCTTTAGGTTCTTGTTTACTTTCCAGTTCGTTCTTTTCTGCATATTCATCAACTCTCACATTTAAAGTTTCCACAACTTTGTTATTGTTAGAATTTAAACACTTATAAGCTTTTCTCTTAGTGGAAAAACCTAGGAATATGCCTTCATCACTTTTTGTATCAAATTTTCCATTCCTATTATCTTTCAGTATATGGCATTTACTCCAAAGATTCTAAAATATTTCACATTAGGTGCATATCCATGCCATAATTCATAAGGTGTAGCATTTGTACCTTTCTTGATTTTTACTCGGTGTAAGGTATAAACAATTGTACTTACAACTTCTCTCCAGTATTTTTGTGCAACATTCTTCTCAATCATTAGTGTTCTTGCACAATCCATAATTGACCTGTTTCTCCTCTTAGCTATACCATTCTTTGGAGGTGTTCTTGGTGTAGACATATGTCTCTTGATTCCTCTATAATTACAAAATAGATTGAACTCATTTGATATAAAATCTCCACCTTGGTCAAATCTCAAAAATTTCAGGCTTTTACCTGTTTCTTTTTCAAATTTTACCAAATAACACTTAAACAACTAAAATACATCAGATTTTTCTTTCAAAAATATTACAGTCATCATCCTAGTGTAGTCGTCAACAAACAGAATAAAGTACTTAGCACCACAATAACTTTGTACACTCATAGGTCCACAAAGGTCATTATGAACAAAATCCAAAATATTTTCAGAAGTAAATGTCTTTCTCTTGAAACTAGACTTTGTCATTTTTCCCAATTGACACTGTTTACACATCACATTATCAGGTTTCTTCAATCTCAGCAAACCTCTAACTTTCTTCTTTCTACTAATATTTACCAGATTGTCAAAGTTTACATGACATAGCCTCTTATGCCATAGCCATACATCATCAAATTGTGCAAACAAACATGTCTCTTTAGATAAATCTAGATAGAACAAGTTACCTCTAGTTTGTTCTCCACTTCTAATTATTTCACTAGTGGCATCGAATATTTTAGCCTTTCTATGATGAAACTCCACTCAGTAACTAATGTTGTTTAGTTATGCAACACTCAGCAAATTATAGTTAAGACTTTCAACCCAATAGGCATTTTCACATGTGATCTTATTAGTTAGCTTAATTGATCCTTTTCCTCTCATAGGACATGGTGCATCATTACCAAACTTAACACTTCTACCTTTGTAATGATCTAGGGTTTCAAATTTACTTTTGTCACCAGTCATGTCATGTGAGCAACCATTGTCAATAATTCATTTATCACCTTTACTCACATAAGAAATAAGTGCAGTTTTCTCATCTTCATCAAAATAATCTTTCATAGCAACATAAACTTCTTCAATATCAAAATCATTAGTGTCACTGTTAGTTTCCTCTTGAGCAATATAATAGGATTCTTACCTTTGTCCTTGTAGTTTTTGTACCTTCAGTGTTCTCTATTATCTCTCTTATCCTTGTACTTTGTTTCTCTTTCCTCATCCTTGTCATTTCTATCAGGGCATGTTGCTGCAATATGGTCAACTTTGTTACATGAAAAATAGATTAGGAAGTTTACCTTTATATTTTCCTTTTTCTCTTTTTAATCTTCTAGCCATGAGTGCTTCAAGATCATCTAGTTCCTCATCAGAAGTGTTACTATCACTGTCACTATTGTTACAAGTAGTGGTTGTCATTGCACCAAAAGATCAACCTTTTAATGCCTGATACAACCACTAGACTTATAGAAGACACAGTAGGTGGTTAAGCCATGTCACGAATCCTGAGGGGAGAACTGACCATTTTGTCAACAATCTCCCCCTCAGTTTTACTTAAGGGGATTCGAACCTATGACCAAGATCTGATACCACTTGTTACAAGTAGTGGTTTCCATTGCACCAAAAGATCAACCTTTTAATGCCCAATACAACCACTAGACTTATAGAAGACACATGAAGTGGTTAAACCATGTCACGAATCCCAAGGGGAGAACTGACCATTTTGTCAACAACTATCACTTTCACTTTTCACACATTTTTATTTTTCCTGCTTGGACTTATGCAAAACCATTTGTGACTTGAATGTAGATTCAACATTAGAAATAGTGTAGTTATCATAGTTAGATAGCTCACAAGCAATAAGCTTACCAATAAGACTTTCCAGAGTTAGAACATTACCAAGGTTACATCTTGATTCTTGAATTGTAGAAATTCTAATAGCATAGATAGGAATTAAAGTTCTTAATACCTTACCAATAATAGTCTCATCATCAATGATTCCATTAGCTCCTCTAATAGAATTCACTATCTCCTTAATTCTACCACAGTACTAAGCAATATTTTCATCTTCTTTCATTTTCATTTCATCAAACTTACCTCTCAAGCTTTCATCTTTTTCTCTCAGTACACTTATATCACAACCATAGATGGTTGCAAGAGTATCCCACATTTTCTTTGTAGTAGTGCAATCTTTGATATCTTCAAATTCAGGATAGCTTAAGGCAGATGTAATCTCCAAAATTATTTGATTGTGTTCCTATTTTTCTTTCATCTCCTTGATACTCAAAGGTGCAACAAGTATAACATAGTCATGTTCAACATAGTACTTCACCAAATCACCAATACCAGCAAGATGCAATTTCATCAAACTCTTCCATGCAGGGAAGTTCTCTTTGTTCAACTTTAGTACCTCCTTTTTATACATCTTGATCATTAGCTTCAAGTACCTTTAAACTTTTCTCTGTAAGCACCAATAGCTCTGATACCAATTGTTAATATTATTTAGAATAGCGGAGAGAGGGGTGAATCAGTTGTTCTTAGGTTTAGATGTACCAATTGAACTTTTAAACACTTCAACAATCTCAGATCTAATCACCAACATAAATCGATCTCTCTCTATATATATCAGAAACATATAACATGTAGTCCACTGTCCAAAAGTAATTAACTTGCAGAATATAACAACATTCACACAAGTATAACAACATGATTTATAGTGTAAACCCAACTTCGGAAAAATCACTTTGTAACATGTTACTGATATTTTCACTCTTCTCAAGTGAGCTCTGTGAAAAGCCAACCTTGTTAAAGGTTTACAAATACATTGCTAGGTGTGACCCTATTAAAGGATTTAAACACTCTATCAAAAGTGACTTGGTTAGAGGATTAAGTACATTCATTAGAATGCCACCTTGATTAAAGGATTTAAACAATGACTATTAGGTCAACCTTGATTAAAGGATTTAGACCAATACAATGGTTAGAAAGTAACATTAGTTTCTGATCTGAAAAACATACAACTTACTTTGCAAATAACAGATCCACTTCGCACATATATGTTGATTTACTGACTGAGCTCCATTTTCATCTCCATCACTGATTTGCTCAGACTTCGCTTCAAGCAATCACAACTCTGATCAAATCCTTCACAATTTCACCTTCAACCTTCTTCTTAGACTTCTCAATCAATAACATAAACAACTTTAGCCCATGTTGTAACCTCACAATTAGGTTTTCCTTTATACCTCTCCAATTAGCTAGATCCATCTTTTGCTAGTTTAATCTCCTCTGTAGATTTTAAGTTTAGGTTAGATTCATCAAATCCTTCCATCATTTAAGTTCTTCATCCTTCCTTCTAGATATATCTTCAAACTTATCATTGAATCCATAGTAAAATGATTTACCATGCATTAAATTCTCCATACAATCAATTAATAAAGTCAACATGATTTACATATCCCAAGAATTCAACTATGTTAGTTGGGAATCTCAATTCTTTGTCCAAATGTAAATTATTGACACTCGGTCAATACAGTGTTCATCTCCTTGGTCATCACTGCGTAACTTGGTCATCTCTATAAACTATCTTCCTCAGCTAACACTGGCTTGCTCGGTAATTTCCTATCGCTCAGCATAAACTAATGTTCGGTCAGCACTAAATTTACTCAGCATATACTAGTGCTTGATCGACACTAACATCACTTGGCTTAAATTGGATTTCTTCACTTTTTCTCAGTTAAGCCTACTTTTCCATTCTTTCTTCTTACTTAAATAAACAATACATTATCTTATCAATGTGCCAAATAATCAAGTACCCATTGAAGTATCAAATAAATCAACCTTTCCTTAGGTTCTCTTGTTATCTCCCTTTCCCTAATCCTTTTCATTGATCAATAGATATGGTAATCTCTTAGATAGAAACTATCTTACCAGTTAAGGTTTGACATCAATGACAATACAATAATTATTTCAATTGCAGTTTCCAAAAACTTTTTCAATTTTTTTGTACTTTTTCTAGTTTTTTTCTTTGACTCACCAAGGCACCTTTTTTCTAGGTTTTCACCAAGATGGTCATTTTTTTAGAACTTCTTCCTTTGTTTTTTATTTTTTTCAGGATCAATATTTGATTTTTTTGACTTTTTTCAAGAGCTCTTTTTGCTTTTTTTTTGTATTTCTTTAGGAACTCTTTTTTTTACAGGTGTTGCCTCAAGAATGTCAGGCGTAAAACCATTTTAGGTGGAGGGTATTTATTGGATCTAGTAGGACATCTCCCTCAAGTGTAGCCAATTGATAGGCTCCTAGTCCAAATGAAGTTGTGATGATAAAGGGGCCCAACCAATTGGGTTCAAACTTTCCCTTTTTCTCTCGGTGCTGCTAATTCCTTGGATTTTCTCTTAAGACGAGGTCTCCTACCTAAAATGGTCTTGGCTTTACTTTATTTTTGTATCCTCTTGAAATCCTCTTTTGGTAGACTTTGAGATGATCAAACACATGTTGTTTGTGCTCATCTAACAATTCTCTCTTGTAATTGATATATTCTATAGTCCTCATCAGTGACTAAATTTTTTAATGATACCCTCAGTGATGGAATCTCTACTTCAATTAGAAATACCACTTCAAACCCATATACTAGTGCAAAAGGAGTTTCTCTAGTTAGTGTTCTGATCCTGGTACGATATACCCATAATGTTGGATTTATTTGCAAGTGTCAGTCTCTTCTTGATTTGTTCATTGTTCTATAAAAGATCTAAAAGATTATTTTGTTTGATCCTTCATCCTGTCTATTACCTTGATGGTAATATATCGAGGAACAATGTTGAGTGATTTTGAATTGCAGACACATGTCATCCATGTCTTTTTTTTAATTGCCCCCCATTTTCAGTCAAATTGATGAGGGTATCCCATACCTACAAATGATGTATTTTAGGATAAACATTGAGATTTTCTTGCCTATAGCATTGGCTAGTGGTACATCTTCAACCCATTTTGTAAAGTATTTAGTTTTCGTAATGATATACTTATGTCCATTGGATGAGTTTGGGGAAATATTCCCTACTAGATCAAAAGCCCATTGTTGAAATGGCCAATGTGTAATGAATGGAATTAACTTCCTAACTAGAGTGTGTATTAGGTTGTCATGGACTTGGCATTTATTGCATGTTTTAGCATATTGAAGAGCATCCTTTTCCATTCTAGGCCAGTAGTATCCCACTCTTAAGATTTTCTTATCTAATGAAAATCCATTCGAATGAGATCCACACACACCTTCATGTACTTCCTTTAATGCATACTTAACACTTCATTTTCTAAACATATAAGTAGCGTATCATTTAGAGCACATCTATACAAGTTGTTAGCAATGATTAAATAACATTATGTTTCTCTTATGAGGCATTTTTTTCATTTCTCGAATAATTTTTAGAGAAGTATTGGTATTTAAGATAGGAATAGATATGGGCATATCTAGATAGAACTTGGGTTTCAATAGCACATATAATTTTGGAATCAGGTGAGTCATAGGCTAGAAAAGGGATTTCTTCCATAAGGAAGTCATAGTGAAACCGATGCTCTTCTAGTTGTAACATGGATGCTAAGGAAGCCATCGCATCTCTAGTTATATTTTCTAACCTTGGGATCTGTTTAATTGTGATAAAAACAAAATACTTCTTTGGTTCATCCACCATTATCTTATAGGGCATTATCTTATCATCCTTTTTCTAGTAGTCATAATCAACCTGATTAATAATAAGCTGTGATTATCCATATATATGTAGCTCAATGATTTTCCATTCTATTGTTAGCTTTAATCCATTCACTAGGGATTCATATTCCGCTATGTTATTCATGCATGGAAATATCATCTTGTATGCCTTTGGTATCTTGTATCCCTATGGAGTAATACCCAAACATCCAGCTCCTGATCCTTATTGTGTAAATGAGCCATCAAAATACATCTTCCATGGATGTTTTGTAAGGTGCATGATTGCTTCATCAGGGAACTCTATACACAAAGGTTTGTCATCTTCCAATGGTGCTTCAGCAAGTTGGTCAACTATCACTTATCCCTTGATATGTTTTATGTCAACATACTCAATATCAAACTCACTTAATACTAAGACCCATTTTTCTAGTCTTCATGTCAATGTTTCTTTATTCAACAAATACTTAAGTACATCTATCTTGGAAACTAGATTCACCTTATGTTCTAACATATAATGTCTTAGCTTCTAAGATGTAAATACCACTAATAAGCATACATTTTCAATTATTGAATAATTCAAATCATAGAAAACTAGAGTCCTACTAATATAGTATATAGCCATTTCTTTCGTCTTCATCCTCTTGTGCTAGCCAAACTCCTAATGATGTGTTTGTTGCTGATATGTATAGTAGAAGTGATTTTTCATGTACTAGAGCCATCAATATTAGAGGATTCACCAAATATTGCTTGACTTGAGAAAAGTTCTTCTCGCATTGTTCATCCCATGTAAATATGACTCCTTTATGCATCATTTTTGTGAAGGGTTGAGTTTTATCTGCTAATTGGAATATGAATCTCCTTATGGATTGTAACTTACCTTGAAGTTTCCTCATCTAAATGATATTCTTGGGTGGTTTCATTTCAAGGATTACTTTTACCTTTGTTGGATCAACTTCAATCCCTTTCCCTGAAACTATGAAGCCTAGCAACTTTCCTGATGATTCTCCAAATGTGCACTTCTTATGGTTTAACCTTAGTTGAAACTGCTCCATTCTGTCGAAGATTATCTATAGATCCTCTATATGATTTGTTCTTAATTTTGACATTGCTAATGTGTGATCAACATAATCTTCCATATTTATGTGCATCATATCATTGAATATTGTTGTCATCGCCCTTTGGTATGTTGCACCTATATTATTTGGACTGAATGGAATTAGGTTACAATAGTACGTACCCTACATGTAAATACAATTTTCTCTTAGTCTTCAGGGGTGAACTTGATTTGTTTGTATCTTGAGAACCCATCTATTAAGGAATACATCTCATATCGTGCAGTAAGATCTATGATCATATCTATGTTAGGGAGCCGAAAAATCATCCTTGGATAAGATTTGTTTATGTCTCTAAAATCTGTGCAAACCCTTATATGTTTATCCACTTTGGAGATAGGAACAATGTTAGATATCCATTCTCCATAGTCAATAGCTCTTATGAATCCATCTTTCAACAATTTTTCTAGTTTCTCTTTGACTAACAATGCTACATGTGGATTCATATTTCTCAAAAAAAAAATTATAGGCTTTACTTCAAGAGTGATGGATCGATGATGCATTATTAGGTCTATATCTAGCCCGGGTATGTCTGAATAATACCAAGAAAAGTTGATCTTCTTTTTCTTGAAGAAATTAGTGAATTGTACCTTCTCCTCTTCTAAGAAAGATTAAGCAATGTGGACCATTTGTGGAGCTTCTGTTGTTCCAAGAGTGATGGGTTTTGTTGGCTCAATTAATACTAAAGATATTTCTTGAAAATGATCTAGAAGAATATCAATATTCTCATCATTTGGTACCTCTAAAAGGTTTTCACCATTGGATACATCTTTTTCTTTTAGTATTTTTGAATCTGATACTGCCACAACGTGGTTTTCACCATCAAATTTCTTTTTCTTTTTATTTTTTATTTTTCATTTTTAGACTGAGAAACTTGATATCCCCCTCAATCATATTTATTCTCCTTGAACTTGTGGAAGAGGTGAAGGGTTCACAAGCATTTAGGTAGCAAGCTAGAGAATAGTTATTATCAAAGGATAATAGGCTTGTGGGTGTGGATTTATTCCATTCTATAAGATCGGGATGCATCAAGGGAAAATATTCATAGGTTTCAAGAGAAACACTTTATTATTATCAATTTTATTAACTTTCAAGATGATTTATGTCAATTTTTCCTCCAAATAATTGTTAAGATTATTAAATTCATTATCATTATTATTGGAGTTCACGTTAGTGTTATGTGAATCTAACCCTAGTGACCTAACATTATAACTTTATACTTCTTCAATTTGAACTCTAGGAGTGTATTTATGTAACACATCTACGTCTATGTCTATTGTGGCACTAGAGAGTATATCCCATTCATACTCATGAGAATCAACTTGAGCATCATCTAAGATTCCCAAGAAGTGGGCAATAGTCATTGGTACATCCTCTTCTTAATCAACATTGTTTTCTTCTTCTTGATTCTCTCTTTCTTGCAAACATGTTTGTAAAGATGTTATATCTTGTTGTTCTTCAAAATGAGGCATTTCAAGAACATGAGTGACAGTAACCAACTGCCCCCAATTAGGATGCCTTTTTTCTTCTTCTGGTTCTTCTTTTGATTCTTGTTCAGGTCATGGATTGGTACTAAACTCTAACAATGGATCTCCTTGCAAGAGTAGTAATCTCTCATAGGAAATTTGTTGTCGTTATATTTTTTCTTCATCATCTGAATAATCTAATCTATCAAATACTAGACCATCTTCAACTATGAGATGAGATGTCACTTCTTTGAAACCTACTCTAGTTTTTTCTCTAGGATTTATGAAGTCCATGTGTATTGGTTTCGTAAGTCCTTTCTTATTTTGACCCAATGTTCATTTTCCTTTATAGCCCATTTGTCTCATGATTTCCTAACTTTTCCATATTTGTTCGGGGTTATCTCCACATTTTTGGCATTTCTATCATGTTCATCCTCTTTGTATAGCCATTGTAGGATGGATTTTTATTTATTTTATTCTTCAAGAGACACCTTTTCTTTTACCATCCCTTTTCCATCATGAATTGTCAAGGTATCACCTTTGGAAGGTGTGAATGTTGATGAAGGTCTTCCTAGGGATCTGGGAGATAAAGGTAAATATGTCATGGAAATCAAGGAATCTATTTTGTATTCTCCCATTCTTGTTTCTTCAATGTTAACCTTCTTTGCAAAACTCTATAATACCATCTCTTTAGAAGTTTTTGCTTTGTGATCACTTTCCTTGTTGTGTGGAATCATACCATCCGCTTTCTTGAGACTATTGAAAGGATAGGTTGTATCAGGTGGAATGGTTACCTCTACTCCATTGTGGGGAAACTTTATGCATTGATGATAGGTAGAATGTACCACTTGCATTGTATGAATCCATGATCTTCCAAGAAGAATATTGTAGGCAAGTGGTAGGTCTATAACTTGAAATATTACATCTTTTTCCATTGGTCCCACCCTGATGGATAAGACAACCAATCCTTTAGAGGATCTATTAGCACTTAACCTTGTAGATGAATAGAAGATTCAAAAAACTCCTAAAATCAAAACTCATGTAGACCCAATTAATGCATATAGCACAATTCAAATGCTAAGGTGTTAAGGTTTTAAAACCTTCTTCACTTCAAGTATAAAACTCAGATGGGTTTACCTTTCTCAAAAGCTTCTATAAAGCATGAAAATAGAGATCTATGTGCTTGACATAGATAATACAATTTAGAAAGTATAGTAAATGTAAATGAACAGATTATTTAAGTTTTTTGGTAGTAGATACAAGAAAATTAAGTAATAACCAGCGCCTTATTCATTGGGCATCAGAGTCAAACCCTACATTAGCTGAATCCTACTAAGACAAATATATCAAGAACTTGAATGAAATGCCTGACATTCCTTCTTCCAATCACTATCCCTGTCATCAAATTCATATATAGATAATTAATTCCCAGAAGTCTCCCTTAAGAATTATTCTTTCCTTGAAAGAACTTAAGCTTAACCCCTATATCTACCTTATAAAAAATGCATTAAAAATCCTTATAGTTTAACACATAAGAGAATCAAAGCATCCATACACAAACACAATCATAAAATAGTAATGAAGTTCCTATATTTTGTATTAATAAATCAAGTGCATCAGTACAATTTGACAGAGATTTCTTAGAAAATCCGGTCCTATATTCAAAACTTTCTTTACATAGTATGACTGACCACCCTTTGCAAAAGAAACAAAAATGCTTTATATATTACTAGCAATCTTGGAATCCTCAAGAGGATGCAACAAGCTTTGGATGGCTAGGAAAGTGACTTGCACTACAGAAAAAAAGGCACAACATAATGACAATGACTGGAGAAAACATAAAGTAGTTCCTAACGACTAGAATCTTCACAGGTGGCACCTTTGTCTGAGGATACTTCAGAGTAGTTACTTGATTTGTCACATGAATGATGACCTCCATTATAGGCTAACCTACATCATCCTTTGTTTGATAGATGCTCTCCCTAGAATTTTGGATCAGGTGCCATGTGTACTTTTACTCTTCTTCTTTTGCTTCTGGCTCTAAAACAGTTGGCTTCTTCTTCTTTTTCTTTGTGCTTTTGTCCCAAGCTACCACATCATCATCAGATGGCCAATTATAACTCTATAGCTCCTATAGTGCCTTCAATATTCTTCCCACTTGGAATTGGTTATGCCCTTAACCTCTGCAACATACTATGTGCAATCATTTTCAACTTTGAACAAGTTGTCAATTATACCATTGCACCCATCCAAGTCTATAGAACCATCACCATCAAGGAAAACCTCCTACCTAATCACCACTTGATCCATTGATGACTAGGGTCATATGAAGTCAGAGCCCTCATAGTCTCCTCACTCAGTTGGTCTTAGCAACCTCATTTTGTTTCCTCCAAATGAGGAAATCCCTGAATTCCTTACTTTGGATGAACTGGTCATCATTGAGGAACTCCTCCTAATAGATTTCTCTTTCATCTTTTCCCAACAATAAGGTAAAATCCCCTTCTTTTTTTATAATCTTTTTACCATCTCTGATGGCTTTCCTTAACTAATGATGGTAGGCCCTATTACCAACCACAAGAGTTGAAGCTCTATCACATACCTTCCTCTATTTTTTCTCCTTTGTAGGCTCACCTACCTCAAGCTATTTTTTTTTCAATGGTGGCTCTAAAGTAGCCCCCTCTTCTTGTGGATCTTGGGTCAAATCAATAATTGGTGAGTCCTCTACTTGAGGTGGACTACTACCTTCATGTAAGTCATCAAGAGACTCCTCAGGTTCTGATGTAGAATAATCTCTTGGTACCTCTAACTTATCCTCAAGCAACCCCTCCAATTGATTGGATAGGGTGCCATGCATTTCTATCATTTTCTCTATCCTTTTCAATTATGGGAGCTCAAGGAAATAGCCATTGAAAGGAATCTTGACCTTCTTCAGTCTAACCTCTATGTCTAGCAAATCAAAATACTTGCTCCACCTCCTTTGGGCTTCATCGTGATCTAAAATATTTCTTATCACATCTTCCTCATCCAAGCCTTCATGCTCTCTGATTGTCCCAATGTTTGGGATCAAGGTCATCCTAGTAGTCTTAATAAAATCTTCAGGATCAACATACCTGCAGGTGCCTAAAATCATCTTGAAATGATTGAGCCAACTACTAACTTGATCAAGTGCCCTCTTCCTAATCAAGAAACTTCTAATTCTGAACTGTCTTGGTGTGAAGGTACCCTTTCTATGAGATGCTAAGTGTTCTCTGTCAGTCCATATCAATTACCAAATTAATTCCATCATAGCAACTCTAGGAGGCACAAATTTGGGTAGCATATGTGGGGGTTGAGGGAAACCATAAAACCTAAGAACTGTAAAGTTGTCACCAAGGTAGAAGTCACCCCAATTATGGTTTCATGGCCACTTATCTTCATACTACATCAGCCTCAATAACTTCAAAACCTTAGTTGACATTCTTACTATATTTGTCCCCAACAACCCAAGAATCAGATGAACAAAGTAATTCTGGAAAACAAAAAAATTACACTCATTGGATGTGTAATTCCAAGCCCTCAACCAATATTGCTATGTGTTAGGATGGCCCTCGAAATTAGTCCTCAATTTCAACATTGTTGCATCAAGATGATTAACATAGTGGTACAAAATTAAGTGCATTAGGAGAGAGTAATGCATAAACCTAATAGGTCTCTTATTTTTCTTCATAGATATTAGCCCCTCATATATTCTATCAATCACATACTGGATGTAATCACAGTCAGTGTTAGAGTGAGAGTTTTGAATATCTAGAATTATCATCAAAAGGTCAACAGGCATTTTTTCTTCATCCCCATCTATCCCTAGAACCCTACACAACCCATGACACAAGAATTTCATGTAGTGATTGAAGATTTTAAATTCATAGGGAGCATTCATACTTGGAGGGAGAGGAGCTATATATTTACCCTGCTTGGGCATGTGCTTAACTATCTGACTCTTCACTAACCCAATAGTACTCTCATATTTCTATCTTTCCTTCTTCAAATCAATTTCAGTGGAAGAAGAGGCAAATAAATCAAATGCCTTCATGAATAATCCCCTACTCAAGTTAAGAAAAATAGACTAGTCCTCAAACCTAATGGTTCTAGAGATAGGGTCATATAACCTAGCCAACACAATAATTAAGTCAACATCTAAGAAAACATCAGGCACAATTAATGTTTCCATCCCCAAAGCCCAAGCGTTACAAATAGGAATTGGTTTATGCTTGTTATTGTAAAAGTATGAGAAAATTGTGTAACCTGAGCCTGAAGGAGTGATGGGGTCCCTACACTTGTCCATGAGATCTTCAAAAGCTATATCAATGGCTTTCTTGTTCTGGTTTGACCTGGGAAGAAACCTGAGAAACTCATTTGAATAATTGGGCTTCCCCTTATCATCACCACCCTTCTCTTTTGCTACTCCACTAGACGATACAACACTTGCTTTTGGATGACTCATCTTAGCATACACAAACTCCATAGCACTGCAAATTACTATACTTCTCACTCACTACTTCAGTGCCAACAACTTCAATTATCTTCAGAATAGCTTTGAGCACAAAAAGCAATGAAGTCTTGCCTATATACCTTGAGAATTGAATGCATACAATTTCTAAATCATCACAAATCTTGGCTAAGTCACTTCTACATTCAATTCTGCATATTACCAACCTTTAAATCAGAGCTAGCCATGGCGTGGATGTTGACAAGCTGATTTAAAAAATCAAATTATAGAGCGCTAGAGCAACTACCACAAATTTTGGCATTAAAACCCTTAATCACTGACAAAAACCTTCATTAAAACCTGATTGGATGGCATTTTACCCTTTTCCAGCTTGGTAGAGTACCTTTTCATGTTGCAATGGCTCATAACATTAATTAGCATGAAAACTTAACCAGACTCAATTCAGAGATCAAGCGAACAAAGGATCTCATGATCTCCGAAAGAAATACTAATCCTAGGTTAAGTTCGGAGATCTAGCGACAAGGCCATTTGCAAAATCTTGGAGTGATCTCTTAACTCACAACTTTACTTAGAGATTTAGTGACCATCATTGATCCTAAAGATGATCAACAGTCCTTAGACATTCTTTTAAAATCCATCATAATCCCACCATAATCAAAGATTGGGCAACTAAAGGAAATCTCTAGTTCTCGGAACACTTTATTCAATCACAGTTAAACTCAGAGAATACACGACCAAAGACTTCACCAATTCTCGCAATCCTTTTCTTAACTCAGCTAACATCTGGAGATCCCATGAATAAAGCCTTTTACAAACCCATGAGTAGATCAACTTAACCATAGTGACATCTGGAGAATCAGTGAACAAGAAAAACTCATAATCTCAAGAAGCCCCACTTAACTCTCGTTCCATCCCGTGATCCAGCGAGCATGAATATCTCACATTCTTAAAAAGAAATGCTTAACCATAGTTAGACTTTGAGATTGAGTGAACAAATCACATCTCCATTCACTGAATACTTTTTATACCTTAGGTTACATTTTGAGATTATGCGCTGACCGTAGCTCCTGAAAACAATCAGCGGCTGTCATTGAATCGCCCAATTCTTTAGACGTTTGCCTTTTAATTATGAGACTTAGCAAACATAGCATTCACTAAATCTCCCAAGGTTTAGAACTTTAACCTTTTCATTCTGAGAATGCGTGACTGAAGGAAAAAACCTTTTAACTTTTCCTTGTCGCTAGATCACCAAAATATTTGGGACTTCACTAACTAACTCCAAGATTTAGCGAACACATGACTTCGCTAGGTCACCAAATGATTTAGAACATTGCCAAATTCTCCTGAGATCAAGCGACTGAGAAGAACTTTATCCTTTGCCAAAATAAATTGTCAGAGCTGCCAAACTTAGTGATCATGAAAATAAGACTCAGTCGTTGAATCGCCAAAGGATTTTCCATGGGACCCATTCTTTGTGAGATTAAAACAACATCATTGATCCCAGAGATGATCAATAGTCCTCACTGAATCATTGGAAGATTGAAGACTTAGCCGCCCAATTTGGAGAATAGGAGATAGCCACCATGCCAAATCACCAAAAGTTAAAGAGAAACTACTAAGAATCAAGCGAACAGGAGACCACACAATTGTTGATTCACTGAATGTTAAGACAAACTGTGACATAAACTAGGAGATTCAATGACTAAGAAAAAGATAACAACAGACTCACCACTATCGCTAGTTCACTAAAAGACTTGAATACATGGAAAAGCATTGCGCGATTCAGCGAAGACAAGGAAAATAAAAACCATGTGCAAATTGAGAGACTTAAGTGACCAAAAACTAACATGTGAATATAAGGAATTAGGGCACACTTAAGACAAACTGAGAGAAAGATTATACCAAGGCCAAAATACTTAGGGCAAGGGTTTTCCAACACAAATATGACATTTTGAGAAATTTTAAAACCCTAAACCAGGCGAATACATAGGCAAAGACACAAGACAAGGACCTGAAATAAAAACCTCAAAAAACCTAAAATATATCCAACGGGATCTTTCTTCTTCATCGTAGGATTTGATGGTTATCTTTCTTCTTAAATCAATTGTATTCTTAGAGAATCCCAATTGCTTTACCAGATTATATATACATATATTCAAACCATCACCTCCATCTATCAAGATACACTTGACTCGATGTTTATGGATCAGTACCTATAGATGTAGTGGTTGATTATGTAGATGGTTCAAGGACTTATCATCTTCCTCAAAGAAAGACTAGTGTGGGGAATTTAGATGACCAACCATATTTTGGAATCTAACTATATCTAATTCCTTAGGTACATTAGTAGTAAGTAAGGCTTGATCAAGGATCTCTCAATGGACTGGAGAGATTTTCAATAGTTCTAAAATGGAAATTTGGGCAAGTGTACGCTATAACTAATTGACTAGATTGAACTTTAAAGGTAGCACCAATTGTTTAGGAACTGTTGTTATAGTAGGTGGATTTGATGTAGAATCTCCTTTAAGGGTGAGCTTACCTTGACTCCTTGTCATAGAATTGGAGGATTTTTTATTTTCTTGTACTCCCTTAAGAATAATCACATTGATGGATTATTTGCAAGGTTCCACCATATGAATCACATTTTCATTATCAGTATAGGTGTAATTAATTTTATTTCTTTTAGAAGATTTACCCTTTTCATAATTAGGTAATGGAGTTTGAAATGCTTTGTGACCATTATTCATATGATCTTCATCCACTTTAAATTATCCTTCTTAGATTAGGTCCTCAATGACATGTCTTAGCTTCATGCAGTAATTGCTTTTGTTTCCTTTATTGTGATGAAAATCACAATATTTATTATCATTCCACCACTTTGGTTTCACCTCTAGTTCCCATGGTTTTGAATATGGAATTGTAATAATCTTATTATCCAAAAGTGACTTCAAGACTACCTCTAGTGTATCTCCCAAAGGTGTAAATATTCTCTTAGGTCTTGATAACCAAGGCTCATTCTGATTATTAGATTTATTAAAAGTTTTAGGAGTCATTGGTGTCACCATCGTATTTGAGCTCTTACTAGCTTGTAGACTTGTAGAAAGATTAAACACCTCAGGCTTGCATCTTGTATTAGGTGCATCTACAACTACATCATTGACAATATTCTTATTTTAATTCCCATATTTGTACTTATCCTTATTGTTGTTAAAATAGTACTTGTCTTTATTCTCCTTGTAGATAGTGATTTCTCCTTTCTTAACTATGACTTCTTCAATCTTAATTTCACTATCTATCATCTTGTCAAGACTTGATGGACCTTGAAGTTGTATGGGAAAATTCATTTCAAGCACCAAATTGTTAATGAAGATGTCCATCTTCTCACTCTCAGACCTATTTTTCATGAGTATCTTGAGAAGATTTTTCTCCATTGTTGTATAAATGTTAGAAATGGTTCTCCATTCTTTTTCTTTGTATTGCATAGGTATAACATGGTCACCACATATTGTATATCATATGAGTACTATTGAATAAAATTCTCAACCAGTTCCTCAAATGTCTTAATGCTTGTGGGTAGTTAAGAAAACTAGTCCATTGCTTTTCCACCCAAACTTCTTTGAAACAACCTCATCAAGTAGGTTTGTTCATGCTTAAATTCCATGCTCAATGTGAAAAACTCCCTCACATGGTCCTGAGGATCTAAGTTGCCAGTATATTTTTTATATTTAGGAATTATGACATATTGTGGAAATGGTATCATTCTTACATCCTTATCAAAAGGGAAAGGACAAATATGTTCCAATGAGTATTGTTTTGTTGGCTTGTCCTTTTCTTTCTTCAAGTCTTGGATCTCAACTTGCATAGCAAGTAACTGTCATGTTAGTATAGATATAGGAGTAAGATCCTCTTTTTTCTTGAGTTGGTTGACATCATAGGAGTAAATTCACTCCTTGAGATGCTAATTCCAAAAAGTAGTTTTCCTTGTTTTCTTCCAATGTTCTTTCGAGTATCTTTTGGAATATTTTTCTTCTCATTGCTCTCTGATATTATTGTTCAGTTAAATCTTCATCACTATCAGAATCATGGTGATTTCCTCAATTCTCTTATTCCCCTTGATTGGCTTGTTCTTCTTGATCATTATGATTATTGTTTCATTCTTCCCAAGTGTAGTCATTTTGATTCTACATGTTAGTAGTACTAGGAGTCATAGTATGAGTAGTACTAGGAGTAGCATCGAATAAAGGATTTATCCTTGATGTTTCTCCTTGTTCAAAATTCAACAATGGAACTTCATTTGAAAATGGATTATGTTCTAGTTTATAAGACTTATGTCTTATGTTAACCATGAAATCTTGATTAGGTAATTGTTTGAGAATCTTGATATGTCAAAGGGTCTGAAAATTATCCAAGTGTCCATCCAAGGTTGCAAGTGTGGGTTTGAAAATGTGTCTGGATCTAGCATCAAAGGGGGGAATGCCCTATTCATGAGCTAGGAACCAAGTGTAAAGGGGTTTTGATGTTTTCCAATCTCCAGTGTCTAAGGGTTATAATTCCATGTTCATGAGCTAGGAATTGATTGGATTTAATATGAGTTGGACTACACCACTTGAAGAATGCAAATTAAAACCAAATAGGTAGGTGAGGTACACTCAAGAATTGACCTTCTCAAACTTGTAGGTTTATTGGTTCTAATGACAAAAGCTGACAAAAGGCTCAAAAGGGTACTCAAAAATCCAAAACTCAAGGTTCTAGCACGTGCAAAAGTGTTCTTTGTCCCAGATACGACCCTCTATATGTGACTTCCATGGATGTTAACCAAATGCAATTTAGGAAATCCCAGATGTGACCCCTAATCCAAATATTACTTGGGCTATATCGGATGTGACTTTGGAATTACCATATGCGAACCAGGATCCCAAAAGAAACTCAGGATACCACATGTGATATTATGATGGTTTGGTTGAGGAGAAGTTTGTCAATTTTGCAAAAAATTATGATTCTTATGTCTGATTCCAAGGATTTTGAGTGTTTGAAAATGTATATGATTGTTCATTCAGGGTTTTTATCTTTGATTACAATTCAAACACATCAAGAAGAGTTATTTTTAGACCAAAAAACACACCTAGTTTTCCCTATAAACTTGACATAGATTGGAAATACTTGTTCATTATCTTAGGAACACACTCAAAGACTCCTTAGAATATGATGGTCCAACAACAGGCAATGGATGTTGGAGGCCATATTAGCCAAGTAGTAACATTTAAGAGGGCTTGATATGATGAACTTCTTGGGGTAATTACTATTTGCCTTACATGAGAATTACCAACCTTTTAGGGGTAATCCAGGTGGTTTCTAACATAAGGTGTTAGTTATATGTTTTCATTAGTGTCACACATACAGTTAGTAAAGGAAGAAATTAGGCTAGTCGGTCAACACAATATGTATAGAAACTGAGCAGAGCACAAGGAAGAATAACATAGTAACCAAGCACAGACTTGACCGAGTAGATACACTGAGCTAGATGATTACCAAGCACCGAGCATAGTTATAATAGAGCATTCATATATACTGAGTGTTAGTAATTTACTGAGTGATGAATGTAGTGTGTACCAAGAAAAATAGGAAAGACATGAATGTTTTAATGGCACAGATTTCAAGGTAAATGGTTTACACCAATCTAGAAAATGGTTTACAGAGATCGAGGTGAAGATTAAAAATAGATGTAATCATTTAACGATTGATGATCTCTATGTAATGATGTTTTAAGTTATTCATTTGGATCGTAGATCTTAGGTTTTCTAGATGTTGCCATAACCCTAATTAGGTCAAAATATTTTGTTATAAGAACTATCAAGACGTCATTTTGACAAGTACCACACATGAAGTAGCTGCACATATAGACATATGAAGATCAGACAAGGTTATAAAGTTGAAGTATTGATAGAGCATTCAAGGATTGAATCGGTATTAGATCAGAAGGCTACTAAGAAAAATTCAGATGAAAAATCTATCACACCAAGGTGATAACAGTTAAGTACTTATCAGATCTAAAATTAGGAAAATTTAGTTGCTATATACAAATAAAATTTACTGTTTCTTTCTAACCATTGCTATAGACTTAAATATCTTAACAGAGTAGACCTAACAGTCTGTTTGTAAATCCCTTAACCGAGTGCATGCTTAATTGTGTTTCTAAAATCCTCTAACCAGGTAGATCCTCATAGATCTTAATTGTTACTCGTTATAGGGTAAGATCATCAGAAGCGATCAAACATTGTATCCTTAACTAAAAAACTTTATTACTGCATTTATTGAATCTTTGTGGGTGTCATCCCCACTGCAATTTTTACCTTCTAACAAGGGTTTTTTTTATACCAAAATCATAGTGTTATCATGTGTATGAAGTTTCATGAATGCTTATTTGATTAGATTATAAGTATTTAAATTTCAGTTATGATTAATGAATGTATGGAGATAACAAATACTACAATCGATTAATGAATTACATTGTTATAAGGATTCAGTTGAAAATTTTTTTAGGGTTACTGATTCACCCCTCTCCTCTAAGTAACTCACCTTTCCATAATCCCAACAATTGGTATCAGAGCTAGTTCTCTTCTTGAGGAAGTTTAATCACTGAAGATAAAATATTTTAAAGATGAAAATGTATAAGCTTGATAAGACTATTGAAAATTAGAAATTGGAGATGAAAATTCTCATGGAACAACTTAAGGATGCAAGAGAAAAATTGAGAGAGTAACTGATCAAAAGGAAGGAATTAGCATTTCGATACAATGAGACTGATTATTAGGAAGAAGAGATAGAAGAGTTATCTGAAGGATCTGGAAGCATATATGATGCATCTGAAGGAACCATATCAGATTTGTCTAAAAAGAATCAACACCTTACCAAACAAGTGAAAGCACTACAAATTGGACAAGAGACTCGAATGGTAAGAATTATTGATGTAATGAACAATGCAAGACAAGATGAGTAAGAAATAAATTTTTCTATTAAAGATAGAAGAAAAATGACTTAAAAGTTTAAAGAGAAATAATTTGAAATACTGAGGCTTACTGAGCATCACTTTGAAATTTCCAATCAAATGGTTTTCACGAGTCAAGAAGTCAACCAAGTAAATAATGAACTTGCTAGAAAATTTGAAGATATTGGTGAATTAAGGGAAGAGAATGAAATAATGAAGAATGAATTAAAGATGCAACAAAAACATAATGAGATGATAAAGAAAACTGAAGAAAGTACCAAAAGGATGGATAAATTTCTAAATAGTCAGAGAAGACTAGACAACATTAGTGGTTTAGGTTATACCGAGCAGGGAGAGTCATCAAAACAAGTTGAAAAAAAGAATGCCTATGCAAATCCAAAGCCAAAGAAGCTCTCATCCTATCACTGTGGAAAACTAGGTCACACATCAAATGTTTGTAGAGGCAAAGCAAAAGGTATTCCTAAATCTACTCCTAAATTTGATGGTTATTGTTATAATTGCAACAAGTATGGACATCAAGCACATGAGTGTAGATCAAAGTTGAATAAGTCACCTAAGAGACAGTACATGGAAAAGCATTGTCCCACTTGCAACATGCATGGACATATATCACAGGAATGCAAGAAAAAGATGAAACAAGTCTAGAAACCAAAAGGATAGAATAACACCTATCAACTAAGAAGGAAAGGTAATTCTTATACTTGGGATTAAAACACTTGGGTTAATTTCACAACATGTGGTAGATATGGTCATATTGCAATAGATTGTATGAGACTTCATTGGAGAGGAAAATCTAGAAACTAGGAAAATTTTGGAATGGCATGTCTACACTGTCACAAGGTCGGTCATTTAAGTAAAGATTGCAGAGACCAAGCACTAGAATTGAATGCTGATATGAATGAAAATACCATTGAGGAATTAGAAGGAAAATGATTAAAATGTGGAGAAAATCAATTGAAGATAATGTAGGAACAAGCACAACAGTCGGTGACACCTCATCCTTTGGGTTAGGTGATTTCACCACCTCCACCTAAGTAAATAAAGTATGGGAACTAAATTCTAAATCAGTTATATCTTACAACAGTTCCTTACATATAATGTATGAACACAAAATAAGTGTGAAATAAGATGCACTAGGTTGTTATATGTTTTAAACATGAAATGTGTATAGTAGATAAAAGCATGACCGAGTGAAATTTTGTTAGTTGGTGAAAGTATTAAGGTTAACTAAGTTGAAAAGTCAACTAAGCAATGTTAGTGCTCACCAAGCTGTGTATCGAAAGGAGATAACCTAATCTTTTATTTTTACTAAGTTATGGTTGGTGAAGCATTTAATAAAAGACTTTGAGTGATGCAGGAGCATTTGGGTCTTGAGCAATCTTGCATCACCAAAAACATTTTATGTTTCCTGTACCTATCTATTGTTTGTTTTGTAGTCATTGTTGTCATTGGTTTCATGTTTTGGAAAGTTAATGCAGTGTTGGGGACCTATTCTTATACCTTCTCCTAAGAGCACACATCCTAATTCCTTTGGATCTAGGAGTTATCTTCATTTTCCTCGGGTATCGATTTTCTGCCAATTTCACATGACGCATGTGGTATTTCACCTTGTGCCATTCCATGCGGGGAAATTGGAGCTTGCACAGTTCGGGATTTTTTATTGGGCCATGTGTGGACCTAAATGTAATGATTCATTATGTTTTGTTACTTTTGTCTTTAGTTTTGGTTTATCTCCCTAGGCTAGACCTATAATATAATTGATGCCTGACTGGCTGACTTGTGGCTTAGCTGGCTATATATTGAGAGCCTTGGTTGATGTAGGGGTAGTAGGTTGAGGAGATTAGATGAGAGTAGAGAAGAGAAGAGTAGAGTAGAATCATAATTTGGATCCTACGAGATCTTGAAGATCAGATGCTTTATCTGATATTGTAATAGCAAAGCTAGTGGTTTTCATGCTTGGAGACAAGGAGATTTCTTGGAGGCTTGCGAGCTCAAGTTTAGATCTACCTTAGTGTTTCCATTAGTTTTTGATATGTTTTAGAGCTGGACTAGCTAGTAGATTGATGAGATACTTTGTAATTTCATTGTCTAAGGCTGAAACCTGGAAGGCCTCATAGTCGGGCATGTTGAATGAAATCCTATTTTAAAGAATTATATTGTTGTATTCTATTGTGATTGTTGTTGTTATCAGTGTTGGTGTAGGTTTGGATCATCCATCCCTACCTTGCATCATTGAGTGGGAAAATATTTTTGGGTATAAATACGAGTAGAGACAACTCATTTTCTTTACATAGTGAACCAGAGTGAACTAGAGTGAAATGAGCAAGATTTGAGCAAAGAGATTCCAATCTTTTAACAATGATTTGAGCAATTCATGAATAGTTTGGAACCGAATCAAGTAATTCTAAAGAAAAATGAGCTACCTACATACAATTTTTACGAAGCCCTAAATTTGTTAAAAATGATGGAATCCTCATCAAAGACTGCACGATCTAAGGCCGATAGTGAGAAGGTAACATTGATCAAGTCTACAACCTATGAAGAACCAAAATAAAAATTTCACCCCGAGGTCGCATCACAAGTTCATGAGAAAGGTGCATTTTTTAGCATACCACCTAGGGTTTTGTTGGTTCAGGACATCTGGTCATACATTCATTGCAAGATCAGTGAAATCAGAGATTTTGAGTTACAATCCACATACCAAGAGTTATGCAATGATGAAAAGTTGAAGGATGAACATACGCACCTAGAGATCAAAGGTTTAACCAATGCCCTTCACTTCCCGAAAGTATTCAAGACCGAGTGGATTAGGGTAGTACTCAGCCAAGTACACAAGGGTAAAATGTTGTTGGATGAGCCAGTTAAAATTACAAAGGATTTTATTCACATGATCACCAGTTATCCAACAAGTGATAAAGAAAAATCCCTAAGGAACCCACTAAGGAGTGAGATAGATAAACTAACAGGAGCCAAGTGGGATGGCAGAGTCATGCAAATCAATACAATCCATGACCCCAAGACTAGCTTTGGAGCCTATGTGATTTCCTATAGGATATTCCAATCTAGTAGACCCAACAGTGTCTCGTGTGGAGCTGTTGACATAGCATATAAAGTTGTAAATAAAGATTTACAGCTAGACCTCATTGAGCTGATGTTGAAGCAACTAGAAGAAAACAAGAGGACTATCTGTGTTGCTAAGACCAACACATGTAATTTTGGACCACTCTTAGTATGTATCTTTTTCTATCTAAAAAATTCATTTCCCTCAGTTGATAATGTACAATGGGATGTTAACAAACCAGTCATCATACAAATCGATGAATTCATAAAGAGTTTAGGATAGAATTTTGAAGCACTAATGGATGATTACTTTGGTAAATTCAAAGAAAGAATGTATAAGAGAATAAGGATGCCTCCATAGTTAGTATAACAACACAAAGATGATATTTTTTTTCTAGTGGACACTGACACCACTCTTACTAAAGAATTTGAACCAAGGGTTGCATAGTTTCCACCTATGGACTACAAACTTGACATTATTGAGCTTCTAGGTCAATAAAGGCACTACTGGAAAAACCCAAAGACAAGAAGGCAACTAGGTTTGGAACCTATGTGTAAGATATAAAAATATATATTTTTATATATTTGATGGTTGTTGTTTGTGTTAATGTGTGTGTGATGGAAAATGTTGTGGATATTGTTAGAGCTTTTTCTTGTAGGATCAAACTTGATAAATAGGTATGCTTGACTCTTAGATTATGGACTCTCAAGTTTGACAAGAAATAGTCTAATTGATGATGATTGGATAAGATCCTCCTTCTTCAAGCTCCATAGGACTCAGGCAGGTATTGCCTAGATAGATTACTATATCTCAAGTAAAATTTCAAATAGTGGATTGGGTTCTTCACTACTTTGTTACTATGCTTCGGATTACTTCAACAAAAGATTACTCAGAAAACAACTGAGAATATCCTAATGCAGAATATGACAAGGGAAACTATAAAATTAATAACATATAATAGTGGCATAAGGATGTTTAATCCTTCTTCTTTTTATGATTTTGACTCAAGGAAGGCTAACCTCTTTCATTCTTCAAAGAATCACTAAAATGCATTGTATTCTGCAAATACAAACTATAAATATTACATGCCCTTCAACAGAAAGTAAATGTTCATTGATTTTAGTCTTGATGATGAAAGATGCAAAGACAAAAGGTGACCAGTGCCTTATTAAATGGGCAACAGAGTCAGATGAAAGTAGATTCCTAGAAATCCTATGATTCAAAAAAAATAAACCCCAAATGAAATACCTTATAGATCATTCTTTCATTCCCCTACCCAGATATTAGATTCATACATACTATTAAATTCTCAGAATTGTGCCAAAGATTTATTCACTCCTTGAGAGATACTAAGAACACAGATTCACAATCACCTTGTAACCAGCATATCAGATTGCCTTACAAACTAATACACATGAAGACATCACCAATAAAAGATCGGGATTCTACTGTTTCTCACTCAAAAAATCTCTAGTTCATTACAGTCAAGAAACCATGAAAACCTCAAAAAATAAGGGCTCAAAAGCTAGAATACTGCCTCTATAGTGACAATTCCATCATCCACAAAAAAGAGGTTACAACTGACATTTATAGCTAAAACATCTTGGAATCCTTAATGGGTAAGGATGCAACAAGCTTCAGATGTTTGTAGCCCTAAACCTAAAAAAGGAAAAGACAAAATACAACTTAGGCCCTCAGGCAATGGAAAGACAAAAAAAAACTCTCGATGACTCATCTGATATTTGATCTATTTGTATCATCTGCAAGATATTCCCGGGAAATTAGCTTCCTCCCTTCTGAGAAAATCAAATAACAATGAAGGCCTTGGAAGAATCAACAAATCTGATCTCATCTGTGAATCAAAGAAAAATATCAAATTATGATCTCAGATATAACAGTCATTACTTCTCTCACCAACTTGAGAAAATCTGATTTTAACCACTGCCAATGCATTCCTCGTCTTCTCCCGTTTCTAAAAACATATTATATGCCTATTTTAGATTAAAAAAAATGAATCTCCAGGCATTAATTCTCTGAACAAGCCCTGTCATTTAAATTTTTGGAATTATCTCCTAAGTTTGGACTATATCACATTTTAAATTCTTTTGGCATTTTAAATCTGGTTTTTTTCCTCAAACCTCTCCAAAATGTGACAAGTGTCACGATATGATTTGATGCTCAGACTAACCCTGGCCTTGACCTCTGATTTGGATGCATTTGATCTCTGAATCTCTGAATGATTTCACTAACTCAGGGTTTATCGAGCGCACTGGCGAATGCACCTAGTCTCCCGATCTCAGAATAAATCTCTTAACCATAATTAGATCTAGTGATTTGGCAATAGGCCCTCAATCTCTAAATCTTTGAATCTTCTAGAGATTACACAACCATGCAATCTCTTAATCTCTGAATGCTAAGGTGACCTGGTGACTAGGCATCTCCAAGTCTCTGAACCATTGGGAGATCACATGACCACAACAGTCTCTCAATCTTTGAATTTTAACCACTTGACCACCAAAATTGGGAGATCTAGTGACCATGCTAGTCTCCAAGTCTCTAAATTTTTCCTTGACTGTTGGGTTTATCTCACAATCACATGACTGGGCACCACATATCCTCCTCCATCCTCATCATCTCACTGACTCATCTACAAAATTTCTTAGCTCCAGCTTGATAGCACACTTCCCAAGACACCTCCACATATGCACGTATGCAGAACCTCCTGCTCTTTCTTCTAATTTCATATGTGAGTAGTGTTGCATTTATATATTTTAAATTCCCAATTCTAGGAAAATGTGGGACTAAACATTATGAGGATTTTTAAATACTCATTTAAAAATTGGCCTATAATACCAGCTGGTAGGCACATCTATGCGGGCCCATAGGGCAGAGGCTTGCCTTGCCTCTCGTCTTACTTCACTTTACACTTACTTTGAGCCCCCTTGCATTTAAAAACTTCATGTACACATAGGCAGATGAATGTGGGATAAAACCTTAATACACAGTCTGCTATTTTAGCCACCTAGCTCACTCCACTCACACGCCAGCTACTTGTTTCGTGGGTTGTTGTATATTTTATGCTATATGGTAACCGTGCAACTTCCATTGGGTGTGAAAAGCATTGGGCACCCTCAAAATGTTATGCAGCCTCCTCATCAAAACAATGTGCAAGGGCTTAATAGATTGTGCCCCCCCCCCCCAAAAAAAAAAGCATTCCATCCTTGTGCCTGCAATCAACACCCTATATGGAGGCTCACGCAACACCTTAGAGTCTATGCAGCATGTCAATAAACTAATGTGCAACATTCATTTGGTAGATAATATGCATTAGAAGGACAGAAAATGCAACAGAAAAAAACATGGATTTGCATACATAATAAAGAAAAAAAAGTAGATGGGGTGTTGAGGGAAATGTATGGATTGAGGAAGAGAATGCACAACCTCTTCTTTTGATGTTTCTCATTTAGCACTATTGCCTCATTTATAAGGAGCCTGTCTGATTTAGAACACAAATGCTCCTTTATCTGTAACTTCCCCAACAATTTTATTTTCCATTTTTGCCAAATGCTTAGCATGTTTTCCTTTAGGAAGATCTTCTTTAAAATCCCCATGAAATTTTAACACTATATTGCATATTGCCAATCCATTAACTTTTTAATTGTTTTGAAAATCAAGCCTTCATGGTGCTTGTCCTTTAAACGATCTTCCATCGTTTGTTTCCCTATTTACAATTTTTGTATCTTTGAGATTCCTTCTGAATTGAATATTTTTCTATTTGAATCTTATCAACATCATCTCTAGAGCTAATTCCATTGTCTTCATATTTACTTCACTTCCCTTTTCCTTAAACTCATCAATTGCCAATGGCTATATGTAATGACGTCAACAAAGTTCTACTTTAAAATAATGAAGCAGGCTGGACCCCAAATGGGTCCTGCTTAAAAAAAATTAAATTCAAATGCGGCCTCAGAAACATTACCAAGATGATTTTCACTTGCAACCGGATCCAATCCGGATAACCGGGCATTTAAAAACTTCAATTTCTAACACTTCACCAGTCAAAAAACTAAATAAATTGTCTCTAATCACTCCTTTAAAACACTGCTCAAAGACAAATAGGGAAGGACATTTTTAAAGTTGAAATCACCTTTTCAAAATTTTCTAGAAAACACAAACCGAAAACACTGGAAACAGTCCGGAAGGAGATGGATTAAAAATACCAAAAGATGAGCTGAGTGAAAGCCATTGAATCTGGCAGAAGAATCATATGCAAGGAATGCAACAAAACAACCCTCAAATGGAGATAAGCATCTGTCAAAAATCTATGAATTTTGGAAAATGGTTACTTTGTGAGTTTATTCTATCCGCACTTTTCATCAGCACAAAACACTTTTTGTCTGATCTTGCAATCCACTCAAACGGAACCCTCCTGGTTTGAAACCCTGGGTGAATGATCTATCAAATCCATAGAAAACAAGGCTATAATTAGATTCAACAAAAGATCAACCGGCTATCAAGAAATAATCCTCAAAGTCAGCCACTTAGAACATCCTAAAATCAAAGATAGTGAAACTGTAGAAATTGCATTCGGAGCCGGCTGAGGAAATGGGTCAAACAGATTGGTCATGATCTGAAAATCATCAAGGGAAATTATTTCCATGTCTACAACATAAATCAACCTTCAATTCCTCCTGATCACTGACTGGGTGCAATTTGCATGACCTCAAAGTAGGCTACTTCAAAATTGCATTCTCATATTCAAGAAAGCTGAATAAAATACAATCAAAAGAGGCCTGGTGAAATGATCATACAAATCTTTAGGAACCTGAAAACAGGCATGGAGACACACTCTCATGCATAAAATATGACACAACATTCCTTTCAGCATTACCATCAACCAGGTGTCAAATACAAACCACAAAAGTAGGCTATCCAGTTAAAATCGGACCGGATGCAAAGTGCAGATTTGAGTACAGGCCTCCAAATGGGTACCTTCAAAACTTATCAGAACTGAATTCTGGAAGTTGTAACCAATTGAATATGCCAAATTAAATGTGAGGAACACATGTCCTAAGCCCCATCTCATGGAAATCATCAGGCATATCTTTGTATGCACTTGAACTAGGGTCTCTTCACAATGGTTTTTTGAAGCACTGAACTTTGCCTTAGGAGAATTTTATGATTATGGGCTCAAAAATATCTAGATTTTTTAGAGTACCAATAGTGGATCTAGTTGGGGACACGTACCCCTTGTGTGCATGTAGAGAATTCAGGAATCTTTGGTAGATCAGACCACCCATTGGTCATCAATTTTAACACTCCTTTTTAAAACTCTGAACAAGGAACCCCTTACTGAAAGCAAAGACACACACAATTGAAAGGAAAACAACTGTACATGAACTTACAATATTCACAAAAAGGCTCAAAGCCCCAAAACTCTAATCATTGTTTACCTCTATCAAACATATGATTTTCATCCATATATGAGACAAGCCACTTAAAATAATTTTGACAAACATGTTGCCAACATATATGAATGAATTTGAGTTGGAAAGTAATTTTGTACTTGCCACAACCCACAATCTTTCAATCACAACCATCCTTATATTCATATTCTAGAAAATATAGAAGATACTTTATGTCATCTTTATGTTGATTGAAATTATAATATTCATCTAATAATGCATCTGAACACAAAACACAATAGTTATCATGCATTACTAGGAACTCACCTGGTTGAGAAAGAACTGGATCTTTAGATTTATCTTCATGAAATGATTCAGCCACTGAGTGACTTGGCTCCTCAAAGATGTACTCACAATCTGAATCATGAACCAAGTGCAAACTTTTTTCACAAACATCATGACACAAGGACAACTAATCCATATCATCATTTTTATCAATAAATTTGTTGTCCTCAACTCTGTCACAATCATCATCATATTCATCAAAAGAAAGAAAAGAAACTAAACAAGAAACTTGTTCATCATTAGAATCTTAATGGCAGGACAACATATTATCATGGTCTTCAATCACTTCTTTTGCAAACTTATTATATGAGGAGATTTCTTGTAAACATGAATCATTATCTTCATCATTTTGAACACATGCCTCATTATCAATGTCAAAACATATATCAACTAGATATTGCAAAGTAGAGTCCACATTAGAGGCATACCTCTGAAAATCAATAGCCAAGAATACTGAGATTTTTTCACTACTTAGTGGATATTGGATTTCATGTTCATTCTCTTTGGCTTCATGCTTGATGCTGCAAACTTCTTCCTTGTTTAGAATAGGGGCTGCAAACTTTTGGCTTATATTATTTTGTGCAAAGCCATCACTGCAGCAACTTTCATCTGCATCATAATCATCTTTTTGTTGTTTGCACAAATATCTCTTATATTGATACAAGAAGACTATTCTCTTATGCTAATAGAAAGAAATATCTATAAACTTAATAGAAACATTAGTAACCATAGTCTCTTATTCAACATATTGACATTCACTGATCTCACTATCAACATCATAGTTAGCATCATCAGCACAAAATAAAACAGCATCACCATTTCTATTAGCATAGGACTACTCAAAAGAAAATCTTTTTGCCATATCCCCACAATTTGATTTTGTATCTGCAGTCAACTCATGATCATCACAAGAACTCATACCCTGATCATTTTCACTAAAGGCTTCATAATTATACAATTCCTTTGCAATATTTTTAGTATCAAAACAAAAATCAACAGGGTGTAATGTTTTCTGACTAGATAGATGTGTATACTTATTATATTCAAATGTCAACAAATCAGAGATCTCATCACTACTGAGAGAATGAGAACTTGACTCATCTATATGCATTGCCTCTTTATGATCATAAAAACTTACAAAGTCCATATCAGAATCCTTATCATTTTCACTAGTAGAAGAACACACTTCTTTACTCAATACAGAATCATGACTAATGTAAACTTTAGAGTTATGAGAAATACTGTCTTGAATCTTTTCATGAATTAGTTCACACAAATCCGGAGACAAGTCATCCTTAATATCTTCATCAAAATATTCACTCAAATAGTTTTCATTTTCAAATTCAAATATCTCTGAATCAGTAGAAGACCTTTTATGCAATGATTCAGATATTTTATCATTTCTATAATCTGAATGTTCTTCTATCATGGCTTCATCATTCTGAGAAACATTCTCAATATCAAACATGGGTTGCTCTAGGATATTGTTTGTATTATTTTCTTGTTGATGATCCTTTAGGAACTTATTCCATTCATCATCATCAGAAAATTCTTCTAAGAACAACCATTTGAAATTAGTCAATGTGGAGATGCATTTTGGTAGTAAACTTAAATACCAATCAACTACAACCCCTTTGAGAGATCTCCCAAAAAACATCATGCTAATATCTTCATCATAAATTTGATATTTTACAACAAATCTAAAGAATGCTAGAACATGTCCTCGTGTTGATTCATACTGATCATTGAAAATTGGAATCAAATCAATGAGCTCACTAGGGAAAGAATTGGGGGATCCATGAACATGATCGCAATTTAAAACTCTACCCAGCCTGATAAAACACAGCCTTCTAGGCTAGATCATTTCTTGGTTATCCATTTGGTTTGAAACAAAATAGGAACCATTCATCTTGTTATGTCTTTACAAGAGGTACACCATAACATTTAAACCTCTATGACATTAAATTTAAAGTTTCATGACAAGATATTCAACATGGAAACATGAAACTGTTCTATATCACTCTTCCCTTCTTACTAGTGTTGAAGCACTTAATAGGGAACAAAATACTTCACAACTGATCTAATGGAAAAAACACATAAAGATAAAAAATACCTGAAATAGTTGTAGTTGAAACTCAACTTGCTAAATGGAAAGCATCTGAATCTAAAACTTGCTTTGCTAAAAACTTTGTAGAGTCACCACCTCCTTGAAGAGGACAAACACCCTAACCACTGAAAACTCTTTTTGTATCTTTTTCAGCAACACAACAAACTTCAACAAGATACATACACTATTTATCAGGATTGAAATATATCATTTTATGCACTGATCAAACAAAGAACTCAGAGTCACCACTCACAACTTGGTGAGATGATTTGAAACTTTTTAAAAATTGACCCTTATACACTTTAATGGGAACCACTGGATAAATGAATAAGTTAGCCAGGAGTCTAGCTCTACTCATACCCACGTTATTCTAACTTCACTTAACATATCCCCAGTAGAGTCACCAATTTTTTAGGTGACTCGGATGGGCCAAATCAATCAGGGTAGTAAAATATTGATTTTGTGTAATGTACCCAGAGATTCTTAACTGATTTATTTCCTTTTTATGTTCTATTCCTCAGTAGAGTCACCAATTTGTTAGAGCTTTTTCTTGTAGGATCAAACTTGATAAATAGGTATGCTTGACTCTCAAATTATGGACTCTCAAGTTTGACAAGAAATAGTCTAATTGATGAGGATTGGATAAAATCCTCCTTTGAGCTCCACAGGACTCAGATGCATATTGCCTAGATAGATTACTATATTTCAAGTAAAATTTCAAATAGTAGATTGGGTTCTTCACTGCTATGTTACTATGCTTCATATTACTTCAACAAAAGATTACTTTGCAAATAGCTAAGAATATCCTAATGCAGAATATGACAAGGGAAACTATAAAAGTAATAACATATAACAGTGGCATAAGGATGTTTAATCCTTCTTCTTTTTATGAGTTTGACTCAAGGAAGGCTAACCTCTTTGATTCATTCTTCAAAGAATCACTAAAATTCATTGTATTCTACAAATACAAACTATAAATATTACATTCCCTTCAATAGAAAGTAAATGTTCATTGATTTTAGTCTTGATGATGAAAGATGTAAAGACAAACAATGACCAGTGCCTTATTAAATGGGCAACATAGTTAGATGAAAATAAATTCCCAGAAATCCTATGATTCAAAAAAAATAAAACCCGAATGAAATGCCTTACAGATCATTCTTTCATTCCCCTACCCAGACATCAGATTCATACATACTGTTAAATTCTCAGAATTGTGCCAAAGATTTATTCACTCCTTGAGAGATACTAAGAACACAGATTCACAGTCACCTTGTAACCAGCATATCAGATTGCCTTACAAACTAATACACAAGAATTTAAAGCAATACACATGAAGACATCACCAATAAAAGATTGGGATTCTACTGTTTCTCATTCAAAAAATATCTGGTTCATTACAGTCAAGAAACCATGAAAACCTCAAAAAATAAGGGCTCAAAAGCTAGAATACTGCCTCTGTAGTGACAATTCCATCATCCACAAAAAAGAGGATACAACTGTCATTTATAGCTAAAACATCTTGGAATCCTTAATGGGTAAGGATGCAACAAGGTTCAGATGTTTGTAGCCCTAAACCTAAAATAGGAAAAGACAAAATACAACTTAGGCCCTCACGCGGTGGAAAGACCCAAAAAAAACTCTTGATGACTCATCTGATATTTGATTTGTTTGTATCCTCTACAAGATATTCCTGGGAAATTGGCTTCCTCCCTTTTGAGAAAATCATATAACAATGAAGGCCTTGGAAGAATCAACAAATTTGATCTCATCCATGAATCAAAGAAAAATATCAAATTTTGATCTCAGATATAACAATCATTAGTACTCTCACCAACTTGAAGAAATCTGATTTTAACCACTGCCAATACATTCCTTGTCTTCTCTCATTTCTGAAAACATATTATATGCCTATATTTGGATAAAAAATGAATCTCTAGGCATTAATTCTCTGAACAGGCCCTGTCATTTAAATTTTTGGAATTGTCTCCTAAGTCTGGACTATATCACATTTTAAATTCTTTTAGCATTTTAAATTTGTCATTTTTCCTCAAACCTCTCCAAAATGTGACAAGTGTCGCGATATGATTTGATGCTCAGACTAACCCTAGCCTGACCTCTGATTTGGATGCATTTGATCTCTAAATCTCTGAATGATTTCACTAACTCATGGTTTATCCAGCGAAATGGCGAATGCACCTAGTCTCTTGATCTCAAAATAAATCTCTTAACCATAATTAGATCTGGTGATTTGGCGACAGGCCCTCAATCTCTAAATCTCTAAAACTTCCAGAGATTACGCAACCATGCAGTCTCTTAATCTTTGAATGCTAAGGTGACCTAGTGACTAGGCATCTCCAAGTCTCTAAATGCTCTGGTGACTTGGCAACTAGGCATCTCCAAGTCTCTGAACCATTGGGAGATCACACTAGAATTTGAAGATCTGGCGACCATGCTAGTCTCCAAGTCTCTAAATTTTTCCTTGACTACTAGGTTTATCTCATGATCATGCAACTGGGTGCCATGTGTCCTCTTCCATCTGTGTCATCTCACTAACTCATCTACAAAATTTCTTAGCTCTAGCCCATTGACATGCTTCTCAAGGCACCTCAATGCACGCGTGTCTATGGAACCTCCTGCTCTTTGTTCTAATTTCATATGTGAGCAGTGTTGCATTTATATATTTCCAATTCCCAATTCCGGGCAAATGTGGGACTAAACATTATGAGGATTTTTAAATACTCATTTTAAAATTGGCCTATAATACCAGCTGGCACTCACATCTATGCGGGCCCACATGGCAGAGGCTTGCCTTGCCTCTCTTCTTACTTCACTTTACACTTACTTTGAGCTCCCTTGCATTTAAAAAATTCATGTACACAAAGGCAGATGAATATGGGATAAAACCTTAATACACAGTCTGCCATTTTAGCTGCCTAGCTCACTCCACTCACATGCCAGTTGTTTGTTTCATGGGCTGATGTATATTTTATAATATATGGTAACCGTTAGCAGCTTCCATTGGGTGTGAAAAGCATTGGGCACCCTCAAAATGTTGTGCATCCTCCTCATCAAAATAGTGTGCAAGGGCTTAACAGACTGTGCGGGCCCCAAAAAAAAATAGCATTTCCTCCTTGTGCCTGCAATAAGAACCCTATATGGAGGCTCACACAGCACCTTAGAGTCTATGCAACATGTCAATAAACTAATGTGCAACATTCATTTGGTAGATAATATGCATCAGAAGGAAGGAAAATGCAGCAGACAAAAACATGGAGTTGCACACATAATAAAGAAAAAAAAGTAGGTGGGGTGTTGAGGGAAATGTATGGAGTGAGGAAGAGAATGCACAACCTCTTCTTTTGATGTTTCTCATTTAGCTCTATTGCCTCATTTATAAGGAGCCTGACAGATTTAGAACACAAATGCTCCTTTATCTGTAACTTCCCCAACAATTTTATTTCCCATTTTTGCCAAATGCTTAGCATGTTTTCCTTTGGGAAGATCTTCTTCAGAATCCCCACAAAATTTTAACACTATAGTTCATATTGCCAATCCATTAACTTTTTAATTGTTCTGAAAATCAAACCTTCATGGTGCTTGTCCTTTAAACGATCTTCCATCGTTTGTTCCCCTATTTGCAATTTCCGTGTCTTTGAGATTCCTTATGAATTGAATATTTTGCTATTTGAATCTTATCAACATCATCTCTAGAGATAATTCCATTGTCTTTATATTTAATTCACTTCCCTCTTCCTTAAACTCATCAATTAACAACAGCTCTATGTAATGAAGCTGGCAAAGTTCTACTTTAAATATATGAAGCAGGTTGGACCCCAAACGGGTCTGGCTTAAAAAAATTTTGAATTCAAATGCTTGGACCTCAAAAACATTACCAAGACGATTGGCACTTGCAACCGGATCCAATCCGGATAACCGGGCATTTAAAAACTTTAATTTCTAACACTTCGCCAGTCGGAAAACTAAATAAATTGCCTTCAATCGCCCCTTTAAAACACTGCTCAAAACTAATCACTAGAAGCTGAAACTTGGTAGATATAAACCTTGTAGTACATATAATCACCCTATCAGATTGCATCACCTAAAGACAAATAGCGCAGGATATTTTAAAAGTGGAAATCACATGTTCAGAGTTGTTCGGCAAACACAAACTGGAAACACTGGAAACAGCCTGGAAGGAGATGGATTAAAAATACCAAAAGATAAACTGAGGGAAAGCCACTGAATATGGAAAAAGACTCATATGAAAGGAATGCAAAAAAAAAACCCTCAACTAGAGATAAGCATCTGTCAAAAATCTAAGAATTTTAGAAAATGGTTACTTTGTGAGTTTATTCTATCCGCACATTTCATCAGCACAAAACACTTTTTGTCTGATCTTGCAATCCGCTCAAACAAAACCCTCGTGGTTTGAAACCCTGGGTGAATGATCTATTTCATGCATAGAAAACAAGGCTATAATAAGATTCAACAAAAGATCAACCGACTATCAAGAAATAATCCTCAAAGTCAGCCACTTAGAACATCCTGAAATGAAAGATAGTGAAACCATAGAAATTGCATTTGGAGCCGGCTGAGGAAATGGGTCAAATGGATTGGTCATGATCTGAAACTCATCAGGGGAAATTATTTCCATTTTTACAACATAAATCAACCATCAATTCCTACTGATCATTGACTGGATGCAATTTGCATGACCTCAAAGTAGGCTACTTCAAAACTGCATTCTCATATTCAGGAAAGCTGAATAAAATGCAATCAGAAGAGGCCTAGTGAACTGATCATACAAACCTTTAGGAACCTTAAAAAGGGCATGGAGACACACTCTCATGCATAAAATATGATGCAACATTCCTTTCATCATGACCATCAACTAGGTGTCAGATACAAAGCACAAAAGTAGGCTATCTAGTTAAAACCAGGCAGGATGCAAAGTACAGATTTGAGCACAGGCCTCCAAATGGGTACCTTCAAAACTTATCAAAACTGAATCCTGAGAGTTGTAACCAATTGAATATGCTAAATGAAATGCAAGGAACACATGTCCTAAGTCCCATCTCATGGAAATCATCAGGCCTATCTTTGTATGCACTTGAACTAGGGTCTCTTCACAATGGTTTTTTGAAACACTGAACTTTGCCTTAGGATAATTTTCTGATTATGGGCTCAAAACTATCTCAATTTTTTAGAGTACCAATAGATATATTGCCTCCTAATCCAAGACAAAGGAGATCCCAGTTGATTAATTTAAAGGAAACAATCAATGCAAAGAGGAATCAACTATCTATGGATAAAGCGGGAAAAGAGGATCTAATAAACTAAAGCAATGAAAACACTTATCTTGAAATATTTCATATTTGGAAATACCTATTTTATGATGACTGTGCTGAGTTTCAGGGAGTTCTGCTACCGGATCTGGAACAAAAACACAGAGATAGAGAAAACCTAGAAATCCTTTCCTTTTCTGAGAAAGGTCAACCTTGACCCAAATAAAGGTTAACCTTGACCCTAAAATGTCAACCTTGACCTGCATAGCTCCAACGAAAATTCTGTTCGTGGATCCCAAAAGTTTGCCAAAAAGGGTACTTAGATCTGATTTGTAATTCGTTGTCCCGCACTTGCACCTGTAAGAAAAAGGGTTTTTTTGTTTGGATGAGTGGTTTGCCTTCGTCAAACCCCAATTTTGGAATCAACCTTGAATTAGAATTGAAATGGAGAATGCTAGCAAGTAGTAGAAATAGATCTAACAACAAAGCTGTGATATTCAATAGATATGCAATTGTATTTGAAATGTAAACAAGTATGTCAATATGAAAGCTTGGACTCAACACTAAAAACCATAAATTTAAATCAAAACCTCTATGACTGTATGCTTGAAATCCACCTTGAAAGAAGAATGAATGGATCTCTAAGATGAACAAAGGATCTTGAAGGAAGATCACACCATCATGATGGATAGATCTAGGGTTTGAATGATGAATCTTGAATGCTTGAACCAAATCCCTTCGAAGGTTTGAATACTTGGATCTTTGATCTTCAATGGAGAACTTGAATACTTGAATGTAGATGATTTCTTGATTGATAATGGATCCTTGATTGATAATAGATGATGAAAATGAGAGGAGAAGGCTTCCTTTTATACAAGTTTAGGGTACAAACTCCTAGAGAGGCCTGTTGGCATTAAGTATGTTTGTCATTAGTGATAAAACTTATTCAGACTCTATGTGTTTACCAAGCAGACAGGACAGTGTTTACCGAGTAGAAAAGACAGTGTTTACCGAGCAAACAGGACAGTGTTTACCGAGAAGACAGGACAGTGTTTACTGAGCAGACAGAATAGTGTTTACCAAGTGATGAAATGAGTAGTGTTTACCGAGTGCCAGCATGGTAAATAGGGAATTTAGTTTCTACCAAGTGACACTATATCTACTGAGTCTCTAGTATATACCGAGTTCGAAACTACAACCGAGTGGTTAGTATGGACCGAGCCTCCACTTCTACCAAGAGCATGATGATGCCGAGTAACACAGTGGATGCCAAGTATCAGAAAGTCACCGAGTTAGTTTGTAGTAATCGAGTAACTATATTTGGGCCGACTCAATAATATTTGTGTTAAGATCTGACTTTGTAATTATTTTGTAATTTTTTTGGATTGATATATAAACAATGTTTTGTATCATATCCAAGGTGTGAAGTAGCGAAGTATGAAAAAGAGAGAAAGGAAGAGATAAGAGAATTACAAAGGGCTACAGTAGTATAAGAAGCAACAAAGATCTATCCATCACAGAAGGTGATCAATACATCAGAGAATCTCAATCAGCAAGTACAGTTACAAGTAAGAGATCTACTATTTCATCCTAACAGGTGAATCAGCTTAAAATCCTTTAACTGGGTAGACTTAACAGTCTTTGTAAAATCTCTTAACTGAGTGCATACTTTATTGTATGTTTGTAAATCCTCTAACAAGGTGGACCTAGTAGTCCTTATTGCTCCTAACAGGGTAGATCATCAGAAGTGATCATTGTAAGCCTTAACTGGCAAACTTTATACTGCAGTATTGAAGTTTTGTGGGTATCATCCCCACCCCAGTTTTACTTTCTACTTGGAAGGTTTCTGGGTCACCAAATCTCTGTGTTCAAAGTGTTATGAATGTTTTATTCTTTCTGTTACTCATACATGCAGTTAGATTATCAATCTAATGTTATTTGAAATATGGTTAAGATTTGAATTTGTTAAAAGTTTTGAAGTTACTGATTCACCCCTCCCCTCTCAGTAACCTGGATAGTCTTGAATATTTCCAACAATTGGTATCAGAGCTTTGAGGTTCTCAGGATAAAGTTTGACAGCTTGAGAAAAGATTCAGGACAATGGAGATATTCAGACTTAACAAAGTAATTGAGAATGAAAAGCTAGATCTGGAAATGGCCATAACTCAACTCAAGGAAGCAAGACAGCATCTTTCCCAATCCCTAAAAAGAAGGAAGGAACTTGCAAATCAGATTAATGACCAACAGTATGTTGAAGAAAAGATTGAAGACTTTTTCCCTTCAAGCAACTCAAATGAAGCAAACAATGCAATCAAAGAACTTCTAGAAAAGAGTGGATCTCTGCAAGAAGAGATAAGAAAATTGAAAATAGAATAGGAAATTCAGTCAACAAGATTTTGTGAAATCTTGGAACAAAGAAACAAATGAAAGATGAAATAGATGGAAAGAACAATGAAATCCAGAATCAAACCCTTCAGCTAGAAAACCTTATTGATCAAGTCTCCAATGCAAATGAAGAAATCTTGACTCTGAGATCAGAAAATGAAAATATAAGAGAGGAGCTGAGATCTGAAAAGCAAATCAATTTAAGATTGATGAGTGACCTAGATACTGAAAGGAAAATCAATGAGAGAATGTTAAAATCTCAAGAAGATATGAATCAAATGTATGAATGAAACCTTCATAGGAAAAAAGGAAAAGCAGGACTTGGATACAAAGAGGAAGGTGAATCCTCCAAACAAGGTACTCAAAAGAATCAAAAACCCACTTGTAATCACTGTGGCAAAATTGGCCATACTTCAAACAAATGTTGGAGCAATGGAAAAGCACAATTCAATGGAAAATTCTATAATTACAATCAGCATGGTCATAAAGCAAATGAATGCAAGGATAAACCAAGATTTAAAGGCAAATGTCACAAATGTAACAAGCAAGGTCACAAGGCATCAGAATGCAGAACTAAAACACCCAATCCAGCAAAATAGATTGTGAAAGCAATATTTGGTTGGGATTACAACACTTGGTGTAGGTGTCATTACTATGGAGAATATGGGCACATTGGCATGAATTGTGTAAGACATCACTTGAGAAAAAGGGAAACTACCATAAGATGTTATAAATGCACGAAGCTTGGTCACATAGCTAAAAATTGCATGAATTTAGTCAAAGTTGAAGATGAAAAGAAAAGAAAAGTAGATAGCATCAGGAAGTAGATGAGACAATAGTGGATTCCTAAACCTACCAAGAAAACCAGTCCAAGTAATGAAGTCACTCATGAAGTGAGTGGCTCTATCAACTCTAACTAAGTCTCCAAGAAAGCACTGGAACTGTATCTTCATAGACATATTCCAAACAGTTCCTGAACTGAAAGGAAGAAAGATCCAAATCAGTATGCAAGATATAGCAGGATCACAAGAAGGTTGATATCAGTTACCACCGAGCAAGGTCAGGGGTAACCTAATTTCATTTGGTTATCGAGTAAGGTCAGAGCAGTATGAATTCATATGTTCTCCGAGTTGCGGAATCTTCACCGAGCATTTAATGCATAGTGGATGATAGTCTATCAAATGCAATACCCTAATTCCTATGGAGCATTAATGACAAAATTTTAACAAAAAACATGAAATTGAGTTCATTCTTCACCGCAAATATCAGCATATTGAGCAGAGAAATTTCTAGTGCGATCAAGCGATTCGAAGCAAAATTTTGCAGTAGATATTTCTTCAAAGAATTTTTCTTTTTCTACTGAGCTACCATGGCATCATCCAGCACCAAAGTAAAGAAAGGTTCAAAAATGTTAGTTCAAGGAGAATGGAAAGCACCGGATTTCAAACTTGTGCCTACGATTGCAAAAACCCTAGGTCGGGTAGAGCTGGAAAAGAAAACCCTAGCCGAATGGGACGGTAGAGGTATGAGAATAAATAGTATTATCGATGTAGAACTAAAATTTGGCACATATGTCATAGCTCACAAGATATACAGTTCAATTGCACAGAATAGTGTTCCGTGTGAAGCAGTTGACCTAGCTTATAAAATTGTGAAGAACAATCTGTCATTTGACCTAGCAGATTTATTGTTGAAATAATTCAACAAGAATATGGAGAGCATTCAAACCTCAAAGAACAATCCATGTAATTTTGGCTTGCTGTTGGTTTGTTTATTTTTCTATGCTCAAAAGTTTTTCCCATCTAAAGGCACGGTAAAATGGAGAAAGGATGTGCCTATTCTTTATCAAATAAATGAGTATATTGCAGAAATGGGTGAAAATTTTGTAAACATAATGGATAACTATTTTGAATCTTTTAAAGAAAAGATGAATAACATATTCTAGATTCCACTAAAGCTGGTGGAAGATTATAAAGATGATGTTTGTTTCATGGTTGATTGTGATAGAGTATACATTCAGGCAGTAAGGCCTAGGATTGTGTGGGTGAAACCTCTTCCTTATGAGGTAAACATTGATGAAACAACGGATATAATTGAAGCCCTATTAAATCAACCTATTGATCCAAAGGCTCCATACTTTGGAACATATGATGAAGCTAAGATAAGAATTGAGCTAAGCATAAAACTTCCACAGGCGGTTAACAAAGGCAGAAAGAGGATGGCCAAGATGCAATCTAGCACACCTCTAATGTTAACCGAGGGCATAGGAGAGGATATTGTAGAAGAAGAAGAAAAGGATGAGAGTAAAGAAGAACTAGTGCCTGTAAAGAAGAAAGGAAAGGTAACTATCACCAAATGAATCCGAGCAACCCACTGCAGTATTCACAAGGAAAAGATCAAGGGACAAGACAAGTAAAGTCAATGATGATATAGTACTCAAAAGGCCTCCTCCCTCATTTGAACAAAAGATTAAGGATTTGAGAGAAGGATCTGGAATTGCAAATTTCAAATCTCTCAAATATGAAACAAGGTCACAGGCAGAGCAGCAGGAAATTGAAGATGTTGTTATTGAAAAAATGGGAAAATGGAAGTACTCACCTGATGATATGGCTTCTCAAATCCCAGGAGTCTTATTAAACCAAGTCAAGATGAGATGGTCCAATGCAAGGCAAACTGTCAAGGACATATATGCTCAAACCTTAAGACAGTTGATGCCAAATTTGAAAAATGCTAAAATAAGTAAGGCATTGATAGAAAATGAGCATAAGATGACACTAAAATTTAACAGTTGTTTGATTTTGATCAAGGATATAGAGTCGGTTGTGAAGAGTGAAAATTTTACTTGGAAAAACATCTATCATCTTCACAAACTGAGTACTGAAACTATGATAATTAAAGATATTGAAGATGACAATGATGAAGAAGAAGAAGAAGCAGTTCAGATTGATAATGTTGAGATAGAAGAAGCCACCGAGGAAGCTAAGAAGAATGTTGAGGAAGATTATCCAGTTTGGATAACTACAGAGGTGATTGCCTCACTTCCTCACTCTCCAGTAAAAATTGCTACATCTAGCCCAGAGGAAACTTCAAGTGTGATTGTGACAACTCCCTCAGATACATCAAATGTCCAATCATCACTAGCACAGCTCAATGTATCAATGATAGAAGTGGCTACCACTGCATCTACCGAGCTTCTACCTCCTTCTTCCACTGAGTTGCAGTCTCCAGCACCATCTTCAGTACCTTCTTTAGTTTTGAATTTTTCAGTAGCAAGTACTTCAGTTTTGAATACCTCAGTAAGTACTTCAGATTCTATAGTTGTAAATACTTTAGTTTTTGATTTATCAAGTATTCCAGTTAGCATCCCATTAGTCAGAAGTTTATCAGTTTTCACTACAAGTCCTACTATATCTACAATAATTTCTACTACAAAGGCAATAAGTATAAAGACTCAACCGAGTACAAAATTTTTGAGTAAGAGTGTAGTAGAAGATATAGATTTAGATGAGGAGATAGAAATTCCCCAATTAGATTTTGCAAACCTCACAGCAGACCAAATGCAAACAGTTGGTGAACTCCTCCAGAAGAAAGCAAAGCAGAAGAAACTAAAAGAAGAAAGAGATAAGGAATATAAGATCATTGAGGATGCCAAGAACATTTTGGCAGAAACAATAGGTGTTGAAGTTGATTCCTCTCAACACATTTTGTTGCAGTTGGCAGAGGCAGTAAAAAAGTTCAACGAGGATTCCTCTGGATCAGATATGTTGCTTGAGAAGGCTGAGAAGAAGTTTGAAAATAAAGTTCTTGAGCACATTGCTCAACAAATAGCTATCAATCAGGTAGGGTTATCTTCAGTTTTGACTAGCATTGAGTCCTCCTATTCCAAGGTAACATCATTTTTTGTCAAAGTATGTAATGTTGCCAAGTTCTCAAAGGAGATTAAAGACAAAATAAATAAGATTGATGAGGATCTGAAGATCAATGCATAGAAGTTGCAACTTGAACCTAGTTCAAGCTTTGCACATCATATGACAGTCAGATTCCTATCTGATAAGCAGTCAGAGTTATTGAAACAAGATGCAAGGATAAGATCAACATTAATAGATATTGAGAACATGATCCTTCCCATCATGGATACAATGCAGAAGCATAATGCATACTCAAAAACATTGATCCATGACAATCAGTTTTCAATTGCAAATCACATGATTGAACTCTCTGCAGAAGTCCAAGTTGCACTCCATACATGCAAGATTTTGCAAGAGAATTGAGATAGAACTCTAGCACTAATTGGAAAGGTGCATTCTGATTTTCTCTCACATTTTGGTATCTCCATGTAAAATATTTGTATATACACCTTTGGCATTATTGTCAAAAAGGGGGAGAAAGTATATGAGATATGAAAGGGGGAGAAAGTATATGAGAGAAATAGGAAATATGAGTATGAGGTGAAATAAGATATTTGTATATATACTATATAAAGGAGACATGACATGTATATACAGCAGTATGACAAAGATAAATTTTTGAAAAATCAAAACTAGTATCAGCATGATTGTGTATATAAATTTTGGGCAATAAGTGTTTTGTCACTAATGCCAAAGGGGGAGATTGTTGGCATTAAGTATGTTTTTTATTAGTGACAACACTTATTCAGACTCTATGTGTTTACCGAGCAGACAGGACAGTGTTTACCGAGCAGACAGGATAGTGTTTACCGAGCAGACAGGACAATGTTTACTGAGCAGATAGGATAGTGTTTACCAAGAAGACAGGACAGTGTTTACCAAGTAGATAAGATAGTGTTTACTGAGTAGATAGAACAGTGTTTACCAAGTGATGAAATGAGTAGTGTTTACTGAGTGCCAGCATGGTAAATAGGGAATTCAGTTTCTACCGAGTGACACTATATCTACCGAGTCTCTAGTATATACTGAGTTCGAAACTACAACCAAGTGGTTAGTATGGACTGAGCCTCCACTTCTACCGAGAGCATGACGATGCTTAGTAACACAGTGGATGCCGAGTATCAGAAAGTTACTGAGTTAGTTTTTAGTAACTGAGTAACTATATTTGGGCCGACTCAGTAATATTTGTGTTAAGAGCTGACTTTGTAATTATTTTTTAATTGTTTTGGATTGATATATAAACAATGTTTTGTATCATATCCAAGGTGTGAAGTAGCGAAGTATGAAAAAGAGAGAAAGGCAAAGATAAGAGAATTACAAAGGGCTATAGAAGTATAAGAAGTAGCAAAGATCTATCCATCACAAAAGGTGATTAGTACATCAGAGAATCTCAATCAGTAAGTACAGTTGCAAGTAAGAGATCTACTATTTCATCCTAATAGGTGAATCAACTTAAAATCCTTTAACCGAGTAGACTTAACAGTCTTTGTAAAATCTCTTAACCAAGTGCATACTTTATTGTATGTTTGTAAATCCTCTAACAAGGTGGACCTAGTAGTCCTTATTGCTCCTAACAGGGCAGATCATCAGAAGTGATCATTGTAAGCCTTAATAGGCAAACTTTATACTACAGTATTGAAGTTTTGTGGGTATCATCCCCACCCCAGTTTTACTTTCTACTTGGAAGGTTTCTGGGTCACCAAATCTCTATGTTCAAAGTGTTATGAATGTTTTATTCTTTCTGTTACTCATACATGCAGTCAAATTATCAATCTAATGTTATTTGAAATATGGTTAAGATCTGAATTTATTAAAAGTTTTGAAGTTACTGATTCACCCCTCCCCTCTTAGTAACCTGGATAGTCTTGAATATTTCCAACAAGGCCGACATAGGAGAATTAAATTTTAATTTAAGCCTTTACTCTATGAAGTGAACCTAAATTAAATATAATTTAAGAGTTTACCATTTCCAAGCTCGGAACAGCCGACTCGGAAGCGGGAAAATAAAACTTTTCGAAACCCAACATTTGAAAACTTCTAAAATTTGAAATTTGGATCCAGGTTCAAGGTCAAGGTTGACTCTGACCTAGGTTAGGGTCAAGGTCGACCTTGACCCAGAAGATCGACCTTGACCCTAAGGTCAATAATCTCAGAGTTTCGGGTTAGGATGTCTGAAACAGGCAGGAAAGAGGTGGAAAAGGGGGCAGAACAAGGGAAAAAGCCATATCCAAGCCAAAGAACCTATCAAGGCATTTGACATGACCCCAAACCACTTACTCAGAGGGCTAAACCAGCCCTAAATGGAAGTGCTTCCATTTTTTGAGGATACATTTAGCCCCCACTTTAGCATGAGTATGGATTCGATACAAACTCTTGGTAAAGTTAGAAGAAATATGCCAGTGGATTCGCCATTAGATAGAATAACACTTAGTTAAGAACATGAGCCCTCAAGCTAAGGATTCTAACTCAACATACATGCACAAGGGTGCAAAAATAAAGAAAAATAAAGACAAAGCCAAAGGACACAAAAGGAAGGGTTAGTACAAAAACAAACCCAAATCAACTAGTGAAGGAAACCTTTCTAATAAATGCTTCCTATACTAACATCATATTTGGAAAGATATCATAAAATCATAAATTATTACATAAGAAAGAAAAGAGAAACACTATAAATAACATAGCTTCATGATCTAATCCTTCTAGCATGAAAGTGAAAAGAGAGAAAAGAGAGAGTGATTACCTCGCCCAGTAAGATGCCCACCTTATAGTGAATCACCACGGAGGGAGATCCAAACAGGTAGCCAAACTTGATAGTTCACCCATAAACTATGCTTTGTAGTTGTAATGCATCTTTTGACAGATTTTGGAATACCTATTGATCCACATTCTTGTATCACTATAGAATATAAATGCCTTTAGGATTTAGAAACTTATGTGTGTTACCTTCCAAGGATTTAGCATATTTGAAATTGAAAATGCATCTCTTTAGGATTTAGCAACTTATGTGTGTTACCTTCTGAGGATTTAGCATATTGAAAATTGAAAATGTGTCTCTTCAGGATTTAGCAACTTATGTGTGTTACCTTCCGAGGATTTAGCATATTGAAAATTAAAAAATATAGCATAAGGAAGACCCTATATATGTCCCCCTCCTTATTGTGGCTACCTACTAGCCAAGATAAGGAAGATAAAGGAGGATACCGACTTCATAAAGTAAGGAGATATCATGTTAACAAGAATGTACACTATATTCTTAGCGAAGGGTATTAACCCATACATCAAAGAGCATAGATAATCATGAAAAGGATATGTCACTCATGGAAAAAGGATCCTTAAAGAAAGAGATCTTACCAACAAGACCCCCACCATAGAGGAGTGATTTAGATAAAATATCATCTTTCAAAGAAACACAAAGAGGGATCAAAGATTCATTCATCAGGCCCCCTACAATCAAGAGGATGAGGAATCTTGGAACTAAGGAATCAAACTCTAACCCTACAGCCAAGGAAAGAATTTATAAAGAACATAATTTGCAAAATTTAGAAGAGGTGATGACCTAGGACAAAAACCTCTCACATAAAAGGATATCCATAGCCAAAACTTGAGTCAGTATAATGAAATAATGTTACAAAATAAACAAATGCCACTAAGCTAAGGAAAGTAGATCTCTAGACAAAGAGAAAGAAGGAAGAACCTTGCCCCCCAAAGATGAAAGCAAGGGATACCTTTGCAAAAAAAATGTCAATAAGAAAAGATATCATGAATATTAGAAGAGAACTATGGATGATGATGAGCATAATACAAAACCATAGAGATAAAAGATAGAAAGAATACCAATTAATCTCAAGACAAAATATATGCTAAGAGCATAATGGATCCTAGAAGACTAGGTGAAATACCTCTTGCCCCCCAGTCAAGAGACAAGAGGATAAAAGATCTACATTATATCAGAGTGAAGGGGATGCCCCTTATCAAAATTATGAAGGAATTTTAAAACTGCATGAGAGTGGGATATAATTCCTAAAGTAGCTCTTTCTCTAACATACAACTTGAAATGCACACAACCAGCAAGTAAATCTGTATTACTATAGTGAAAAGGACATTTGTACTTTGAGAGAGCATCTTTTGGCATAGGTTTAAATATTTCTTTCTTAGAATTCATTAACTGAACATACACCTTCTTAGCCACATCTTGAGGAGTGTCAGGGTAATCTAAGGAAGGTGTTGGAAGAAGAACATGAAGAGAAGAGCGACGATCAGTATCAACCACCTTAAATTGAGATAGAAAAAATCCAAGACCATGCACATCTTGTTTATGGGATAGATGAACCAGATACTTAATACCATGTTCATTAACACCAAGCACTAAACCTTTATAACCTTTTTTAACCATCATATTATATCCTGTAGTGTACATATCTTGTAAAGCTTCTATAGGAGGTGATTGTTTATTATGATCATGACAAAATGTCATGTAAGGTGGAATGATAGGTTTAGAATAGGTTTCTTTACCTTTCCCTTTAATATCATCATGGATCGAAGGAGAAGGTAAATCAAATAATTCTTGCACATCTGCATCGTGAACCATAGTTTGAGCTTCATCATAAATGTGGGAAGAACTAGGAATAGCAGATGGAGAATTAGGAATGTTAGGAATGTTAGGAATTAGATTAGGAAGGATGGGATTAGGATTAGGAAGATTAGGAACCACATTAGGAAGGATAGGTAGGATTAGGAAGATTAGGAGATGGTGTATCATCTACCAAATTCTTCACATAGTCCAAAAGAGTAATAATTCTGCCACACAAATCCTTAATAAAGTATTAGTCAATCTCATAATAGCATAAGCAAGTGAAACATGAAGAGTGAAAAACATGATAAAATGGATGATACCCTCATAAACATCATAAGTACTACAAAGAGGTGCTAAGAGGAGAATAATAAGAAAACTAGCCACACCCCAAAGCATCTTAAAGATCTTCATAGAAAGAAATATTTTTGTATTTTGTAGAGTAAAAAGAAAGCTAATCTTAAGGAAATGAAGCAAAGCATCCAACACAAACAATAAAGAGTTGTCTATCGTGGGTTCACCAAAATATAAGATATATATATATATATAT